>WWPN01000008.1:1200000-1800000 GCA_013177575.1 Candida sojae | reverse complement strand
CAAATTATCTCGGTACAAATGTGTGTATACTATATTTATTTTAGACCTAAGAAAAAAGTAAACGATCTCTATATGACTGTTTCGAAAGGTAAACTAGCTGCATACGAAGGTGTCTTTTGCTCAGTTTTTGAACTTAGAGTTAGTTAAAAATGTTAGCAAAACATTATTATAGTGCAGCCTTAAGGATTTCTAGCGTATATTAAGAAGAATAAATAGGTTTGACAAATAATCGGAACGCAAAAGTATAGGAAGACAAGAGGACTTGTTTTCCGAAGAAAAAAAAGTTTGTTTACATTTGGAAGCTCAATACATCTTCACGCCTTATGCAATAGAGAATTTTGTCTCATGCGGACAAGTTTTCGCTGGAGACTTTTGTCGACCCCCTGTACCTTTGAATAATGTGGACCAGGCAACTACAAGGTGGGGAGAAAATGAGACAAAGGCGAGGGGTTGCAATCACTTATAAACAATTAATTGGTCTAGATTTATTATTGCTTTGAAATTTGGAAATAATTAATCAGCATTCCGTACTTTCGCTAGGATAAACCTTAAAATATATCGCCAATATTTAAAATTAATTATTTTTTTTTTTGATCTATTATCTTGTAAGATTTTAATTACACTTTGGATTGTTAAATTATGAATAGGGCAAATAAAAACGATCAACATGAATTTTACTCTTAATCTTTAGCAAACTACTGTATCTTTGTAGTTTATAGATGTGTAAAACTATATGATTTAAATATGTTAATGACCCTCCTCAATTTCACTACATTCATACAGTATAGACTTCTATTTCTTCCTTTAGTTTTAAATATAAAATTAGCAAAATTAGCAGAGCTTGAAGCGATTTGAATAAACAAGACCAGCAATATCGTTGTATGATACTTTATATCCATTAATTTCTATCTCTAGAAAAAAGAGAATACAATAATGTAGGAAAACCGTTCTTATATAGTCTTTTACATATCGTATCACTAGCTACAACATTCTTTGATATTGCGTTACCGTCCACCCTTACAATCAGCTAGCATGATTACGCTACATTGAAATTTATTACAACTCTTACTGTATACTATGATGCATTATATAATCTGTCACATGTACACGATGCTCAGTTATAATTCCTGGATTATTCTCGTTCAAGTTTATTTCCACTACTTTCATCTCTCTCCTTACCCCAGCCCCCCTTTCCCCCTGGTGCCTTACACCAGAAATCCTATCTTCAAACAAATACCCATGTCATTGAAGGTCCAATGGTTATTAGTTTTAATTTAGTTTGTGGTTTGCATTTTGCAGCTATTATGTAGCTGAACTTGGTTTCAACCCAACAGTGAAAAGCACACTTAATTACTCCAATTAGAATAATTTGAATAAAGTGTAATTGTCAATAAAAGTCATTGAAAGGTTATTGTTAAGCATTTATAAACATACAGTACGGTAGTTGCATGTAATTCTCTCCTTTACCTCTAATTTATAATACATTACATGATTTGAAAATCATCAATCGTTTTCTATATCATGTGTATGTGTGCCTGAATATCAGAATTTAATATACCACGCCTTTCGTGATGTTTCATCTTATTGAAAAGTACAGTTGGTTACAAATATTAAACCCTATACATATTTGAGAATTTGTTTTATATCTTACAGAATCTAAGACCCAAATACAGTATACTTAGGTGAAGAAAAAGGGGTCATGCTTCTGGAATGTTTGGAGTTAATTCATTAGTTAGCCACGGCAATTTAACTTTTTGTACAATTTTATCATACGACACACATCCTTGAAAAATATTTGCACAGTGCATTTAATTCAATAAAGAAGTTGAACCAGATAAATTAACAACATTCCCCAATACACTCTTTCTTCTTGTGTTTGTATTCAATTCATTCGTAAACGTACAATTTATTAAACATATAATGCATAGTTATTTGTTCTTTGCGTATAATAATATTGCTACACTAAAAGGAGGGGATTTGCTCAGAAATAATAGAACAAATAACGGAGAGATCTGGAACCGCCTACCATTTATTTAAAATTTTCGTAAAATCGGTTTGTATCTTTGTTAGCTGCTAATGGAGAGCAAAAAGTTTTCCAATGTATAGTTTGAAATTAACCATGACAAAGTCCAATAGCAATTTTTTTTTCTTCTTACAAGAAACGGGTCCAAATGCAGACCAAAGTTGCTTGATAACCGAGATCTAATTTTTAATGAAAATATGTTTGAAATTTCCCAGATTTTCTATTGTTGGTCTAACTAAAATATGGTACAAGTAATAACTTCGACATTTTTATTCTTTCACAATATGTTGAACTTAGTTTTGATGCTGTAATACCGGATATGGAATTATCCATCCAGCACCCCCTGCTACACCTTTTACACTCACACACCAAATATACTGTTCTTTGCACCTTATCGAATTTCTCTCTAACTATGAGATTCTAATTCATTCGTATACCGGAAGATACAATAATGGTTTAGTCATAACAGCAACAAAACTACATCTGATTGCTGCTTACTAAGCATGCATTGTATTAAGAATACATCATGCTAAATCACAAAAATGAAACAAAAAAAAAACAAAGAAATGAGAACATTCCAGAAAAGTACAGTGCTTGTTGTTTATTCCACGGATTTTGAAATATATATTATTTTTTTTGCAGCTCTTGCTTTTATATTTATTTGGTTAGGTAATCAAATAGTTACATGTAGGGATTTGGGTATTATATTTTTTAGTTTTGTTACATTGTATTAAACCTGCCCTAGGCTGCATTAGCTATCATCGTTCTCGTGACCCTAATTTGATCTGATAAGCAAGATGCAAAGGTTATAATTGTTTTCATCTGTCGAGAAAAACTTTCAGAAACATAGCCAACTCGGTGAATATCAGTCAATGAAATCTAATACCATGGGCTAAGATAGCACAAACAACTTGGGAACTTGGCTTATTATCAAGAGAATGTATTAATTGGAATAGAAAGCTTTGATTTAGTCAGCTTTAGTTCATTTGTATTGTTTGTTCTACAATTTTTCCTAAAAAGGATTTATTTTTTTATGGTTATTAAAAACGTTTTGTGATGCGGAGTACAATACTCACGATTATTTCGGTTAATTCCGAAAATTCCCAAACAAACAATTATTATTCAAAACCAAATACTGATCACCACAAAGATCAACTCAGTAAAAATGCCTAAAATCTGTAGTACCGTAGTCATAGAAATAATGAAAGAGCAAGCAAGAATGACTTTCTGTTGCATTTTGATTGTTGACCAAAAAAAGAGCAAAAAATTGAGGCAAATTATTTTTTTTTTCAATCAGTGGTCCTAGTTGCCACCAACTCTTTCATTAATAACGGCCGAAACATACAGCTGATCGATAATTCTCGACATTTAATGAGCAAGAATTTCTCTGATAGTTATGTCTCTTTATTTAAAAGTTTAAATAGAACCCTTTAGTTACAATAATTTTAACAATTTACTATAAACTCTGCAATGGAAAAAAGAATTCTTTTTCTGGAAGAGCTGTCAGCATGATTACGTAATTCAAGATTGTAAATGGACAAGAGGAAACCAGGCTTGGTGTACTGCATATCATCATTATATGGGAACACGAAAGGGTTATATATGCCCAAATAGAAATATTAAACTAAGCAGAAGGTAACAAAATAGAAAATAATATGGAATGTCTGTGAGTGTGTGTGTGGAAGATTATTACTGTTAATGGTAAGTACACGTATCAATATAATCACTATCCAAAAATTTTTTTTTTTTTGTATTTCTCAAAATTTATCTTTTATTGTATTTACGCTCTCATGTTCATCCATTTTTTTTAAAGAAAGACACCTTTAATTCCTCTCTCGGTATTATAGATTTTCAACAAAACACCACAACACAAACAGACACACACATATATATATACGTCACATATATATTATTCATATTTGAAGTCATCTAGATTTTTAAGATTTACTGGGCTTTTTTTTTCATTTCTCAACAACCACTAGGTGTGGATTTTTTTTTTAATTATTAATTATTAATTATTAATTATTAATTAATTATTTATTTTTTTGCTTTCATCAACCATGTCTGCCGATTATCATGCAAAAATGTCTCAGTCTATGTTTAATTGTTACAATAATCTGATGGTGGCAGTGAAAGAAGAGGATAATTCAAATAATTCCCCCAATAAACCGTTTTCAAATCCCAACGCAAAATTTGACAACAACAATAACAACGACAATAGCAACACTTATCAACCACAATATCCGAATCCTCAATTCAATCAAACAACAGGAATCATGAGTCTTTTAACCCCCAATATTCAGGAATATAAATCTCAAGGAATTTTTGTCGATGATTCTCAAGATGATGATTTTGGATATTTTTCCTCAAGGACAGCATTATCAGTACCTTCTTCTCGAATAGATACAACTACAACTACAAATACATTTGATCAACAACTTAGACAATTTGTTGTTAAACCAGAACAAACATTATATTTTAATGATCAATACAACAATTCACAACCAGGGCAAAATTATCAGGCACCACCAGCAACACTAATACAACAATCCCAGCAACACCAGAATCAATTTCAAGACCAACAATTTTCATATCAACCGCTACTGCAGCCTCACATTCAACCTACACTACCACAAACCCAAACCCAATTTCAAGCACTACCCGAAGCACAACCGCAAGCATATATGACAAAGAAGAACGTTATGGGTCCTCCACCAAGACCTCCAGCACAACGACAACACACCGCGCCTGTTTATAGTTTATCAGTAAAGAATCTTCAACAACAACAGCAACAACAGCAGCAACAACAGCAGCAACAACAACAACTGGAGCAACTGGTACTGCAACAACAGACACCCCAAGATACCACCACAAATCTGAGGCACATTAATCCTCCATTAGGTTATGTTCATCAACGAGGTGAATCCATGTCTCATGATTCGAGACCAAAAATCAAAAAAGGTTTGAGATCTAAAAAGAAACCTGGATTTCATTTAAAATTAGATGGACTTCGAAAGGTTCAACGTCCAACTATAACTTCATCACAATCCGATTCTGGTACCGATTATTGGAATAGAACACCAAGTGGATATTCAAAACTGAATCTTTCGTTTATTCCACCTGCTTTTAGTAATGAACAAAAACTGGATTTGAGAATCTCTGAACATGATTTAGAAATTAATGATAATAATTTTTCAATTCCATCATTTAATCTTACTCCTTCTGTTGATCCACCAGGTAATGGCCCCAGCACTGGATATTTTGGATTACCTAATAGAAATGTCAGTAATAGCAGTAATCATCCTCATTCTCATCACCATAATCATCCTAATTTGACACCGGGTGTTAATAATCTTGGTGTGACTGCAGGAGGATTTTTTTCACCCGCGATTAATGATAATGCGGTAAATTATTTTAATCAAACATTTGAAGAATATTTACAAGATATAAAGAATTTATCGTTTACAAATGAGAATAACAATAGTCATGAAGAGAATAATGTTGTTACCAATACAACTGAATTTCAACAAGATACTTTGGATACCAATTTTACTGTTTTGAATATACCTGATAATGAAAATCTATTTGCCCCGTTGAATTTTGATAATTCACTTAGTAATGAATTTCTATCTCCAGATAATGAAACTATTGATAGTCAAAATCCATCATTTTCTAATGAAATGAACACTTCACAATATTACAATAGTAGTATTAATGATGGCGATGAAGAAGAGGAACAAGAACTGGTGAAGTCACAATCACACTCGCATCATACTACATCAACACAACACCAATCTGATTCTAGATTAGCATTACCTGCCTTACAAAGAAGTATATCAAATCAAAGTGCTCATAGTGTTGTATCATTTGATTCTGCACTGACACGGTCAACATGTACAAATCCAAATATAGCTGCTGCGACTACTTCTCCAGTACCTACTGGCACGGCCAACATCGGCACTGCCCCTGCAGCCATCACTGCAGTCATTAATCCAGCTGTGAAACAATCAAAAAAGAGAGTTTCAAGAGGTGCAGTATGTACTGTATGTGACAAGTATATTAGTCGAGATATTGCTAGACATATGAGAATTCATAATGATATTGGACGATTTCAATGTGTTTATCCAAAGACAATGTGTAATCATCGTACACAAAATTTCAATCGTCCATATGATTATAAGAAACATTTATTACATCTGCATTTTATTTTTGATGATCCAAAGGGGAAAGCTTCCAACACTTTAACTGATAAATTACCAATTCATGGAACATGTAGTGCATGTGGAAAAAGATTTGTTGCCGGTAAATGGTTAGATTCTCATGTATTAACAAAAGACCCACAATTAAAATGTCAATACATCAATTAACTACAGCAAAATTAGTACAGATAATTGAATTGTCTGATTTTTTTTTATTATATTTATTGAAAGAAAAAGTACATGAGTAGATACTGTACAGTACATTTGTAGATATAGTTTATTTGCTCAAACTATGGAATATTATCAATAGCCGAAAATAATTCGTAACAGGTTTGAATTATTATAGAATTATCCAAAAAGTTTCATAATATATAAATAATATTTATTTTATTCTTGTCATAATTGCATGAAAGGGACCATGTCTCAAAAAGAGATATCAGGGTCAAGTTCTAAAATGGGATATCTGGGTTAGATCCAAAAAGAGATATTGGGAGCAAAAGCCATAACGGGTGGAGGACAAGTACAAAACCAAAAGCGAGAATTGGAATGCGTGTATAAGTAGCCAATCACGAGAAATTTTATTCTCAGTAATTAATTGAAAAACACCGCATACGATTTCCCCATTGGGAAACCATGAATTGACTCGTTTGTTGAGTGCACGACTTCAATCAAGTGAAAAAAATTTTGTTGCACAATTTCGGGTAATTACAAATTTGCTCAATGATGAGGAATAACGACAACCAAGAGATTTACTTTATACATAATGATACACATGTACATTTAAATTCGTTTAATTCAATTCGAGAAATTTGAGCAAGTTCTTTTCTAACTTTTTTGGTATAATTCATTTCCGCTTAATTATTTTAAAGATACGAGGAATAATCCACTTCAACTTTAAAATTTCATTATAAATATCATTCAATAATTCCTTCTTCCATTTAAATCAAGGTCAACTATTCAACACAAAAATTGCACATCTATTCAAATCATACGATAATAATAACCAAAATGGAATTCATTAAAAGACATCACGACATGGATATGGGATCAAGTTCTTCAATGGCTGCCAGTGTTACATCAATGGTGATGGATATGGCATCATCGACAGTTATGGATATGGCATCATCGACAGTTATGGATATGGCATCATCGACAGCTATGGATATGGCAACATCTACATCATCAAGTATGTCAGGAATGAAAAAAATGTCAATGCATATGTGGTTAACTGCTGAATTTGAAGGATATCCAGTACTTTTTAAAAGTTTAATAGCTAATACTAAAGCTCAAGCATTCGGTATATTTGTTTTACTATTTGTTGTTGCCTTTTTAACAAGAATGTTGGAATTTGTTCGTAATTATCTTGAAGAAATTGTTTGGAAAAATAATAATTTCCTTGAATCTGAACAAGGTATTGTTCAACATAATGCTAACTTAACAATGGTTCCATCTGCAGCTGAACCATTGGCTACTTGTTGTATGAATGCTAAAGAAAATGGGAATTTTGAAGAACATTTTAAATCATGTTGTTCTGCAAAAAAGATTAATAATGATGCTGATTCATCAATTGATAAAGTAAATTCCCCACAAATTGAAAGTATTAAACCAAAGGGTTCAATTTCTTTAGCTTCAACTATAATGAGAGATATAATTAGACTTGCATTATGTATTATTCCTGATTTACTTGCTTATTCTTTAATGTTGGTTGCTATGACTTATACTTTGGTTTATTTCTTTGCAGTTGTTATTGGTTCTGGTATTGGTAGATTTGCTGCTGAAAGAACCATGGAACATTTCAGAATTAAGAGAGGGCCTCCAAGAGATTGCTGTTAAAAGAAAAGTAATCTTGGTATAAAAAGTTGTTGCGTTTGGAATTTGAATTGCTTTAATTATATATACATATATATATTACATCTTGCTAGACTAGAGTGTATTCATGCTTTTTATTCTTTATCAAATTTAATAACATGTACATAATATCTTAATCATTAACTTTTGTATATTTTCTTTTATTACCCTTATGGTACAATTTCATCGATTTTTTTCGTTAATTCACTATATTTACCTTTGTTGAATTGTGATCCTTTACCATCAGCTAATTTTTCACTATAGATCAACCTGGCCAAAGTGAGACATTCTTGTTTTGTATAGCCTTGTGAATTAGTTTTTAAATTATTTAGTAATGTAAATTCATTCAATGTGAACATTTCAAAATATAATGATGACCTGGTAAAATCAATACTCTCTGGATTTGATGACAAGTTTCGTAACATTTGTTGCAAAGTTGAAATATTCAATAAAATTCTTTTAATACCATTACCATTAATCTTGACTAATATTTTACATTTATTAATCATTAAATCATTGAGGAATTGGGAAAATCCAACAAATATACTATGTCTTTCAACGTCACTAACGGTTTTAGATAATTTATTATCCACCGTGAAAATTTCTTGATTCAAATTTGCAATATAATGATCGGCATCCCCTGGTTCAGTTATTGGTGACCAATTAACATGACTAAATGACATTGTTACAAAATGAATTGCTTTACATCTTAATTCATACCTTAATGCCAATAATGTTTTATCTCTAATAGATTCAAAAGTATTGACCACTCTGTTGAAATTTATAATCTTTTCAGAATTTAATGCAAGATAGATATTATATTGAAGAATATCTGATCCATCAGGAGAAAAATTAATTGATGGTCGACCATTTTCCAAGAATGACCAATTATATTTCATCTTATCGACAGCAGTAACTCTGATTTCCTTATTGTTGGTGTTCTCCTCATCAAAAACACTATAATTCGTTTCTTTTTTAACCAATGGTAACCATGAAAGTATCCAGGTAGTGGTTAACAACATATAAACAATTTGTGAGTATGATTCATGATCCAATAAATCTTCTTGATGAGTATAGGTAGTATCATGCAACAAAACCTTTGATTCTGACAGGACTAATTCCACTAAGTCATTGACTCCCTGAGAACATTCAAATAAAATTTTACCACTAATCTCATTCAATACAGGAATTTTCATCCATTTGCTAATTTGCAGTTGTGGGCGACTTGCAACAACTCCTTCCCCGGTAGCTAAAAGTTCTTGATATAATTTGTTATATTCTTTTGCAAAATTTTCCAATGTTAACAATACGGCTCCAGAAAATTCTTCACGGTATGATAATGAAGTGTTTAAAATCAAACATAATTCAAGGAATAATTTCTTAAAGTTGTACGCATTTTCATAAATTATCAATTTGGAATCAATAGAACTAACAGATGTCCCCATCACCTTAACTTTAGAATTCTGATTTAATGATACCAAATCCATCTTTAATCCGGATGTAAAAGGCATTGCTTGTTCAATTTTCATTGCATATGCCCCACCAACCTCTTCTCCAAAAGTAATCTCAATTGAATTACGCAAGTAAGCCAAGAATGATTTTTTCATAAATTCTTCAAAAAATTGATAAGATGCCTTCAATTGATGTGTAGGTACTGCTTCTTGTTTGACCTCGGAAAACATTCTTTGAGATCCATCAATAAATATTAAAAAAAACTCTAATATAATTCTCATATTGAATAAATTCTTCGGTACTAAAACTTCAACTGTGGCATTGAATGATTCGTTCTTGACATAAGGAGTAGTAGATTCTAAAACTTCACCAAATTTCTCATCTCCTGATTCAGCGTACCCAGGAAGTACATCACTCAATATACTTAAAATTTCTTTTGATGTCTTGTTGGAGGAATTATATTCAACATCCTCAAATTCAAACAAATTCTTTTTAGATAACGCTTTGGATATCTTATTTTGATCAACAGTTCTCACTTCTGTTATTCCACTTGACCTAAGAGAACGATCATCATAGATATAACTTAACATCAATGCTTTCAATTCCTTTTTTATTGAATTCCAAATGGAAAGAATATTTCGCGAAGATGGTTTCATCATTTTTCCTAACATAGGACTAGCACCTCCCAACACTGGAGTACTTTCTGCAATCAATGGTTCAACGCCACCATCATCAAGTAATTCCATTATGGAAATAACAACTTTAAATCTTTGAAAAGTAGCCAAGCATTTAATAAAAATTGAACCAAATAAATCTTGTAATATAACCACAGCTGAATCATTAAATGTTCCACGAGATATAACTTCAAATAAAGTTCCTTGATCCAAATGTTGCATTTTCGATAATTTGGATAACGCATGAGTATTGGTCAGTCTTACTTCTTCTGTAGTTCTATTTATCAACCCATGTAACTCCAGTTGATTTGTATCAAGTAAAACTTCAATAGTTTGCTTCAACCTGTTTAACTTTGATGCAGTAAGCAATAACATATAGATATAATAAAATGATTCAGTACTTGGGTTCAGCGTGGAATCCAACAAAATTTTGTAATCAATTGCTCCTTGATTCTTTTTATTGTGTTCATGTAAGTCAGGTAACAAATTGACCAAAAAATTTTCAACAGGATTACTAACATAATCCACTACTTCTGATGTATCCAAATTGGCCGAATTAAAAATAAATTGGTCCAAGTTTTTCAGGTCTAATAGGGCCACAAATGATGCCAATTGTGGATTGGTTGATCCTATTATATTCTTCCAAGAAATGGATCCTTCATGTTGTGTTCTATTATATTTCAAATATATTTCATTCTGTAGTTCATCAATGATCATATCGAATAATTTGTTTGATTGATCTTCCAAATAGCTTTGAATACCATTCATGGCTGGAAGTAACCATAAATTGTATTTTTCTGCCGTCTTGTATCCTTCAGATATAACATCATAAACTTCATGAATTTTTTTATCAACAATCAATTGTTCAATTTTTCCTGGGATTGAGTCCATTTCTGCCATGGCATCCAATACTTCAATCATTTCGGCATATTTCCCTGATGCTTGAGACAATTCTCCCAATAATTTTGATCTATCATGAATTTCCTTATTTGAACTTTCCAAAAACTCTTTTATCTCAGCAGAATCCTTCTGTGATCCTTTCATAGTTGTCAACAATGTATTGTATGAATTAATTGTGGAGTGAAATAATTCATGTTTTTCACTAACGACATATTTCAAGGCTGATTCGGTTTCATTCTTTAATCTTTTAAAATCATTCAATCTATGAGCCATTCCAACTGAAGTATCATCCAATAATGCAACAGCAACTTCAATTGGATTAGCATCGTCACGAAGCATTTGAGGCCAGTCATATTTGATTGTATTGTAAATTTCTTTCAAACTGTAAATAGATTCGTCTATCAGTCGTGAATCATTGTCCTCTTTTCGAGATCCATACGACATTCGTTTTATCGACATAGTGTGTGCGTGTGTGTTTGTATTTATATATGTGTAGATTGATTACGGTATTCGTGGAACATATGTTATAAAATGTCGATCTTGGTTTTTTTTTTTTTTTTCCTGTCTCTCTCTTTGTTTACTGGTGTCAATGTAGGCAGATTCAGTATTGATTTTTTAATTCTTTTTTTTTCTTCCTTCCCTGTTTTTCTCCTTTCCGCTACAAGAGATGTTATGTTGCAAACGTATACTTTGACAATATTAACACCACCGCAATAATATAATTATGAGTAATTTGTTTGTTGAGTTATCTGATGATGAGGATCATAAAATAGTACTGCCCTCATTACAACCACAAACATTTCCTTCTTTACAGAAAACTGCTCAGCCAGAGATCGTTGAGTTGTATGTATCATTACTACAAGGACGCGTCTGTACAATAAGTCAAGTACTAACAATAAATTAAACTTTATTATACAGATTGACGGACACAGATGAAGATGAGGTAGAAGAGGGTATTTCCATGATAATGAATAGTAAAGTTGATTCTTTTAAGCAAACATCAACAACTAGTATGACTAATAATTTTGCAAAATCAAGTTTCAGATCAGCAGTAAAAACACCATCCGTTCTACCACCAGAAGAAGAAATAATAGTTATCGAAACAGATGACGAGGATACAGTTGATACAAAGGACACTACTGATATTAAAGATCTTTTCAATCTAGTCCAGAACTTTGTTTCAAAACCAATAGCTTCATCTCCTGTGAAAACCTCAAGCGAAGATAATGAAAGAATTCTCGAAGACTCGATAATTGATTCAACATTCAATTTTCTGGTTGACGGTATAATACCTCAACGAAATAATGCAAATGTACAATCATCCGTACCAGCATCTTCACCTATATTTGCACTTGTGCCTACGCCACTACACCCACCAGCTACCTCGAAAATCCCAGCAAATGTTTTATGGTTGCACAGTGATGATGAAGATCAAGGACCGGTCATTCCAAGTTCCCAACCAACCCCATCTGCACCAATCATTGCTCAACCAGTCAAAAGATCGAAATCTACCCAAGAACCCCTGATTAATAAGCCTGTTAAACGTACAAAAAGGCCTAAAACAAGTGATCCAGTAACTCATCTACCCCGAATTGATGATTTTCAATACACTCAGAAAGATTTAAACGATGCCAATAGAGCTACTAGAAAGAAGGAAGAAATTTATGAAGAGATGGAATTGCATATGTCGCCATCAGTACACGAGCTATTTGCTGATTTGAATCAAGACTTTAAGCTGAAATTATTTGATGCTACTTACGAATTACCGCTTATACTTTGGCGACGAAATATTAAAGCAATGTATGATAAAGAACGAGATTTATTCATTCCATGTCATCCAAGGAAAATACTAGAAAAGACATTTGTTATGTATTATTTGGCACGTGATTTTATAATAAAATTGCAACTGAGGCAATTAAAGGAAGATGTTGCTTCTGCACTTCGTCAAGCATTGGAAATTACACCTAATGAATACCATATAATTATAATGGTGGAAGGATTTGACCAACAGGTTAACAAAATCAAAGCCTATGAACAACGGAAGTTCAAAAAGCAGGTTCTTCATGGATTAAACACTCAAGAGCAAGGAAGAACAAAGGCAGCAGATTTGGAGCTAGAAAAATTACCGTCATCATCTGAACTTGATTCTTTGATCAATAAAGCTCAAATAGAATTAGGAGCAAATATTTTTACAGTTAGAAGCAGGCAGGAATCAGTTATGTGGTTGAATACATTTACTAATATGATTGGACAATCACTTTACGATAAATTTGAAAGAAATGAATCTGTGGCTAATCTTGGTTCAGTTCGATCAGGTGCAGATGCGAAATCAACCTTTATGCAATCAATGCAACAATTTAAATTAATGACACAATCAAAAGCAGATATACTATATACACTGCATCAAACGATTTATCTGATCTATTGTCAATTTCGTGATAAAGGAACATTGGGTCGGGACCGATTGGGCAGAAATATTGTTCCACCTACGGTTGATCAAAGCATGAAACGATTATTTACAGCAGATGATCCCAATAGTGTTATAAGTTAAATCAATGTGTGTATGTGTACTGTATGTAAATATGTAACTATTCTTAAGGGCTGGTGGCCTGTTTAGCAGCATCAAGGTCATCAATATTTAATTTATCACTCAAACCTTCAACAACTTGAATTCCTCTATTAATCTCATATTTTTCTTGCAAAGTAAATTCATATTTCAATTTGTTTAATTGAGAAACAATATTCAATGATTTATCAACCAAGCTGGTATCGGTATCCTTATTTAAAACAGCTGCTAAAAAGTGAGTCAATTTTTCATTTCTAAATTCTTTTTCTAATTTTTCATCCAATCCATTGCTTAAAATTGACGATACTAAAGACAAGATTCTTAATTGTAATTTAGAATCAGTAGTATCAAAATTAATCAATTTCAAACCGTCGGATCTTTCAAATTCCAAATATCCAGGGTTGAAATCTCTAATAACAGATGAAATAGCATAGAATGATTTCAACTGCAAGGCTCTTTTGCTACCATCTTGTGCCAATTTGATCAACTCGCTTAATCCATTACTTTTATGGAAATCTTCCTGAGATTTAGGATTGTTTTGAACAGCAGTACCAATTATTCCACAAATAAGAACTTTCAATTCATTATCAGTTTCCTTATTAGCCAAGATATCATTCAATGGTTCCCATAACTTTAAGTTACCAATATTATTGGCATTGTCTAAATTTTCAATCAACATTTCAAAGTTTTCCAAAGCAATTTCCTTATCTTCTTGGGAAACATCGGGATTTTGAACAACTCTAATACTTTCCCTCATCAAAGTTGCTTCATCTGGACCACCAAATAATTGACTAAGAGCTTTTGGATCTGGTTCTCCGATTTTTTCAAGTGCTGCTTTATCTCCAGCTTGTTGTGCAATAGTCCAATGTAATAATTTTTCCATGATGTGAATATATGTGTGTGTCTGTGTGAATGTTTAGTATGTATTAGAAGAAAAAAATATTCAGGAGTATATGGGTTGTTCCCTTTATTTATAATTCCTTGTAAAAGAATTAGGTTACTCCTCTAACTCGATGGGATGAAAGATGTTTCTGATATTTGGTTACTTCGAGAAGGTTCCAGATGAGCGAGACATTTCTATTGTGATACACGACATTAAGGGGACATTTTATGTGCGACATGGTTGCGACATTATATGATTTTCACGACATTTTGCTCAACCAATCTGCAATGGTTGAACGGATCTCAAGATAGTCCAGAGTTCTTGCAAAATATAATACAAAGTGTTCAGTAGTGGTTAAAAAAAGAATGCAACAACCATTATAATTGCAAAAGACGAAAAAAAAAAAAACATAAAATTGAAAGCAAGTAAATTACATTGGGAATCACGATACTTCGGAGGAAAAATCATGTGTTCGCAATCCCTCTGTACATTTACCGTACAAGTGAACAAATTAATTACCAGAATAACAGCGTAAGGAAACTTTTCATTTGCACCACCTGATGAAAAAAAAAAAAAATTTGAACCCACGCGAACCTGAAAATGGAGCATTCTTCCCCGGGGTCTAGATTACCAGTAAACCCGACAAATCATTCAAACACGAGACGATATAAAGTGTTCACTAAAAAACAATTATTGAAATACAATCATCATAATCCAATTGACATGTAGTGTAGCCATTGAGGTGTTATTACATGATACTGATGTGTTATACACTTTTTTTGGCACAGAAGTATCTGATTTTGGGGATCATGAAATGTATGTGCTCTCTTTTTTTTTTTCTTCTATGGTTATGCGTCTACTGATTCCCCTTGTTTCTCTTGAAAATATTTTTTGCTGTAACGAAGTTTCCTTATATAAATTACCATGGAATTCCCTCTCCCTTTTCCAAATTACAATTTTTCTTTTTACGTTTTTTTTTTTTTATTATTTTATTTCAATCATCACCGATAAGTAAAATTATCAATTGTCTATTTAAAATGTCATTATCAAACAAATTATCCGTCAAAGACTTAGATGTCGCTGGTAAGAGAGTTTTTATCAGAGTTGATTTCAACGTCCCATTAGATGGTAAAACCATCACCAACAATGCCAGAATTGTTGCTGCTTTACCAACCATTAAATATGTTGAAGAACACAAACCAAAATGTATCATCTTGGCTTCTCACTTGGGTAGACCAAACGGTCAAGTCAATGAAAAATACTCTTTGGCTCCAGTTGCTGCTGAATTGGAAAAATTGTTGGGTCAAAAAGTTACCTTCTTGAACGATTGTGTTGGTGAAGAAGTTTCTAAAGCCGTCAATGGTGCCACTGATGGTCAAATCTTTTTGTTAGAAAACTTGAGATTCCACATTGAAGAAGAAGGTTCTTCTAAAGTTGATGGACAAAAAGTCAAAGCTGATCCAGCTGCTGTTAAGAAGTTCAGGGAACAATTGACTTCTTTGGCTGATGTTTACGTTAACGATGCTTTCGGTACTGCTCACAGAGCCCATTCCTCCATGGTTGGTTTGGAAGTTCCAGAAAGAGCTGCTGGTTTCTTGATGGCCAAAGAATTGGAATACTTTGCTAAAGCCTTGGAAAACCCAAGCAGACCATTCTTGGCCATTTTGGGTGGTGCTAAAGTTTCTGACAAGATCCAATTGATTGACAATTTGTTGGATAAAGTCGATATCTTGATTGTTGGTGGTGGTATGTCTTTCACCTTCAAGAAAGTTTTGGACAACATGCCAATTGGTGACTCTTTATTCGATGAAGCTGGTGCTAAGAATGTCGAACACTTGGTTGCCAAAGCCAAGAAGAACAATGTTGAAATCATCTTGCCAGTTGATTTTGTCACTGCTGACAAATTTGACAAAGATGCTGAAGTCTCTTCTGCTACTGACAAAGAAGGTATTCCAGACAACTGGATGGGTTTGGATTGTGGTCCAAAATCACAAAAATTGTTTGCTGATGCCGTTGCTAAAGCCAAGACCATTGTTTGGAACGGTCCACCAGGTGTTTTCGAATTTGAAAAATTCGCTAGCGGTACTAAATCTTTGTTAGATGCTTGTGTTGCTTCTGCTGAAAGTGGTAACATTGTTATCATTGGTGGTGGTGATACTGCTACTGTTGCTAAGAAATATGGTGTTGTTGACAAATTATCCCATGTTTCTACCGGTGGTGGTGCCTCTTTGGAATTGTTAGAAGGTAAAGAATTACCAGGTGTAACTGCTCTTTCCAACAAAGCCTAAATTTAAGAAATATGAATGAATATTTCAAGAATTAAGTCAGTATATAACTAAAAGATAATATAAGAAAGATACGATTTTTTTTTAAAAGAGAAAAGAATAATAAAATAACAAAACATAACAGAATACGAGTTTATTGTCCCTGCTTCTACTAGTTGTAATGATAAAATAAAAGTGTATCAACGTTTATTACTATATCAATAAATAAATCAATGTTTATGAGTGTCCTTTTCTTTTTTTTTTCTTTTTCATTTAAATAAATTGTCTAAAATACGGAAGTCCAAATCATCAATATCCTGATCTATAATTTGGCTGTTCCAGAACAAATCAATGACCAATCTTGTTCAGTTAACTCTTGGTATTGATCTCCATTCAACCAGTAAATCAAATCGTTACCATCCTCACCTTTTGGTAATACTTGATTCTTGAATTGGTTCTTTGGGACTTTATGATTGTGAGAAGCTTCAATGGTACTGATTTTAATGAACGCAGGTTGAGCATAAGCAGGTAATGATTTAGTAACATGACTATGAATTAATTTCAAAATTTCATCATGACTCAAATCTTCTTTTGCTTCACAAACAGCAAAACAAGCTCTACCTTCATGATTTGGAACTTTAACACCAACAACAACGGATTGTTTTAAGGCTTTAGATCCCATTAATTCATTTTCAACTTCAGTGGCAGATACATTTTCTGATTTCCAACGGAAAGTATCACCCAATCTATCAACAAAATACAACAATTTGTGTTCGTCCATCTTTAACAAATCACCACTTCTATACCAAGCATCACCTTTTTTAAAGACATTGGAAAGAATCTTACTATTGGTAGCTGATTTATTACCATAATAGCCTTGGAAAGATTTTTGAATATCCTTAGGATTCAAAATTCTCATCAACAATTCCCCTGGTTCATTATAAGCTGCTTCAACACAAAATCCGGTTTTAGGGTCCTTGTAGATTTCACTCTCGTCTTCAGGATCCATCTTGGCCAATTTTTGTTGAGTACTCAACAACAAACTGATGAGAGAACCATATTTACGACAGGCACCAACACCATATTCACCATATTGTAAGTTGGTAGTGGCAATTGGAGACTCAGTGGCAGCATAGAACTCACCAATACCTTCAATATGGAATCTACTTTTGAATTCAGACCATATATCTGGACGTAAACCATTACCATAAGCAATTTTAACATTGTGTTTATCTTGATCTGGGTGGTGTTTGGAATTTAACAAATAACGACAAACTTCACCAACGTATTGAATATGAGTAGCTCCACATAATCTTGCTTGGGTCCAAAATGAAGTAGCAGAGAATTTCTGTGAAACTGAAACACATCCACCAACAATTAATGTAGGACATAAACCCAACATAGCCGCAGTAGAGTGGTATAATGGCATGGCTGTCAAAACATTAGAACCACTATTAATTTTCATAATATGACCAAAAAAAACAGACGCCATGAATGCTTTTCTCCATGACATAATACCAGCTTTTGGTAAACCAGTGGTACCAGAAGTATAAATCAATGCACAAGCGGATGAATCGGTATCTGTTGGTCTTCTGGTACTATCTTCAGCTCTATATTTAGGAGTAGATTTAAGTCTCAACCTATCAAATAAAGCAAATTCATCAATATAATTTATTTTGACATTTGGTAATTCCTCATGAATTTGTCCCTCGGTATCTCTAATTGGAACATTACAATCAGGATCAACAAAAACTTGACTAGCATTGACAATTTTAAGACAATGGATCAATGGTTTATCTTTAGTGTTGAAGTTTAAAAATGCTGGTAATGCACCAATATTCCATAAAGCCAACCATAAAACAATGAAAAGTGGTTTGTTCATACAAGAAACAGCAATAGTATCATTAGAAGTAATTCCATATTCATGTTTTAAGATGTAGGAATATTTCAAAACCATGTCATATAATTCCTTATAAGTGTATTCTTCTAGGTCGAATTGATCATCATAAATTTGAAACCCTTCTTCGTCGGTTTTGGGAGTTGGGGCATTCTTTCTAGGTCTGGGGAATGCTAAAGCTTTGTTGTTTGGATTTTTAAATACGGATTGTTCAAAAAAATACCAGTATGAAGCCTTACCCCTCGAAGCTTTCCATAAATATGGAAGGGCACTGAGAGCAACTGTTTTGGCTAACAGTACATCATCTGCAATTAAATATTTGGCTTCCAATAACTGACTACCAAGAATAGCAGCAGCTGCAATTTCTAATCCTGACATTTTTGCAATTACTTGAATTTTTTTTTTCTTAGTACAATGAAAGAATAATATTTATCTCGTGTAGTATTGTCCAGGTATCAATATCAACGAAAGAAAGAAAAAAATAAGACAGTGTGTCAGGGAGAGGGAGCAAAAAAAAAAAAAAAAAGTTATCAGTGGGATTGTATTACATACTTATACAACAGTTGAACTAAATTTCCTTGGTAGGAACAAAATAAGAGCAAGGTATAAAAGAAATAAACAACAAAAAAAACAATAAAAAAAAAAGAATTCGATACAGATTATACGTAATGTGAAAATTTCCCAGAAAGTTAGTTAACCGTCTCTAGTTTCAATCATCTTTTCACAAGAATCATTAAAAAAATCAAAGTTTTCTCCACAAAACATAAGTTGGAAAGGAGAAGAAAAAAAAAAAAAACCAATTCCCTGTGCGATCTTAGACATACTTGGTACTCTCGTTGTCCTGAAAATTGTTGGACACCACGAGACTACCTATTGTGGGATTCGGCTAGGAATATGTTAAATTTAATTATATCAGTATAAACTATTTGGTATTCATTACTTCTGATTAAGAGATCAAACGGTAAAATCATCAGATCTTGAAGAATAGCACTATCTGGTTTCTCAACATTTCTTACCCACATTTTTTTCAATTGACCGAGTATGTTTCTCTTATTCTTTTGTATTTTGACAGTGTTGCACCTTTATTTTTTTTCTTTTTTTTCACATGGAAGTATCCCCTCCAAAGTAATTCTTGCCCTCTTGGGGAACATCGCACAAAAAAGAAACATAACGAGGTGTATGCACAATTCGGAATTAACAACGTTTTGCAACTTCAGTGATAAAGAAGAGTGCCCAAGTACAACCGGAAGAGTTTAGAAATCTGGGTGCAGTGATATCATGCTCTGTTATAATTATACTGATTCGGGTTCTCAATTGTCTCTTGTGAATAATTGATATCACTAGAAACAACACCAAGTTTCCATGAATTTGCAAATGTCTCTAGTGTTGAACCTGAAGTCAGCTCAGATTCCAAAACGGGAAGACGATTGGGTTGTTTTTTAATATTATCTTGTTGTTTCTGTGGTTTTCGGAATAACGGCGCACTGAAGTAGTTCTCTGTATGTTCTGTCGAAAGTGGTATGGCTGATGCAATATAGTTATTGTTGGTTGTATTGATCGCTTTCCACGACATGATTTTGCCATCTATTTTGATCAACATTTCAAGAATTTCTCTCACCTTATCGTTAATTATAGGAATCTGATTTGTTGTCATTCCAAATTGAACTAATGTCTTTAATTCGATATTTGACTCCTGGATATACTCTCTCATACAGCACTTTCCATGTTTGACAATCAAGAGTTTCAAAATTTCGTAAAAGAAAAACTTGTTTCTATCCATATTTGAGATATCAATGGCCTGGGCAATCATAGGCATATATCCAATATAGTCGTTACAAACACTGTGATTAATCACTTCTCGAATTACTAGACCCAACTTTAACCCATTCTCTATTTCTGCTTCTTCTGTAGTGGTTGAAATGCTGGACGTGTTTAATCCTAATTGCAAGTTACACAAAATCTTGAATATAGTGTTTCTAGTTTGCACAATCGGATGTGGTAAATTCCATTTGTCAAATTGCTCTTTAATAAGTTTGTTTTTGGATTCTAAATCATGGAATCTATAATGAGACCAACAGTAAGTCAACAAGTTTTCCATCAACAATAGTTTTAACACAATACTAGATTCACTGAAAAATGTAAACACGTAACCCATATCCACCAAGTTCTCAATACAATCGTTGAACGCTTCAAGAAAAATGTTTGAATTATCCAATAGTTCCATCGACTTAGCAATTGATAATATTTGAACTAACAGGAGTAATCTGGAAACTTTACAATTCGTCGTCAAGATTATGTTTTCTGCTTGTCGTATAACTTTGGAAGCTTGCCATGCATTTTCAAAAGTTGTTTGTGGCAACCCCACAGGACAACTCAACAACGTTGACATGGGAATCTTTTTCTTCTGTTTAAACTTGGAAATATTGATTAATACTTCACTGATAGGTGTTCTGTACTTGTTGATTCCTTTGAGATATCCAATACTATATATTGGTTTTAAAGGAGGGTTTGACAAAGCTATTTGTTGTTTTCTAGCAAATTTACTGACTGACTTTTCTGTGATTCCAGTGTTGAACTCATCATTTCCATAACAATCTTTTCCTCTAGATTTTGTAAATGTTTCTTCGTTTAATTCAGCTGATTGAAATCGTTCATATTCCCAATCTATTGTTTCATTGGGTTGTGCTTTATCCATAAACTGAGTGAAACCCGAATCTATATTGTTCTTATTTGATTGATTCAATCCTTGATGCAATTGTGCAGAATTGTTATGTAATATCATTATCGATGGTCCTACTCCATTAACACCAAGATCTCCGTTTTCACCAACTAAATAATCAGTTCCAGCTCTACCACCTCGACCATTTCTTTCTTCTTCTCTAATTCTGGTATTGACATGTTTATTAATATTGTCGCGATTATTCGTATTTTCTGTTGTTGAAGAGATTCCTTCTTTGATATCATTCCAGTTGGTTAATTTGATTGCTTCACTCGTTGAAGACTTGACCCTTCTTCTGAACGCAAAGGAATATTCTCTTAAACCAAAAGACATAGCACTAACTAGTATCAAGATCACAATAATTGTCATAAAGTAATAAAATGCATTGGCAAGGACTGGATTTTCAACCTCAGCAGGAATCAGTTGTACATTCGCAGCTAATGGATAAACTCTATCATCGAAATGCCCATTTGCTTCTATTTCTGGTCCATCAGTATGTGAATCACCTAATTTCAAATATGAATCTTTATGATTGTTTATAATATATTCTGGCTCATCATAGTTCATTAACAAATTCTGTTTGTAAACCGGTTTCTGTGGTGAATGTTTGAACAGTTGGACCTTCTCTTTGATATCTCTGGGTTCTATCATAGTTGATAATCTCTAGATTCTTTTCAAATCAAGTGAATCCATTGAAAAAAAAAATATGTAATAAAAATGCAAAGATATGGCAATTGTATAAATCAAGATCGAATATATTTAATTTGTAATGATTGATATAAAATTCATTTTTACAACCAACTTTTTTTTTCTATGAATCGTTTTTTTATTTTTTTTAGTGCTGCCAAATTTTTTGCAGAAAGTTTGTAACGCGCAGATACAAACTTCATTTCACTGTCTTCTTTTGAAAAGTAAGTGTAAAAAGGAATGCCCGAATATTTCCGCGAATAAAAATTTCACCTATTATAATCAGACCATCACCTTTTTGCACTACAACTGGCTAAACTTTTTTTTTTTTTTCAAAATATAAACGACAAAACCTCTCTCCCTCCTCCTTGCTATTTGCATTTATCTTGATTTCACACACAACACATACTCCATTACTCGACCCTTCCAGTAATTCTCGCCAAATATGTTATCAAAAACAAGATTCTTTTTTACAAAGAACTCACTTGTATTAAACACATTACAGCAAAACAAGGGATGCAGATTGTCTATAGCATCAAGATGTGCAAGACCTACGTCTAAGTTTATCCCACTGTTTAAAATTTCAAGAATATTCAACAACTTAAATAAAAGAAAATATTCAACCATTGCTCAAACGACAGAATCAAGCGTACCTAAAACTGAGTTTATCAAACCTACTACTCGTTCACCACGTGTAGTGACACCAAACTCCGTTGCATATTGGTTATTGGGAACTTCTGGATTAGTTTTTGGTATAGTTGTTTTGGGTGGCTTAACCAGATTGACTGAATCCGGTTTATCTATTACCGAATGGAAACCAGTCACTGGGGCAATTCCTCCATTAAATGAAAAAGAATGGCAAGAAGAATTTGACAAGTACAAGAACTCCCCTGAATTCAAACAATTAAACTCGCATATCACCTTAGAAGAATTTAAGTTCATTTTCTCCATGGAATGGGGTCACAGATTAGTTGGTAGATGTATTGGTGCTTTCTTTATTCTTCCAGCTCTTTATTTCTATAGCCGTGGTAGATTCACACCGAAGGTTACCAAGCGTGTTTGTATTCTTACTGGATTATTAGGATTACAAGGATTCATTGGATGGTGGATGGTTAAATCTGGATTAGATGAAGAACAATTAGCTGAAAGAAAATCAAAACCAACTGTTTCACAATATAGATTGACTACCCATTTAGGTGCTGCATTCTTGATGTACTTGGGAGTTTTATGGACTGCTTTTGAAATTTTAAATGAGAATAAGATTGTTCAAATGTCCAAAAAAGTTCCAGAAGCTGCTGAAAAACTTTTGTCTCAATTGAATAGCCCAGCTTTGAAGAAAACCAGAAGCATTGGTGCTGCTTTATTGATCTTGACTTTTATCACTGCCATGTCCGGTGGTATGGTTGCTGGTTTAGATGCTGGTTTGATCTATAATACATTCCCACATATGGGAGATGATTGGATTCCAAATAAAGGTGAACTTATGTCACCAGTGTATGCAAGAAAAGAAGACAAATCTGATCTTTGGTGGAGAAACATATTAGAAAACCCAACCACTGTTCAATTGGTTCATCGTATTTTTGCAACCACTACATTCTTTTCCGTCTTAGCTGCCCATATGTATGTCAACAGAAATAAGACCATCATTCCTGTTTCGGCCAAGAGAATGATGCACGCTGTGATGGGTGTTGCTACATTCCAAGTTGCTTTAGGTATAACTACCTTGATCTATTTGGTGCCGATCCCATTGGCTGCAATGCATCAAGCTGGTGCTTTGGCTTTATTGACTGCCTCATTGGCATTCTCCGCCAAATTAAAGAGACCAAGACCTCAGTTTATTCAATATATTAACAGTTCTATGAAAAGCCAACTATTACAGGTTCGAGTTTAGACAACGCTTCGTAAATAGTTTATTTCAAATTATTCTATATCATGTAAATAAATATGCAGAATTAAGCTAATTCACCAAATACGTTTACTTGACATTTTGTATCGCATTACATTTGATAATCCTTCATCACCATTATCATTATTCCATATATCTTGATTCAAGCTGCCATTGAGTAACAGTTTATTACGTTTTTCTTCAACGGAAGGTGGGATTTTTTCATCAGCATCATATAGTTGGGCTCTGGTTTTAGGATTTATTGTCGAAGGTTCTGTATTGGGAGATCCAGGAAGAAATGATAACCCAATTGGTGATGAATTATAATTTCGTAATTCGTTGAACACAATACTTTCGGTTGTCGAATCATCGAACTCGGCCGGAGTAACCTCAGGCGTGAACTTCTGGGTGGATGAAGCTGAGCGGGTGATTTCATGATTTTGTTGTTTCATTTTCAATTTTAATTCATCTTGACGTTGTTTATGCTGAATAACAAGCATATTGGAGATTTTGAAAATGAACATAGAAAGTATGACTCTAATGAGTAAAAGGGTAAGGAACGTGGCAGTAATTAGTGATACACTAGCAAATACAGAATAAGCCCATGAACTAACCACTGGAAAAATGAATATTTGTTTCAAGTCCTGCAAAGTGATTCTCAAGAAACAAACCACAGACGCTAATAATGGTAAACCGATTCGTCTGGTTAAAGCAATGTAGTCCGTAAACTCGTGACTTGGTGTCCCACTGACTTTATTAAATTCAAACACCTCTAAAAAATCCAAACACAGGACGTACAAAAAATTTCCATAAATCTTGGGTTTAATCTTGTTGAACTTTGCAATATAGCAATGCTTCAACCAATCAACAAACACCTCAGAACCAATAACCACGACACCAGGGCCAAAAACAGCTCCAATCCAACGATTCCAACTCTTCCAACTATTTGGAATCAATCCACCAGTGACACTCAATTGTAATAAGTTTCTCAAAGCAATTATGCCTAACATTAATGATAATTGAAATCTTTCTGTTAAATCAGCCATTGATATTTGAAACAAACCTTCACGTTCAAATTTCTTAAAAACTGAACCTTTCAATTCAGCAAACTGGTTGGACAACAATAATGTTAACAATGCATTTGAATATGAATTGGCTGCAACATTCAAAGATACAGTCTGATAAATTAAGATGTAAGCATGGAAAGATAAATAAAAAATTGACAAAACGTAAAAAGCCAAAAATCTACTAGTTTGTCTGCTGGATGACGTTTGATATAAAATATTCACAATATCTTGACCAATCGAAGAACACAACTTCTCAGCACATTCAAGTACACCAAACATTACATATAATTTAATATCTGCTTGACCCCGTACATCGTGGTACATTCTTGAGATATCTAGTTTCCTGGTGGAAAGTACACCGATAGAAAATAGCACTAGACTGAGGGTAATCACATCTTTTTTAATAAGCCGAAATCGTTGAAATCGAAATGCATCCGGATTTTTGATAAATTGAAATGCCTGCTGTAATGAAATTATCATTATTTTTAAAGGTGCCAAAGTAAATAACGTAAGAAATGAATTAAAACAGACAAGTAAACCAAATACTAAAAATCTTTCTAGGCAATATGGGATGTATAACATATTTTTGAGAGTTTCAAATGAATTGTCGTTATCTTTGCGTGTCAGTGATATATCATTTGATAATTCACTTGACAGTAGGTTTAATTCTAATAATAACAATCTGTAGAGTGAAAATCCTTTTATTCCTTCTCGACGTGGTTGGGAACTGGAAATTTTATCAAAAATGAAGCTGAATACTGAATTACCTCTTGATCTCAGGTTCAGTCGGGTGCTACCATTGGAAACACTGGGCAGGAGAGTATTTTTATGATTAGAACCGGAATGGGATCGATTGTTAATATCACTATTAGAATTTGATGCGGATCTTGACAGCAGATTGGTTCTGTTGGTCCTGCCTCGTATACTGGAACTATTGCTGGCACTACCACTACTTCCGGGTCTTTTTTTGACCATTGTGTGTTTTGTATGTTGAACTGACTGATGATAATCAATGGAAGATTTAATGATTCGAGCCTGCTGGAAGATATTTGGCTGTTTAAAGAGGAAATTGTAATTTTCACACTCTGTCTGTCTTAGTAATATAAATTTTCTGTTGTCTGATATGATATGATATGCGTACACCTAAAAAAAAAAAAGTAACTGAGAAAAGCAAATATCGCTAATGAACTACATCACAGAGAACCAACAACTTCTTCTACAGTGCTCACTTACTTTCATACAATTCTCGCATTGGCTTCTTACAGTCAACAACAAAAAAAAAAAAAAATTAGATGGCAACTTATAACACCCACAAATGAATAGAGAAGCACATAATAGAACAACAGGAGAAAAAAAAAAAAAAGCAGCCATATAAAAATTACGGTCATTTTATATCACTTTCTCACTTTACCAGTTGAATAATTTTATCTGTCCTCCCATTTTTTTTTTTATGATCAAAGATACAAAGCAAGAACAAACAGATACACGTCGAAGAAAACAGTTTACAGCAACTTAAAACAAAAGCAATGGAACCACTTAACCTAGAATCATTCCTACAATATTTGGAGCCATTTAACAACCATGAACTTTTGACTCCTTTAGAGTGCTCAAAGTTATCATTAGTTATAGTGGAGTTGTTAGTTGATCATTTTGTTGACTTCCAATTACTAAAGTTTTTAAGTCGATTTCTTACGCAAGAATTGTATGATGAACTTGTGGAAGAAAGAAACATTGAACATGAATGTGGATACATTATGTGCAACCAATCTCCGAAATCTTTGGTGAGAAGATTGTCGATGAATAGTAACGGCATTACGCAAGCCTCCTCAGTTAACGATCCGGGTGCGTCTACAAAATATCAAATTTACAACCGGAAACCAAGCATGATTTTACCCAACACATTCCTTTCCCAATATTGTTGCAAAGAACATTATCAGGCTTCTATATTCTATAGGAATCAATTGAGTAACGAAGCTATTTTTTCAAGAAAAGATATCATGACTACACCGCCATTCCCGATGAACAAGGTCAATTGGTATGAAAATACAATAACTTGTTTAGAGGAGGTCATTGCAAAACATAGAGAATTGAAACAACATGGCAAATCGATATCAGAAGTAATAGCAATGATGAATGGTTTATCAGTTAGTGATTTAGAAAACAATGAAATCAATGAAGAAACGAATCGATTAATAAGACTAATTGAGGATTTTGAGATTGTCGAGAAAGATGAACCCAATTTCCAGGGGGATTATCAAGAACATGATAATGGTAACAACAATGAACTTCCTGAGGAAGAAGATGAAGACTATGACGAGCAATTACGAGGTATGACAAATAATGTTGAAGGTTATGTGACATCAAATAAAAGTTTTGGTGGATACGTTGTATAGACACGCAATCGATAATGAACACACAGGAAAACGAATTTTTTACAATCTATTTAGTATTTACAAGATTAATATTTGTGGCTAATCTTCTTGAGTATTTGGGTTACTCTCTTTGTGAACTTATTACCATATTCGTAACTCCTCAATCCCACATCTTTGATAAAGTCACCTAATGTATTACCCTTACCAACTCTATCACCAACTGGAAATTTATCAATCAGTCTTTTATTTAAGCCACTGTAAATAGTGTTTGTATTAATCGGAGCTATAATATCACTATGTTTAAAAACATTGTGATTACTTAGATTCATCATTAACGTATCATATTTCCTCACTTTATTCTCATACCCGGCATCATATTTTTTCTGAAGTTCTTGTTGGAGTGGTGCTAAATCAATTTGAGACTCTTTAATAACATTGTTATATTCGTCACGTAGGTACTTTGAGGAAATATCCAAACTTTCACCCCAATAAAATTGTTCAAAGTCAATTGGGGTCTTGTTTTTTTTACTCCAGTTTATTTCAATCTGTAACAAAACTTCAAATAACTCTTCACCGTCACAATATCGTTGATAGTAATTTCTTGGGTACATTAATTCTTCACCACCCCAACCTTTACTACCTTTGATAATATAACTTCCATCCTTTTGCATATTTTCTTCGGGAAGTTCGTTATCAGTTTCCCAAATTTTCATCATTCTGACACAAAATGTCTGTTTCTTAATCAACATAGCTAATTCTTTACGACCAATCTTATGCTTTGTGAGTTGCATGACATATGGCATTGGAATGATACCAGAATTAGTTTGTCTAAGTGCTGCCTCATAAGGTCCTTTTTCTTCAAGCGCATACTTCAAGTCGTCCAAATAATTCTTATTTATCTCATATTCTAATCCTGGGATGATTATACTTTGAAGAATATCTTGATCATAGTAACTTAATGCATGATTGGTTACACTTCCAACTATGTGCCTCGAATCAAGATTATCACCAGATATCAAAATAATTTCCGGAGTATATGGAAGTAGTTTTGGGTCTGGCAATTTGTTTAACAATTGCAATTGGTGGATGAACTTTTGCAAGACAGTGCAACCGTTAAATTTTGATTCTTTGAATCCAGCATTTATAAATTGACTCTGACCATGAGCAGATGACAAATCTGGAATTTGGTATCTCAATTTACCCTTTTTCAGTGATAGCATCTGGCTTTTTGCTCTTCCTCGTAAGTTATTTGTCTGTTTATCGTGAATCTGTTCTTTCCTTTGTAAATAAGATGCCCTTCGCTTCTGAGCATCAAAAATTTCCTCTCTTTCTTCCTTGATGAAGTCAATTAAATCATCACGTTGGTTGAGTTCAAGAATTTCATTCAATCTTATTCCTTTTAATAATTGTTTTGTTATATCGTATGTACTACCGTATCGTTTTTGGAAACTCTCTTTAATGCTAAATTGCAACTCATATTGATTGACTAATGGAGGTAGTTGAGCTTGTTGTAATTTGTTCGTTTTCCGTAGTAGTTCTCGATATAGTTGTAAAACAGCAACTTTATGTTCTTTGGTAGACGTTAATTCAGTTAATAGTCTATTCATATGATGATATTGATGAGCTATTCGGTAGAAGTTTGCATTCGTCTCACCGCAAACTAAATTTAAGAAAGTTTTCAAATCTACTGTAGTTCTCTCGAAGTAAGAAAAAGAAAAAAAAATAAAAAAAATAATCCACTACCAAAGACGCGAAAGCAAAATCCTACTATAGTATACCTAAACTAAACGCTAATCAAAATGGTATGTACTAGTTGATTATCTATATAACTTGGGTGATCCGCGATACTAACATCAATACTTTAGCCTCCAAAAAAATTGCCAGAAAATGTATTTACCATTCTAAAGTTGAAAAAAAAGTCAGCCACATATATTCTCACAATTGATTCGAGTAGCACTTTAAAGGATGTAAAGACACAATTGGCCAATATAATTCAACAATCAGGAGGATTATCCACCACTGAGGATGCTACCGAGGATGAGGAAGGAGTAGAAGATATAGAAATTCCAGAACCTGACTTTATTGAAGAGGATGGCATCGAAGCAGTTGAATCCGAAAACAAATTAGATATCGACGAGATACGACTTGCTGTTCCAAATGATACATCAGATCCCTATTCAAACAACTGGAGAGAAATCAAGGATGATGATTCAATACGCGATTTCAATTTCAAAGATTATGACATTATAGCATTTGCATATGGAGCAGAAGACGAGTTTGAAATTACTGAACCAGCTTTTGAAGATAATTGAGTGTCTGGATATACTAGTACATATGATTAAACAGAATTGGAAAATATAGTTATTATACAAAAAGAAAAAAAAGGTATATATGAATAAAAAAAAACTGGGGTATTACTTGAACTTAGTGCTTTTTACCACTAAGTTTTCTAATTCCTCCAGAATGTACTCTTTGATATGAGTTACCTCCGGAAGTTACTCTTCTTCCTGACCTTGTTTTACAAACCTTCAAAAAATTATTTGGGGATGATCCTGGTGGAGATGATAAAGTCTCGCTGGTTACTGTTCTGGTTGTTGTAGTAGTTTTAATCACATGAATAGGTTGTTGTCCAGTTACACTATTTGTTGATAACGAACGCAATACTCTCCATTCCGAACTTTCTTTTCTGTTAGGAGTAAGCGAAGCGTATCTTGCTGGTGAGCTTTGAATAATATCTTGCATGGTATTTTCATCGTCAGAATTATTGGCCATTTCAATTTCTTGTACATTGTTGTCGTCATTCTCAAATGCTTCGTCATCTGATTGCTCAAGATACTTTCTTGGTTGTCCAGGTGATTCCATTGGCACAACGGTTTGGATTTTGGATGCCAAGGCACCACTAATCTTTCTTCTTCTTATAGGGGTATTTGTAACAGATGAGTCACCAAATGGAGAAGTCATTTGTTGTTGCAATTGTAATCTTTCTCTTCTTCTTGCATCTCTGAGTCTTTGCTTGTAGTCTTCATAAGAACACAATGGGAACAAATTACCTATGAATTCATCAGGTCTGTTATCAACAACCATCGTATGTCTCCAACTTCTGAAATCATCTTGGTGTAAGTAAAGCCAATGTTGCTGTGGACCCACCACCATACCTGGTCTAATCATACGCATGTAAGCAATACATTCATTAGCTGTGAAACCATGTGTGTATATGAGATGGGCACCTATCAAACACCCAGTTCTACCTAATCCTGCTTTACAATGAACGGCTATTTTCCCACCTTTGTTAATGATACATTCAGCAGCACCAATGAATTTCTGCACATATTCTAAAGTTGGACATGTACCATCATCAAAAATCATATCAATATGCTTTATGTTTCTCTTGGTGAACTCTCTGGCATCATATAAATGCGAATTCAATCTAACAACCAATTGGACGTCATGATCAACAAAATAATCTAATACTTTCTGGAAAGGTTCGTTGATGCCACCTCTTTTGCTTTGTTGAGGAGATGCAAATGCAATAAAATCCTTAGAAATAACATTGAAATCACCTTGATCGACTCTTTCATATTGTTCATATTCTTCAAGATCAAAACTGGTCAAGTCAATCATACCTCTTTCTTTGGCTCTCCACATAGCATAAACAATGTCTTGAATAGTAATTTCATAGTCCGCTGAACTGTATCCAGCATCTCTGAATGCTTGCAATGGAGGGTTTATCTGTGCAATTGGTTGTAAAACTTGATGTGGAGCCCAGTTTTGGATCAAAACCATGTAACAACATAACAAACACGCGGTATTGGCTCTTTGTTTTGGATCAGTCGAGCTATAAAGCACTAATCCTTTACCTTTATTATCATCATCATTCAAGACATTGTGTAAAAGTACTGCAAATCTGTATAAGAGACCAATATTCAATGGTCCGAAATCTAAGTGGAATGCATTGTATGGTAAAGCATCTTCAACAGAGAAGTATACCAAGTCATCGGTGTCTCGACGTGGGATATCAAATGCACCGAGATAGATTCTATCTTTAAGCAGTATGTTAGTAAATGACAACAAACAAATGATTCTAGATTTCATAAAAGGGTTAATACATACTTTTAAGGAATTCTATAAGTGGAACATCAACTTTTGATTTACGCATTGAATTGATTTAGCTGAGATTATTAAATATTAAAAAAAAAAGAAAACAAACAATGAAAGAAAGAAAGAAAAACAAACTGATTGGATGGGTATAATATGCTACTACTTTTATGATGAACAAAGCACTATGAATTGTTGCAATGTCGAAGGAAATGAAAGTGGGAATGGAAATAACAGATGGAAATGTTTCAAACAAATGTTGTTATTGTTGTGATGTTATTTTTTTTGTCAGTCACTTTTTCTTTTGGGTTTTGAAATTCTGGATGTACACAAATGGAAGGGATTTTTGTTTTGTTTATGTTTTGATTTTCCTATTTGGACATTAAATTGTTGTGAAGTGCACGCACACGATTTTTAAAATATGGGACAAAATCAACAGTTCCTCACTTCTAATCATCTGGAAAGACAAAGAAAAAAACAGATACCGCAACAAACATAAGGAAATTATGTCGACCAACCCTTTACCCATTGACCACCGAAAAGAACCATCAGAATTACAATGGTATGAAAAGAGAAATAAAAACACAAAACTTCAAGTGTTGATGCAAGATTTTGAAATAGCATACTAACTTCACCAGTCATCATCGTTATACACATTTTCTTCGGAGACCTTATCTCAATTGAAAAAGTTCAGATTTGAAAGTGCCAGAAAGGACACTCCACAAGCTGTTATTTGTACGTACTACCGACATATCGATTGTAATTTAGGAGAATACTGTCCTGGAGAACATAATCTAGGAGAATGTAGTCCAAGAGAACGTGGGCAAGGATGAGAGATACTAACATTAACATAATAGACACAATCGATAAGAAAACATACGAAGTTAAAGCAGAAGATGAAATAATTGAATCGATTGAAGAATTGATAGAAGAATTACCAGATACTACACCGAGATTTGTTGTCTTGTCATATCCGTTTAAGTTAAATGATGGAAGAATGAAGTATCCTTTGGTAATGTTATATTGGATTCCACCTACTAGTGGGCAAGAGAGTAGAATGCTCTATGCTGGTGCAGTGGAGCAATTCAGGGATAAAGCTGGAGTATCCAAGTATGTATGACTAGAGTTATAATAATTCAATTGAAGTGTTTACTAACTATTGATTACTATAGGTTGATTAAAGTTGAAGAAGAAGAAGATTTTGAAGACTTAAAGGAACAATTGATTTGACACGATTATCAGTTATAGAATAATTGAGTTTATAATATGTATTAGTTATCATGGAGTTCTCTAATGAACCAATTGTTTGTGATATATATCATACAATTTATATTTAATAGAAGTCATTCCCTCACTAGACGTAGTTGTTCCTGCATATACAAGTATAGTGAAATTTTTGAATCCAAAGTCGTGCGCATTACCACTAAATCTATGAAGAAATTTTTTCGATTTTTTTTCTTTCTTTCCATCTTCTGGTCTCATTAGTTTAAAAGGAAAAAGAAAAAATTTTCATCTTTGAATTTGCTTCTCTTCGTTTTTTTTTTGCTTTTTTTACAATAACTCAATAAAGAAACAAATCAGTCATCATGGGTCGTATGCATTCATCTGTATGTTCTATCACTACCATACCATCAACAACTCAATCAACCACCACCACACTTAATGAATAGGAAGCAAACTTGGCTTTATCAACGACAAGGTCTTGCCTAGAGTAAACGATTCACCTACGGTCGACAAAACAGACCTAGAATTGTTACTATATAAGCTTTAGGTATCTGAAATTCTCGTTAGATATTGCTAAACATAATTTGATAACGAATTAAAAAAGGTGATTCTTTTTTGATGATGTTTCATTTTATGGGTTATAAACTTTTCTAAAGTTCTTGAACAATTACCTGCCCCTATATATGGCCAACTATTGTTCTTGTATATGTTCTAAGTGTTTTAACTGGCGGTGAGATTTATTACTTTTTTTTCTTGGGATTTAATTACTAACAATTAGCTCTTCTGCTTATTTTAGGGTAAAGGTATTTCCTCCTCCGCTCTTCCATACTCAAGAAACGCTCCAGCTTGGTTCAAATTGTCTTCTGAAGAAGTTGTTGAACAAGCTATCAAATACGCCAGAAAAGGTTTGACTCCATCTCAAATTGGTGTTATCTTGAGAGATGCTCACGGTGTTTCTCAAGCTAAGGTTGTCACTGGTAACAAAATCTTGAGAATCTTGAAATCTAACGGTTTGGCTCCAGAAATTCCAGAAGATTTGTACTACTTGATCAAGAAAGCTGTTTCTGTCAGAAAGCACTTGGAAAGAAACAGAAAAGACAAGGACTCTAAATTCAGATTGATTTTGATTGAATCTAGAATCCACAGATTGGCTAGATATTACAGAACCGTTGCTGTCTTGCCACCAAACTGGAAATACGAATCTGCCACTGCTTCTGCTTTGGTTGCTTAAGCGTGTTCTTACTTTGTATCCTTCATTTTGTATATTATATAATGTTATTAATTTAATACTTTTTTATATCAAAAAAAAGTGATTTAATGGAAATAAAGTTAATTCATATAAGTACTTAAATACCACTGGTTAATCGTTTTCTCTACTTCATTAATATGTGCATGACCAATATGTGCATGACCAATAACTGCATCGCTGCTTTATTTTAGAATACTGACAGTAGATTGTTGGAGTATTTTAGGTAGATTCTTGGTTTTCATTTCATTTTGGAGCGAATATTGAAAAAAATAAAAAAAAATAGTGTACGGAAAAAATGAAGACAATTCTTCAAGACAAGAAAAGAATCAACTAGTGTTACTCTTCAAAAGCATTTCCAAACATGGAAGAAATTTCAGATAGACTATTTAATGACAACACTGGTAGTATCGAATCCGGAAATGATGACCCATCATTATTGACAATCATACTAGATCTTCCACTTAAAGGATGGTTCAGTATTAAAAATTTGATTACTATCCAAGATATTACCAAATCATTGTTGGTGTTTTTAAATGGACACCTTTCTTTAAATAATAATAATCAAGTTTCATTCATAGTAATTTCCACTAAAGGATCGAAATTTTTATACCCAGACCTAACGTCAACGGGTGGTAATACAACAGAAGATTTTGGTGGTCAGTTCCCAGGAATGTACAGACAATTCAAAATGGTTGATCAAGCAGTTTTAAATCAATTGAATAAATACATTGAAGAGATCATAACAAGCTCAGAAGATACAGACAGGAGAACAACAAACACATTAACTGGTGCTCTAAGTATGGCATTGACATATACCAATAGAATGTTAACATTGGATCAATCGATTACCACCACCACGGCATCAGCCATGACTACTTCTACATTGGAAAGTACATCAAATAATAATGCATCTAATTCAGGTGCAGCATCTTCATCCACTACAGGTATAAAATCGCGTATTTTAATTGTGTCTCCCAATGATGACGATGATATTAAATATATTCCCTTGATGAACTGTATCTTTGCAGCACAGAAAATGAAAGTATCAATAGACGTGGCGAAATTGGGCCACAAGAATTCATCATACTTACAACAAGCGTCAGATGCGACAAATGGGGTTTATTTGCACATTGAAGATCCTAAGGGAATCATTCAAGTTTTATCTACTGCTTTTTTTATTGAGCCAAATCTAAGACCTTATATTATTTTACCTACAAACTCAAATGTGAATTACAGAGCCAGTTGTTTCTTGACCGGAAAGTCCGTTGATTTAGGGTACGTCTGTTCGGTTTGTTTGTGTATTATGTCCAAATTGCCAGATAATGGAAAATGTCCAGCCTGTGATTCAGTGTTTGATAAGAAAATCATTAACGATTTGATAAGAGAACCGCAAGTTATTTCCAAAAAGAAGAGAAAACTTGACAATGGAACCAGTGCCACTCCTACACCTAGTTAATTATAATCATATACCCCTATCTATAATATCAAATGAATAATCTATAGGATAATTGTGTATTTCAATGAGATGAGCTCGCCTGTCTCTGGGGTTTAAGAACGATTCATTGCATGTTTCATTGAAACAACCATAAATTCGGTCTCCTCTATCTCGTTTTATTAGTAATAATGGATTGTGATTTTCATCGATGTGTAATAATAAAAAATGATTATCGGGGAATGTCTTTTGACAAGACTGACATACAAACTCATGAGTGGATACGACGTGATTTTCATATTCCTGATAATTTGTAAAGACTAGTTGTGTACATGGGTAATAGTTGCAATAAATACCTTGCGTTGAGATCGCATCATTGGTTGGCGAGTATTCTTCTCTTGGTCTTTTCATTTTGGTCATCCAAATATATACAGAATTCAAATAAGAGCAATAAAAAGTTCCTCGAAAAAGCTACAGTACTTTTTTTTTCTTCTTGGTTGAAAAAATAAAACCATCCCCATTAACCTCTATGTACATTATAAAACGTATCCATATATGGAATAACTTCTATCCTATAATACACCTATTCTCCAATATCTTCATTCCAATCACTTGGTCTTTCCGTAATAAATTTACTCATAATCTCTTTACAACCTTCATCATCCAAATTAATAACCTCAACGCCATTTTCTCTTAACAACTCTTCACCACCTTGGAAATTGACGTTTTCACCCATAACAACTCTCTTGATACCATACAATAAGATGGCACCGGTACACATGTTACAAGGAGATAAGGTGGTATAGATAGTACAATCCTTGTAAACCTTACCTGGTAATCTACCTGCGTTTTCTAAAGCAGACATTTCTCCATGCAAAATAGCAGATCCTTTTTGAATTCTTTCATTGTGACCTTTACCTAAGACAGTACCATCTGAGCTGATAATACATGAACCTATTGGGATCCCTCCTTCAGAGTAACCTGAATTAATAGCTGTGTTAGTAACCAAACTGAAGGTAATATCTCATACCCGAGGTACAACGAGCATCTCAGTGGAATGAATGTGGCACGATATTGACAATGATTACATACCCTTTTGAGCTTGTTCTAAAGCAATTTGTAATCCTTTTTTATCATCAAATGGCATGGTTGTAGTTTATAATTATAATTAGAAAATAAACGGGTTATAAAATGAAGTAAAATAAAAAAAAAAGAAGAAGAAGAATTGCAGTTTAATTTTCTCCTGTTGATAAATTCTCGACCAACGTTTGTCGCATTGCTTGGCCATACAAAGGCTCAAATCCGTGAATCTACCGAAAAAAAAAACAATAGGAAAATCGGAAAACCGTTGGAAAAAAAATAAAAGCGCAGGGCGCATTTGTATTACGGGCTCAGAGTTGTCATTTCTTTTTCTTGACTTTATTGCTACAGAAAAAAAAAAGTCAAGAAAGAAGGGAAAATTTGTAATTCTCTTATCCGAAGGGAGAATTTCGCAACTTCAATTGTTAACCAAAATAGTGCCGAATCTTTATAATAGATTATGTGAATGAAATTAATGTTATCCTTTCAAAAGGTAAACAAATTAGAAAAACAAGAAGCTAATTATCTTTTTTATCCAAGATGTCGTGAATGATAATGGCCAATCTGAATTCAACCCTCAAATTTTAAATTCAGGCAGTGTTTATAGTTAAATAAATATTGATTGAATTAAGGATATACTTTAGGAATCACACCAAATAAAAATAATTAAGCGTATACAATATTGACTATTATCGAAACGTGGCAGACTTTAAATTCAACAAGGGATATCCCTTGTTTCTGAAGAATTATATAAAGCTTGGTTCCAGAGTAATAAAACATGTTCAAATATCTTTACTGATCAAGCATGCCTACTTTTCTAGATTTACCACCACATATAATTGAGTCCATTATCATTGATATAGAATCAACATATTTTCCAAAAAAGATATTACCATATATTTTATCCTGTCTAAGCACAGAAAACTACTGTCGTTACCTTTTAGGTAGAATGCTAAGGTTATATGATTCTGAATTAATTGATATTCTTTACATTAATGTTTTATCTCATGATATCACTTTAAAAGATAGAAAACAACTTAGAATAGTTGAAAATAATTTTTCTTTGAGTGTATCCATAAATGCTCCTTCTGATTGCTTGAATATCTTAGCATCCCTTGTTAAACTCTGGATGAGCAACGAATATTTGAGAGTCCCTTTCGCTTTGTTTTCACCAAGAGGCACCTATCTTAATTTTTGTGGAATTCAGAGGTTTCATTCAATGCTTCACGTTAATTGCAAAGAATTGAGAAATTTCTGCAAGGGTTGGTATCCTTGGTATGGTATACCTACATTTAGATGTTATTTAAAGACAAATGATGTAATGCATATCAAAGAATTAACACTTACAATGGATGATAGATCCAATTGCTACTCTTATGGATTTCAATCTTTAAAGCCGAAAGTATTAAATATTAAGATAGACTGTTATGGGAAAATCGTATGAGTATTCAAAATATACAAAAATATACAGCCTAACTAAGGAATTAGAGATATTTATAGTGAAGAATTTGCCTGAGATGAGCAAATGCAACGATGCAGGTTATACGCTAAAGGGATTATGGGCTAAAATATCGGATGAATAACCTTGCACACGACATAGACTCTAAAAAAAGCATGTTTTCTGGTTATCTAATATCAGAGCTGTTCAATTTGACAAATTTTGTAACCTTCAGATTATCATATCCCAGACGGTCTTGTACGGTAGGAAATTGGGCTAGTATATGTTCAGAATTATTGCGAGTAGCAGAGTTGGACATAACCCTTGGATGTATTGAAGCCTTGAATAAGTTCTTTGGATACAAGGAAAAATCGATATCAAAATTCACATTAACATTGCTTGATTCTCGGAAGTTGGATCTATTAGATGTGGCCAGTTATAGAGATTTCACTTTGAGTTATCTAGAACCTGCTTTAACTAGCAATGATGTGCATGTTCTTAATTTACGGGGTAGTGAATAAAGCGAGAGATCCTTCAATAGTAATCGTTTAGCTTTTGTGTATAGTTTTTTTTTATCTATTTCTTGTTTTCACAGCCAAAAAAATTCGCAAGAAAATCGACATCCTTAATTGAAAGATAATCCAAAAGTGTAAAATTAACCTCACTAATAGATTAAGCTCACCATAGTACTTGTATTCAGTAGCAAGGTTGATAAAAACTTTAATGATCTCAACAAAAGTTTATTCATAAAAGCTTTCATCCCTTAAATTTCTCTCCCTTTCAGCATCATCCTTCCAAAATTTCCACTTATGTTATTTCATATCAACTAACAATGATTAACTTGTTAGATCTCCCACAACATTGTATTGAGTATACAGAAACCCAATTCGCTTCTCGTTATTTATCTTTTGCTGACTTATCTTATGTTTTATCAACTTTGAATAATGAAAACTACTGCAAGTATATCCTAAGTGGAAAACTCTGTTCCAAAGAATGTGAATATTTCGACAACATCTATATCAGCATATATGCCAAAGAAATTACCCCTGAAAATAGAAATCATTTTAGAATCGTTGATCTAGAATTAGTATTGTCAAGTTTGAGTCCTTATCTGGAATTGCAAAAATTGTGTTTGTCCCCGTTGATGAGAGTTTGGACTGGAGATCAAGACTTGATTATTATTTTAGCTTTGAATCTTTATATTATTAGGTATCGGGGTAATGGAAAGGCATTGATGTTTAAAGATAATAATTCTGTTAGAAATCTTGAAGTGAGAACGGAAATTACCAGAAAGATATGGGGATCTCAACAATTGTTACTTGCGGACTACCAGTATTTCAAACAAACCGAGATAGATAATATCGACGATTTATTTATTGAATTGGACGACGAAATAAATATAACTATGGAAGGGTTAAGATATTTACATCCAACTAAGCTAAACATAGTTATTAAGTCCAAGAAATTGACTTATTCTGGAGAAGTAATAAGTCAAGTTTTAGATTTGACAAAAGTTAGAGATTTTACTTTAACGTATCCAATTGCCAATTCTACTGTTACTCATTGGGAAAATATTACTCAGGATTTAGAAGTTGTCCAAAACTTAGACATATCAATAGGTACTGTTAAGAACGCAGCTGAGTTCTTTGACTATAATCCTTGGTCTATAGACAAGTTTAGAATTACATTATTTGGGGGGAATGTTAACTTGAATGAAAGCCATCTGGGACTAAGCAAAGTCATGAGAACAGATGATTATGTCATTGTTTTTAAACATGAGTCAGAGTTATGCGATTGAATAGAAGTTGAACCATGGCTAAATATACATTGTGTTAGTCTAATATACAGTATGTCTACTTTTTCTGTGAAGAAGTATGAAAGTCGGGGGTTTTCAATAAATTTTTATTGAATGCACCCACCGGAGATGGAGTAAAAAATGTAACATAATCATTCATATTAAAACTTGTAGGAGTTAAAGCTAACCCTTGTGATGGTAGACCACCATTTAATGAACTGAAAAATGGAGTCAATCTGTTTTGTGGTGTTCTTGTGTTCAGACTCGTTATTACTCTTTTTGGGGTAACTGGAGGAGGTGGGGCAATAAACGCTGATGGACCAGAATTTGATGATTGTGAGCTTGGTTGTGATATAGACAACGACAGTGGTGCAGGTTGGGATGTTTGCTGTTGCTGAGAGGGCTGTGAAGGGGTGTGTTGTGGTTGTTGAATAGATGGAAGTGGTTTGTTAACTGAACGCGGTGTGTTTCCATAGAACGGTCTGGCCGGGGATGGGGACGTGGCCAAGAACATCAATAAATCAGCACCTTCAGCATCATTAAAACCATTGCTATTCGATGTCTGTTTTGGAGTTTTCAAAATAGCATTCTGTGAGTTTGGTTGTGAATTGACTAACTCTCTCTTTGGTAAAGTTGGGGTGGTTTGTTCTTCCTTTCTCAAAGATCTGGACTCTTGTTTTGTAGGTGTACTTTCTAATTCCAAAGATGGTTTAAGGGTATTCTTGGTAGTTGAATGGGTGGTTCTCTCAGGAGTAATTTCTTGCAAGATCATTTTATTCGGAGATGTCTTTCTCTTTTTAGTTGGGGATTCTAGCATGTCATCCGCGTCGTTATGTGCCATATTTTTTAATGGTGAGGAGGACAAGAATGCCGCAGCTGGTGTCCTTATATGAGTTGGAGATTTACCATTTGGGGAATATAAGTTGATTGGGGATGAATTTAGGTTATTCATGTTGTTAATTGGTGACCCATTGCTCATACTATGTACACTAGCATTTTTCTTCATGATATAACTTTTCAAAGGTGAAGATTTTGGCAATGAAATAGGAGTGGTTTTGACATTTGTTGGTGATAATGATTGTTTTGCAGTTAAGCTTGCTTTCGAAAGCTTTTTCTTCAACTCACGGGCTATTTTCTCAAGTTCTTCCTTCTTGAGAGGAGTTTTAACATTTGGTTGACTATTGTTGATTATGATAGATGACATATTGGATGATGGGTAACTTTCTGATGAATACATAAACCAAATTAAAAATAAAAATATAAATATAAATATAAGTCTATATAACTTGGAATTATTTTTTTTAAAAAAAGCAGAAGAAATGAAGTCTAAAAAGAAAAGGATTTCTAAAATATAAAATATATGTTGTGATTGTTAGAAATTCGTTGAAAGGAAAGTTGAATTACGATTCGAAAGGAGAGAGAATTTTTATTCTTTTTTTCCTCACTCTGTACGCAGCTTAGCATTCTTCTCCTTTGCTAAATTAATCGCGTCAATTAATATTTTTTTTTTGTGATTTCTTTTTGATAATTTGTCCGTTTTAGGAAAGGTGATGACTTGGGAGGGAGAGGGGGGTCGCCCACACGTGACATACTGCAGAGTGCCCAGCTATCATCAATATGCAACATACATGTATCTTAACTGTTTCAATTTCAACTTTCAATGTCCAATGGTTGTGTATTGATAAAAAAAAAAAGAAAACGTCTATTGATTGTGATGAAAATGTCATTTTAGTTAACTATTTGCACCCTTCTTTGGAAATGTTGATTACATTTAGACGAGTATAAATGAATTATAATTGCGCTACTTACCAGCCTGGTCTAACTTTCTTTCTTAACTTTGTCTTTTTAACCACAATTGTGTTTAACATTCTCTGTCGGCTAATTTCTATCCTTCAATTTCTACTATTACACTGGATACACGACACCTAGGCTGGATTTTTTTTTTTTTTTCAGTGGACGGGGTTGACCGAGAATTGGATCGTAAAGAGAAACATCTCTTATCATAGATAAAAAAAAATATTGAAAAAAGAGTAACAACCAACAGAATTTCATTGCTAGACTGCCCATTGACCTTGATGTATTTTATAATATTGGTGGTATCAGTTGTATACGTGATTTACAAGCTATTCACAACAGTCTTGCCATACCACTTGTTGGTTCCAAGTCAATCATGGAAGGAGAAAATCACTAAAGTGATCAACTATCCTAAACCTATTTATTTGGAAGTTGGTAGTAAAAGATCAAGTTATAGAAGAAGATTGGTACTTGCTAGTAAGAATCCATCATTTTATACAAACTTTAGAAATAACAAGTTGAAAATCAGTTCTGATGATTCCAAGAATGATAAGGATTTCTTGAATGAAATGAGAAGGAGGGATATTGATGACCCTAAAAGAAGAATTATTTATGGATTTTTTCATCCTTATGCAAATAATGGAGGTGGTGGAGAACGTGTCTTGTGGCAGGCAGTTAAAGCTACGTTATTGGCAGATGACAAAAACATATGTGCTATCTACACCACAAACATTGAAGCCGAACCATTGGACATTTTACGTAAGGCAGAAAATAAGTTTCAGATCGATGGGTTGGACCACTCTAGAGTGGTGTTTATCTATTTGAGAAAATTTGGTCATTTAATTGATGGTGCATATTGGAAACATTTCACGTTGATTGGTCAATTATTTGGAACAGCTTTATTAACTTTTGAAGCTATTTTTGAATTAGCCCCCGATGTGTGGATAGATACCCAGGGTTTACCAAGCAGTTATTTACTTGTTTCTATTTCATTAAAGATTCCTATTATGGCTTATACTCACTATCCAATTTTACAACTGGACATGTTTGGTAAACTAAAATTTCAAAGATTTGCCCATTTGAAGAAGTTTAGTATTTTAAACATTAGAGACTATTTTGCGTTTGGAAAACTTGTCTACTGGTCATTGTTGTATTACTTTTACGTATTTCTTGGTACCAAGATTAATATTGCATTAGCTAATGGCAGTTGGACTTATGATCACTTGGAGAAGATTTGGACTTTCAATTCGGCATTTGGTCACAAATTAGAAATATTATACCCACCTTGCGGCACTGAATACTTGACTGAAAATATTGATACAACCAAGTCCAGAGCAAATAAATTGTTGTATTTGGCACAATTTCGACCAGAAAAACGTCATGATATGTTATTACAAGAGTATTCATTGTTTTTGAAAAAGAACTATCCAGGTGTTACAAAGCCAACGGATGAGATTCCAACGCTTGTATATGCTGGATCTTGCCGTACTGCTGATGATACCGCCACTTTGAAATCATTACAAACTCAAGTAGAAAACTTGAAATTATCTGAATTTGTCACATTCAGAGTTGATATTTCTTACGACGAAGTTGTTGAGCTATTGTCTACCTGTAAATTCGGTCTAAATGCTATGTGGAACGAACATTTTGGAATTGGTGTTGTCGAATATATGGCAAGAGGATGTATCCCTATGGTGCATGCCTCTGCAGGTCCATTATTGGATATAGTTGGTGGTGAACAACTCCGTAGCTGGAACACTGATACTGGATTCTTCTTTAAAAGTTACAATGATCCAGACGTGGAGAAAAGTCTCCAAGAAAAAGTATTGGATGGATTTGTTGCTTTTGATGTAAATGGCCAAAGAATCAACTACCCTACTTTTAGTTCGTTATTAACAGAAATTTTTATTATTGATGGATCATACATTTCAGAGAATAGACTAATTCAAATGCGTCAAAATGACCAACAACTTGTTAAACAAAAATTTTCTAATAAGGCATTTAACGAATCCTGGATCCTGTACATTTCTGAATTGGATGCCATGGAAAAAACATTTAGAGAAGAAAAGAGATCTAAGATAGAGAAGGTATTTTGAATTGTATTTGATTATGTAGTTGTATAGTGAAAGATACGTTTTTTGTGCGTCGTGTATTTGGCGCCAAATCTGAGTTAACACGTTAACAGGTTATTTTTTTTTTTGTTTTCGCAAGAGTTTTTACTTTTCGTTCGGATTGTCTGTTCACTGAAAAAAAGCAGGAAAAAAAAAATCAACAACACATAGTCAAAGGGTTACAACAACATTTGATTTGACGGAAGTATTTTCCTTTTCTTTATTTATAAAACAAACCACAACCATCCATTGTTCTTTTTAGAATTGAATTTACTAAATCAAAGAAAGACACATATAATCAGAGATGAAATTGGATGTTGTTAAACAATTCTCGACCCGTTCAGATAGAGTAAAAGGAATTGATTTTCACCCAACAGAACCATGGATTTTGACAACCTTGTACAATGGAAAAATTGAAATTTGGTCATATGCCACAAATTCTTTAGTCAAATCTATACAAGTTACTGAAATGCCAGTACGTACTGGTAAGTTCATTGCTCGTAAGAATTGGATTGTTGTTGGATCGGATGATTTCCAAATTAGGGTGTATAATTACAACACTGGTGAAAAAGTAACTCAATTTGAAGCTCATCCAGATTATATCAGAAGCATTGCAGTACATCCATCGAAGCCATATATTTTGACTTCAAGTGATGATTTAACCATTAAATTATGGAATTGGGATTACAATTGGAAATTAGAACAAACTTTTGAGGGACATCAACATTATGTGATGAGCGTTAATTTCAATCCTAAGGATCCAAATACCTTTGCTTCTGCATGTTTGGATAGAACTGTTAAAATTTGGTCTTTGGGTTCATCACAACCAAACTTCACATTGGTTGCTCACGAAGCCAAAGGGGTCAATTATGTTGACTACTACCCACAAGCAGATAAACCATATTTAATCACATCTTCTGATGATAAAACAATCAAGGTTTGGGATTACCAAACCAAGTCTTGTGTTGCTACATTAGAAGGACATTTATCCAACGTTTCATTTGCCATTTTCCACCCAGAATTACCAATCATTGTTTCTGGTTCTGAAGATGGAACTATCAGATTCTGGAATTCAAACACTTTTAAATTGGAAAAATCAATAAACTATAGTTTGGAAAGAGCCTGGTGCATTGGTATATTACCAAAATCCAATATCATTGCTGCTGGGTTTGATTCAGGATTTGTAATCATTAAATTGGGTAACGAAGAACCATTGTTCTCTATGGACTCAAACAACAAATTAATTTACGCAAAACACTCCGAAGTTTACCAATCAGTTATTAAACCAACAAGTTCTGAAGGGTTGAAAGATGGTGAATCATTAAGTTTGCAACAAAGAGACTTGGGTTCCATTGAAATATTCCCACAGACTTTGAGCCACTCTCCAAACGGTAGATATGCTGCCGTTTGTGGTGATGGTGAGTACATAGTATACACCGCCTTAGCATGGAGATCAAAGAGTTATGGTAGTGCATTGGATTTTGTGTGGAATAGTCATGACTCCTCCGCTGCTTGTTCGTTTGCCATTCGTGAAAGTTCTGTTAGTGTTAAGATCTACAAAAATTTCCAAGAATATTTGACTCTTGACTTGATTTACCAAGCTGATAAGATTTTCACAGGTGCTTTATTGGGGGTTAAGCTGGAAGGTTGTATTTCTTTCTATGATTGGGAACACGGTAAATTAGTCAGAAGAGTTGACTTGGATGATGACATAACTGAAGTTGTTTGGTCAGATAATGGTGAATTATTAGCTATTGTCACCACCTCAAACTTGGGTGAAGTTAGTAGTACTGTCGGTGCTAAGAAGAACAATGAAACTTACTTCTTGAGTTATAATAATGCATTGTTTGAAGAAGCTTTGGCTAATGGAGAATTGGATCCGGAAGAAGGTGCTGAAAGCTCATTTGATGTCTTATACACTTTACCAACATCTGAAGCTATTTTATCAGGTAAATTTATTGGGGATGTCTTTGTTTATACCACTGGTACTACCAACAGATTAAACTACTTTGTGGGTGATGAAGTCATTAACTTGGGCCACTTTGATCGTAAATTCTACATTATTGGATATAAAGCTGGTGATGGTAAATTGTACCTTATTGATAAATCATTTGATGTCATATCATGGTATGTGAATGCTGAACTATTGGAATTACAAACTTTGGTTATGAGAGGTGATTTGGAACAATTTGCTACCCAGCAGCACGTCGATGAAGAAACTGGTGAAGAAACACCAGATTTATCTTCCATTACTTTAGAAAATGTTTCTGATGAATATTCAAACTTGATTTCCAGTTTTAATAAGACAGAATTAAACCAATTGTCAAGATTCTTTGAAAAATTGGGTTACTTGACATTATCATTCTCTTTATCACAGGATTTTGATTCAAAATTCCAACTTTCATTATCTACTGGTAACTTGAAACAAGCATACAATTTATTATCAGCCCAAGACAAGGAAAATGCATCATTAGCTTTGGCCAACTCTGGTAAATGGAAGAAATTAGGTGATTTGGCCTTATTCAAATGGAATATAAAATTAGCTGAAGAAAGTTTTTGGTTAGCTAAAGATTATTCATCATTGTTGTTACTATTGTCTTCTTCACAAAATAAATCCCAATTAATAAAATTAGCCGAAGAGTGTGAAACCAAAGGTAGATACAACATAGCATGGCAATCATGGTGGTTGGTTGGTGACGTCACCAAGTGTTTTGACTTATTGATCAAGAGTGAAAGATATACCGAAGCTGTTATATTTGGTAAAAATTACGGCGTTGATGCCGAAAAGTTAAATGAAGGTATTGATTTGTGGAAACAAACCTTACATAAGAAAAACAAAGGTAAGGTTGCTGATAGATTAATCGATAGCTTTAGTGAATTGAAAACTAACGGAGCTGGTGCTCCATTGATTGATCTTGAAAACAATGGACATAAAGAAGAAGAAAAAGAGGAAGAAGAGGTAGACGTAGAAGAAAAACAAGAAGATGAAGCTGGTGCTTCAGAAGTTCAGCATGAAGAAGTAGAAGAAGTAGATGCAGAAATTGAACAAGATGACGAAGCTGAAGAAAAGAATATTTAGAGGGCATTATGTCGGTTTTTGCTCTCTCTATATATATTTTTGTTCATTGTCAATAAGACTCAAAAAAAAGAGGATGAAGTGTATATTAACATAAATAAATATTATTATTATTATTGTTTATCACTGTTTGTCGATTTATTGTTCTGAAATCTGCTCTAGTTTTGTCTCTGTCGTTGTGTCTGGTTTCGTTCCTGACAGCCATGCAAATAATTCATAGGGATCATATTCGTGATCCTCTTTTTTTGAATTGCAGATAAAGTACTTTTCAAATGATTGTACCAAGGCTTTATCATTGTCAGTAGCATAGTTATTGATTTCTAAAACAGAATTAAACATGCCTAACAATTTTGATTTGACCAATTCAAACTCTTGATCATCTGGATTAATGTCACTCATTCTAACCACAAATTTCCCACCTGGTTTTAAGAGCGTACTGTTTAATATTAATGATGCATCCAAGAAATCAAAACTAGCCTTATTTGGATTTTCATATACAAAATTTAAACTATCATAATGGCTATACTTCACGTATGGTTGAGAAACAGAATTACTGTAAAACCCAGATTGTTGTATTGAAGGTTTACCAAGATCATGAAATGCCAAATCTATTCTATAATCAGGAAGTAACGAATCTCTCCTTAGAGTCAATTCATATTTCTTGTCTGATGAAGTACTATAATGACTTAATCCAGCTTCAATCTCTTTTATTTCATCCATAAGTAAACTTTCGTCTTGTTCCTTCGAGATGTAACTTCGTGGATTGATATCATCCTCTTTGAAATACAGTTTATGTTTTAATTCTGTCCATGCTACTTCTTTGAAATGATCAATTATAAGTGATTGAGCAGATTTGGAAAATATATTTCCTTGAATTGTAGATACCCCAGCAGGTGGAAATCCAAACATAAAATCAAATCCCAAAATATGACATTTTCTATTGATTTTTTCAGGATTAATATGATGAAGTTTAGCCATTCGATTACGAATATAAGTTATCCAATTTCCTGGTACATACCCCAAATCAAGTATTCTTGTTTGTGATTTATTTAATATTCGGAATTGATGATCCAAGTGTTTAATTCGAGATTGGTTGTTGAAATTATATATTTTAATTTTATCACTTCTAGATCGGCCTTCTTTATGAACGATACCGAAATTAACATTGATAGTTTCAAGTCCTTCTGATATTCTATTGGTGGTAGAAAAACTTCTCACACTGCTATTTGTTCGGGAATAACATATCCTTAGTTTATACAATCCAATCATGACAGTTGGATGGAGTGTGGTTGAATCAGTAAATGAGAAAATGTTATCTGTCAGATGATAATACTATTGAGAATAATGTCACAAAACTAAAATTCCTATTCAATAACAAGTAGAATAAAGCTCTCGAACATGCGTCTTCCTAACATGTTGGAAAAAAAATGTTGTTAGGGTTAGAGCCCTAAGTATTTGCTTGCACGTGCAGTGCACCAGGTTCCCAGAAAAAAAAAAGTGTTTTGCTTTTCTTCTCTTTGTCTCACTTTACACTTTATCTCTTCACTAAATGAATTTTCCTCATTACTCACGCTTTGGGGTACAAAGAAAATTTTCACGAATCTTCTTCCCAGGTTTCATCTTCCGCCTGGTTTCTTTTTCCCTTTCTTTATCCTCGTCGAATCATTTTAATTTTACCAATACTTTTTTTTTGGGAGACGGAAATTCATATCAACTAGAAAATGTCTAAGATCACCAGTTCTGGCGTTAGAGAAAACGTTAAAAAATTATTGGAATACTCCACTGAAACCAAAAAGAGAAACTTTTTGGAAACCGTTGAATTGCAAGTCGGTTTAAAAAACTATGATCCTCAAAGAGACAAGCGTTTCTCTGGTACCTTGAAATTGCCACAAGTTCCAAGACCAAACATGACCATCTGTATTTTTGGTGATGCTTTCGATGTTGACAGAGCTAAGTCCTTGGGTGTTGATGCCATGTCCGTTGATGACTTGAAAAAATTGAACAAGAACAAGAAATTGATCAAGAAATTGGCTAAGAAATACAACGCTTTCGTTGCTTCTGAAGTTTTGATTAAACAAATTCCAAGATTATTGGGTCCAACTTTGTCTAAGGCTGGTAAATTCCCAACCCCAGTTTCTCACAACGATGATTTGTACAGCAAAGTCACTGATGTCAAATCTACCATCAAATTCCAATTGAAGAAAGTCTTGTGTTTGGCTGTCGCTGTTGGTAACGTTGAAATGGAAGAAGATATCTTGGTCAACCAAATCATGATGGCTGCTAACTTCTTGGTTTCTTTGTTGAAAAAGAACTGGCAAAACGTTGGTTCCTTAGTTATTAAATCTTCTATGGGTCCATCTTTCAGAATTTACTAAGTTTCTTATTGATGTATAATGTATACTATATATATATATATTAATGTATTAATAATTCAACTGGATTTTAAAACAAAAAGTAAAAGAATAGATCAGTACTTGTATTGTTATTCACCTACGTATGTTCTTTAATAACTTGTAACTCTAACCTTCTTGTCCTGTTTCTTGTTTTTCTTATTGTGTTTCTTATTCAGGTTGTTTTCAGCAGATTTCTTGTGGAATGGAGTTGCAAATTTTCCACTAATGTTGTTCATGGCAAAAAATTCTTTATCCAAATCATCACCAGCACTTTCTAATGCAGCTTGCTTACCACCATAGAACAAAGTCTTGGCACCACTATTACCTCCTTGTTTACTTGACCCTTCTTCAGCATCGTTGATCTTGGATTTATCTCCACCAATATGCTGGGAAAAATTCAATCTTGAAATATCCTTTTCTAAGTTAAAGTCATCAACCTGTATATGTTTGTTTTGCATAGCTGTTATGATTTGGTGTTGTCTTGATTCAGGTAGATGGTTCAATGTGTACAAGTCACGGTTGAATTTTCTACTTTCTTGCAAATTTGGTAATACCCATTCATTGTCACCAACTTCGTTAGGTGGAGGATTAACATATAATAATTTACCATTAACATAATCTTTCAAAATATATCTTGCAGCTCTTGGTTCATCAGCAGCACCAAACCCTTGTGTCATATAACCTCTGGCTCTGGCATAAGCATTCAATAATTCTCTAGCGGTTGGATATTCACCGTTACCACCATCTTCAATTTTTTGAATTGGGATATGAATACCATAAACTGCTTCCAAGAAAAATTTAGGAATTCTTTGACACACCAAAGAAGTTGGTGGAATATGTTCACGTAATTGATCAATAGGTAATACACCATTACAAACCAATTCACCATTGGTATAAGCAAAGTTAGGGAACACTAAACCTGGACAATCACATAACAAGACATCTGGTGATAAATGAATGGTTTGGAAATGTTTGGTCTTACCAGGAGTGGAAGAAACAGACACCTTCTTGGAACCAACTAATGCATTAATTGTAGAAGACTTACCAACATTCGGATAACCCACCAACCCAATTTGTAATTTTCTATCTGGAAATTCAGGATCAACTTCAAATTTAGGAGCAGAATCCATAAATAACTTTTCTAATTCTTCAATTTTTAAGATTCTAATAGCTTCATTAATTTCAACTTCTTCGACTTCATTTTCAGTGTTAGTTTGACCGTCAAGATTACTTGCCTCTTCTTTTTCCTTCTCCAATAACTCATTAGCTTTGGCAGCAGAAAAGAATACATAGTTTATATTTTTCAATTTGAAATATTCAGCCCAAGCAATACGTTGCTCTCTGGTTAACATATCTGCCTTATTGACCAATAATAAGTTATTCTTAGCCTTGTTGTTTTCTGGATCACTTAATGAATTGACGTATTTTTCTAAGTCAACAGATCTGAAAAACAATGGGTTTCTAGCATCCACGATTTGAACAACCAAATCACATCTTTCAACAACTCTCCATAACTGCTTCCAAACTTCTAAATTTCTTTCAAATGGTGTTAACAACAAATCATTGTTTTCTGTTAATTGTGCCAATTGTCTTCTCCACTCTAAAAATGCTAAATTTTCTTGACGATCAATTTCCAATTTACTTTGATTCTTATTCCATTTTGGACGTTTAGGTATAGTTAATTTATTTTCAAAAATCATATGCTTTTGTCTTATTGCCAACATTTCATCTGTTGTTAATAATCCGTTAGAGTTTATAATTGAAGTATTTCCCACTTTAATAATTTTAACTTGTTGATTCTTATCCGCAGTAAAATCGGTATCAGCTAATTCAGCAGTACTTAAAAATTCATCTAAAGCATTTTCTTGAGTAACTGATCTTAATTTAACCCAATCAGCTTCCTTCTTATCAGTAGTAAATCTCATTTCACCATCTGGCAAATATTGAATGGTATTTTCTTTGGCTCTCTGGTTGGCTATTGTTCTACCTAACCCAATTAAATTTTTATTCTTATGATGAACTGGTTTTGGTCCCTTTGGGGCCTTCCATTTCTTCTGTTCTGGATGTAATGATACTTTGTTCCCTTCCATTATGTGATGAGTAGTATTTAATGCTTATTAGTAAGGAAACCGCAAACTGCCTAATAGTTAAAAGAAAAAAATATATTTGGTGATGAGAAGAGAACATTCGCTAAGGAAAAAAAAAAAAAATTCATAGTCGTGTAATAAGGACAATAATGATTTGCAGCAAATATATGGAATGCAATTGAATATAGAGGAAAATACTGATTGGACTGGTAGTTATACACTTGAAACAAGAAAAGTTATCCCTCTGTTTATCAAATTACTGTGTGGGTTATTTGTAGAAAAAAAAAGTACGTAATAATTAACAATGATTATATAAGGATATATCGATACCCAAAAACATGCGCAGATAACTAAGGAAAGATCACTAATTTAAGGTCCATACAAACCATTTTGGTACATAGTAATTCTCTAGATATATTGAGATAACCATTTGAATGCTTCACCGTAACCAGATCTCATGACAACGGAAACCATAAAGACTTCAATTGGTCTGGTACCTTCTGGTAACTTACCAGTGTCTTTACCAGTAGTATTATACAATCCAAGGGCATTCTTCAATTCCATTTCACCAACGGCAGTTGGAACATCAATCTTATTACCCAATATAACAAAGGGAACTTGGCTCAATTCTTCAATCTTGAACAAACTTTCCAATTCGGCTTTAGATTCGGCAAATCTTTCTGGATCAGCAGCATCAACTAAAAAGACAATACCGTTGACTTCTGGAAAATAATCCTTCCATAATCTACGAGCTTGCTGATGGCCCCCTAAATCAAAAGTGGTGAATCTAACTGATCCAATGGCTAACTCTTCTGAAGTTGGATGTAAAGTTGGTTGTAAAGTGGCTAATCTATCATTTTTTAACATGTGCAAAAGGGTGGTTTTACCAGCATTATCTAAACCTAAGAATAACAATTTGGCATGTTTATTCCACAAACCTAATGATGATAATATATCTTGGACTATAATACAATGACATTGTTAGTACAGTTTCTTAGTAACGATACAAACCATTCATTTGATTGAAATAATTGTATGATTCGTGAATCAAGATTATACATACACCAGTCAAAGAGCCACATTATGAATTATTTTTAATGAGTAATAATCTACTTAAAATAAAATGTCAAATCAATACAAATATCGTCAACATCCAAATTTTTCTGTTTTTTTTTTTGGCCTCTACTGTGAGTTTTTTACTCTGACGTGTAGAGAAAAAGCAAAAAAAAATATAGTAATTGATTGTGATAACCGAGACCCTATGCAGGACTCACGTGATATAATTTGTGGTGGACTACCCTATAGTAAGTAATAACAAGGATAATATAAGCTATTTCTTAAAAAATAAATAAGATGATATTCACAATTGGATATTCTTTATAAACAGTTTGGTTCTTATGTGAGTAGAAGAAGTATACATTTTTGTATATTGTTCAAAATAAAGAACCTAGTCAAATTAACCCACTATTACTTGTTTTTTTCTTTTATTGTAATCGTCAATTTGCCTGATATGCTTCTTTTTACGATTTATTATGGTGATTCTTCTATACAGTATATTAAATTCTGTAAATATTTGCATTGAAATTCGTTTATTCTACTATGAAATATACATGATGTATTATGTAAGCATGGAAATTGCATTATGCAAGCATGGTTGTTCATTTCATTGAAAAGTGTACCTTATGTTTTATATGACTGGTTTATATAGTGATCAGTAGAATACTAGTATTCTTGGGAACGAACAGGATTATGGAAACCCTGTGTGGTACTAGAACTAATGATCATAATGATAGGAAAAGTAATTGCCGTACGACAGAAATTGTTTGTGTAATAAAATTAGTTGCATTCTTTAGTGTCCCCCTCCCCTCCACTCCGCAAAGAAAATACCCACAGTCAAAGGGAAAGCAAAGAGAAGAAAAAATTATACACTTACACCAACTCTAATTTTAGATCCTATTCAATTAAATGTTATAAACCTATAACTCAACAAATTATTCAATTTAATTTTTCTTCACTCCTTGTCTTTTTTTTCTTCTTCGTCCTCTTCTTTTTTCTTTAATATACTTTTTGATTATTTGACGGTACTAAATAACCAATCATGAAAGTAACAAATAACAATAACGAAAAGTCAAACTCTGAGGCTTCGTTTCCTTTCCCATTGGCTAAAAATCAATCAACTTCTAGTATTCCCACTAGACCAAGAAATTCATCATTGACATTAGGTGCTACTATAACGTCACCAAATAGAAATAGATCAACGACATTAAATTCAATAGACAACTTAATTAAAGAAGATGCAAAGTATAGTAAGGTTAATGGTAAGATTAAATTATTGGATAATATAGACTTAGAAAATCAATTGATTAAACAGGCTGGAGGTAAGAATCAAGTGTGGATATTTATTTTGAAATTGTGTATATTAACATTTGTGGTACTTGGCTCTGGAGTATTAATCTTCTATGCTCTATAAGTAGCTCATATATGTTTATTTATCTGGCTATAAATATACAAATAACTAACGAATTATTCTATCTGACTATACCAATATTCTCAGTTAAATTGAAGTGGCTAGTACATTCAACAAAAGTATAAACTAAATGATAGAACAATGCACACACAATAATCTCTTCTAAAACCCCTAGTACCTTTTTACTTTGATGCAACTAGAATAATAACCGAAGCTACATTTTCCGGCCCTCCCGATCAAGTTACGAATGTCACCGTTAAATATAACCTACTTGGTGGGTTATGAACAGGATTGGAAATAACAATGACTATCTTCTATGTGGCTCATGATTTCCTGTCATTCATGTAGAGAATACGAACTATAGCGGTGTGATTAGATTATACTCAAAATATGATCCAGCTCTCAGGCACTTTTTCCAATGAGATTACACTAGGAACCCGCCAGTTTCCCAAGAAAATAAAAGCACGGTATATGATAACCCATATCACCTAGTATGTCAACCTTATGTATGCCACAATATGTGGATTTTTAAATTGGTAAAGAAATAAATCGTATAGTATCTTCAAAGAAAGGATTAGGTATGAATTTTCCAAGTGATTAGAGATATTTATGAGCAGCTGAACCTCTGCTTTCCCTAGTAAGCATGTTCTATAAACAGAACACCCCCTACAAGCTCAAAAAAAAAAAGTTGCATTTCCCGAATATTCGTAAAACTCAAACTATAGTTATTTTTATACAAGATTACCAAGTCTAATTTTGGATTATTTTCCTGCAACTTGAGTTGAGGTCACTCCAGATGCTGAATTCATTTCTAAAACACTGGATTTAAAAAATCGAAAAAAATTGGAGAGTTAAGACCAGTTTTACAGCATATGGAGCCAATATTTCCATATGCAAAGGTTAACTCAAGTTCCTTAATTCAATGGAGCTTGTAACGATGTATCACAATTGAGATTCACTAAATACAATCATCTAATCTCAATGCTTTGACGCGTGTTCATATTTGCCTATTTCCAAATTGTAAAAAAAGTGCACTACTTCTGATAAACAGTAAATCATTTCGGTTCATTTTCAAAATGTCGATACGCCCTCCAGTAGCTTTTTCTTTTTTTTTAATCATCTTGTGAGTTTAGCAGAAATGGGGAATATGTTACAAACTTTGAATTGGACTATTACAGAACTAAGTCTTTGTATTTTCGCAGTTATAATTATCGAATACCATTAGATAACTCTTTCTTATACCGGTACTCCCACACCAATGTTTGACTATTTTATTAGAGACTACGCAAGAAATAAGGTCAGTTAAATACACGTATATTTTTTTAAAAAAAAGGTAAAGAAAGGCGTGGAAGAAAGTACAAAAAAATATATCCCAAACAAAGTTTTGGATTGCATAATCCACTAGTAATGTACAGAAAAATCAACAACAACGAAAGAGAAAAAAAACTTCAACGATTAGTTTATCCAAAAACAACAACAAAAAAAAAAAAAATAGTCACAAATTTGACAACTAGAATCATACGACAACCAAACAAACAACCACACCCACGCACACACGCACGCATATACGTATCAAAAAAACTCAATAAATTATTATCTGTGGATTGTAATAGCCAATTCATATCATTTTAAATATTTACACCTGTTCCCCCCGTTTCCAAATCAATTGGAATCCATAAAGATAAACATCCTGTCTCGCCCCCCTTGCCATAAGGAGTTTATTTTATTATTATCATTATTATTATCAGTATATATACCCATTAGGACTTGTCAATTAAAAACGCCTTTGAGTTATATCCTATTTTTGTTGTTAGAGATCTTCTTTATTAGCTGGCTACTGTTTTAATTTTTAGCTTAATTCTGATTAAACTCAACGTTTGTGTAGTCTTTCAGCCATGCCACAATCTTCAGTTATAAATGAATACACCTTACCCGATGTTATTGAAAATAAAAGCTCTCGTGCAAGTAAAATGACAGTAAGAGAATACAAGAGAATTGGTGAAGGTGCCTTTGGTACCGTTGTTGAAGCAATGTTGAAGTATAATGATTCTCCTAGGGATAACGATGAGAGAGCCAATGGTAGTAGTGCTCGTAACAATCAAGAATGGTTAGGCCCATTTGCAATTAAAAGAGTTCCTGCTCAAACCGAGTATAAATCACGAGAATTGGAAATTTTACGATTCGTAAATCATCCAAATATTGTCAGTTTAAGGTTTTTTTTTGATAAAACTTCTTCTAGTGACAACAAAGTTTACCAAAATTTAGTCATGGAATGTTTGCCTTCAAATTTACAATCAGAGATTAAATACTATCGTCAATCAAAATACACCATACCTTATCCTCACATGAAGGCCTATACTTTTCAATTGGCTAGGGCCATGCTCTATTTACATGGATATGGAATCAGTCACCGAGATATCAAGCCTTCCAATATACTTGTTGACCCAAATACTGTCAGGTTAAAAATCTGTGATTTTGGATCTGCTAAAAAGTTAGAACCAAACCAACCATCTGTTAGTTACATATGTTCAAGATATTATAGAGCCCCTGAATTGATTGTTGGTTGTTCCTTGTATACCACCAAAATTGACATATGGGGATTAGGTTGTGTTATTGCTGAAATGTTTTTGGGAAAACCCATCTTTCAAGGTCAATCTCCAGAATCTCAACTAAAGGAAATTGCCAAATTATTGGGTCCACCACCAAACACTTTTTTCTTTAAAAGTAATCCTCAATACCGTGGTAATATGTATACCACAAAATTATTCAATTGTACTATAGAAGAAAGATTTAAGCAAATTTTCAGTAATTCACCTGCCGATGCCATTGATTTGTTAATGAAAATCTTAGTTTATGATCCTGATACGAGAGCAAGTCCAAGAAGAGTATTGGTTCATCCATTTTTCCATGAATTGAAAAGTGATGATTTCAAAGTATATCCAAGAGGATCCACAACGCCAATTGAGTTGAATTTGTTTAATTTCAGTGAGTTTGAGTTAGATTTGTTGGGATCATTGAAGGATGAGTTTATAAAGAAGTGGTAATTTATATATATTTCTCTTGTTTTGTTTTTTTTTTTCTTTTTTTGAAAGGTGTTCTAATTTGATTGTTTTCTTTTCCTTTCCATCATAGTATTTTACTTCTTGATATTATCTTTCTTTTTATCCTTTTATCCTTTTCTGCTTTTTTCTTATAGTTATAGATCTTTTTTTTATACATACATATTATTATTATTCTTCTTCTTATCATTTTATTCGTAATTCTTTCTATTTTTCTTTATGGTAGCTTGTTTTATTAATAAATACGAAGCTACTTATTACAATGCTAAACTATAACTGTATTCATCTTCTATGTTTTGACTCAACCATAAAACAATACAACTGAACATAATGCTACCGTTACAAACAATATTACTAACTCCCATACCCAATGTTGGGAAGGTATAATGTTTCATCAAATATTTCAAGATAAAAACCATAAAACTTCCGGCTAATCCACCAGCTAATAAACTAAATCCTAAAAATAAAATAACTCTAGCAGCCCAAGCATTTCCATTACCATTTAAACCAAATCCTTGTTGGTCAGGATTCACCAACAAGTTTGATTTTTCAATAGAGTTGACAATCAACATACCAAAACTGGAACAAATAAATGGAATCCAATCAACAATAGTTATATGTACATCACTAGCATTTATAGTTTTAGAATAAATTGATGAATCAATTAAGGACCAAAATCCAATTGAGAATAATGCCCCCAGTAAATAAATACCAAAACTTCTTAACTTGGCGGATTTAGGTAATCTAATTGATGAGAATCTAAATAAATTACTTGAATGATTATGATCCATGATGTGTCTTTTGCAATATGTGATAAATGTTTATCTTCCCCCTTTTTTTATATATGGTTATCTGTAAAGATAAAAAGAGGAGGGCAACATCAACAACTGTGCGATTTTTTATATGTTCTCCATTTAACTTTGTAGAAATTCATTTTAGGTCGTGTACACACACATTGAAAACTTAAGTAGTATTGTACATATAATACACTCAAAGAATATAAAAAGACGATCTAACCCGAAGATGATGTATATAGGCAATTTGGTTGGCTAATGATAATATAGTATAGTCTAAGAGATACTTGTTTTTGTTGAGTATGAGATTCTTTGGCTTTTCTTTAGTTTCTGCTCAAGACTACAATTGATATTTCTTGCTAGAAAAAACCAAAAGAAAAATTACCATCAAACCAAACAATAAAATACTAAATTCATCTACCAATGGGAATTCCAATATTTGAATCAAGCAATCAGGTAGATGATTTATTTAAAAAGAGATTCACCATAGATTTATCACCAAATCAGCTTACATCTATCAAAATCTCCCCTAATGGCCAGAATCTAGCTATAAGTTCATCTAATGGGAAAATATACATATACAGCTTGGACGATGGTAAATTAGTCACGACACTAACAGGACATACAAAAGGAGTATCAGAAATAGTTTACTCCCCTATAAACTCAAATATTTTGGCATCATGTTCCGATGATCTTACCGTCCGATTATGGAACATTAAAACAAACAAATGCATTAAAATCTTCAAAAAGCATACCTACCATATAACAACATTGAAATTTGTTCAAAAGGGTAATATTTTGATAAGTGGATCTTCTGATGAAACAATAACAATATGGGATATAACATCAAATAAGATCTTGACCACCTTGGCAGCACATAGTGATCCAGTTCTGTCAATTGCTTTAACACCAGACGATACCATTATAATAAGTGCTTCCTATGATGGATTGATGAGACTATTTGATTTAGAAACCAGCCAATGTTTGAAAACTTTGACTAATTCCACGTCTCATTATGGTACAGCTACTGCAAGTACTAATGATGTATTAAATTTCCCTATTGCTAAAGTCGAAATTTCCCCAAATGGGCAATTTATCTTGAGTTCCAGTTTGGATGGGAAATTAAGATTATGGAATTATATGGAAAATAAAGTCTATAAGACGTATCAAGGTTGGAAAAAGGGCAAAATATGTGAGAAATTTAATTGTGATGTGAAGTTTATAACTAAAAGTAAGAATCATGCATTGATAGTATCTGGGAGTGATGATTCTGGATTATTAATTTGGGACGTTCAACTGAAAGATATTGTTTATAGAGCAGAGCCAGAGCTTGTTGGTAAAGACGCAATTTTGGGTGTCGACGTTTATGATCAGGGTATTATCTTGTGTTGTTGTAGTAGAGATGGGATTATAACCGTGATGGATATGAATGAAAAGTATGTCAAGAGAGCCCAGGAGGAATACGAAGAAGAAGAACAAGAAGTTAATCCAAAAGAAGGTGATGATGAAACTCCTGCTGAAACTCCACGAACTGAAACACCGAGAGAAGAGACTCCTGGAAATGATACTCCTAGAGATTTAGTTTCTAGAGATGATACACCAATCTAAAGTGCAACTTTTATGAGATATAATATCACAACTGTATATTCTTTTATTTACCCTGTTCCATTTGATTTATCCAAGAGTTTAATAAACTTGATTCTATCTCATCAAATTTTGATTTTAGGAAATCTTTTCTGCTTCCCATTCTATTCAACGTGATACCATCTACGGTTGACAGAGCGCCTGAAGTCAAAAAGGACCCCGTGGTCTGAAATGGGGTTGCAGTAGGACGTGAAAGATTCGAAGGTAAAACCAATCTACTAATATGACCATTCTTCTCCTTTAACAACTCTTTAATCAAGTATTTCAAATATTGGAAAATTAAAATACGCTTGCTCCCAGAATCATTCGCTACCAAACTTATCATGATATTATTCATTTCTGAAATTTGATCATACTGTTTCCTCGAAAGTTGATTTTTATGGTCCAATTTGTTAAAAATTTTTGTTATAATAGTATTGAAATCCGACTTCATAAAACTTAATGGATCCAACTGTTGATCAAGTTGTTTAGATAACTGTGATATCTCTTGACTTTCAGGTTCCTCATCAACAGCCATTGTACTTATATCAAATTTAATTGTTCGATCCCGGTGTGCATTATTTTCATTGGCATCGTTGTCGTCATCATCATTGGCATCAATCGTGCTCCATTTAATTTGATTATTATGAATCTCGGTTGGTACATAATAATTCTGTGTCTTAATTATATGATTCTGTTGGTTCCATAACTGTTTTTTTGTAATTAACTTTTTGATTAATTTTATTCTATCTGAAGTATTAGTATTGCTGAACTTGGTGATAAACTTATGTCTCAACAACTTATTAGCACTGAATCTAGTTTTAGGATCCTCAATAAAACAACAACTTAAAAAATCTCTCAAGTCATGGGATACATCTAGACCTGCCAAATTGATCAACTTAATAAAATCTTGATTTTTCTGACACTTAGAAATTAATCGAAGTGCCTTCATTGGAGGATACATTATTTGTAATGGAGGTTTCCCGGTAAGCATTTCATAACAACAACACCCCAATGACCAAATATCTGCTTTATAACTATGACCACCATTGTTATTCACAATCACCTCAGGAGCCATCCAATATGGTGTACCCACAGTGGTGTTTCTTTTGCTGAAATTTGATGATAATTGTGTAGATACTCCAAAATCGGTCAATTTTATATCGCCATGTTTGCTCACCAATATATTCTGGCTTTTTAAATCTCTATGGATCTTACCTTGATTGTGTAAATAATTCAATGCATTCAATATCTCCTCCATTATGTAACTTATCACATTCTCATCAGCTATTGCTCCTGGTTTCAATAATTCAAATATTGACCCACCATCAATAAACTCCATAATCACCCATAATTTGTAATTCTTCACAAATGAGCCGACATAACTTGTGATTTGTTTACATCGGCATTCTGATATAATTTGAATTTCTTTATTTATCTCCAATAAATCAGTGGAATCCTTCTCTAAATCAATTTGTTTGATAGCCACTTCTTGTTGAGTTGATTTGATAATACCTCGGTAGACAACACCGAATCCTCCTCTTCCAACTTCCTCATATACTTCTAAATCATCACTTGAATTGACTCGTGGAAACTGAGACATTTTTATTTTCTAATAGTTGAAGTTTTGTTTGAAATGTTGTAAAATCTTCTTTTTTATTATTATTTATTTACTTATTTTTTGTTTGATGGTTTCGTGACACTTTTTAGTTTATGTTTATTTTTTGCATATTCTTGGAATGATTTGATCCCAGTTTTTTTTTATCGACTGTGGGATATAGCGAAAAGGGTCTTTGATTCGCCATATCACTGGACCTAATTTTATGCGACCTCCACTACGAGATAAAACAACCTTGAAAAAAATAAAAATACTAGAAAAAAATAAAAAAAAATGAAATATCCCAATATCTGCTACCTCTAGTTAGAGATAACGGCAATGATCTTCACGGCATTAAAACAACTACGAGTATTTTCAACACCACAGCGATTTATTCAATCTATCAGATGTTTGTCTTCTGGCCGAATTACAAATTCAGAGACGTTCCATGATCATTTCATTCATAAAACTCTTACTTCTACCAAATCTCATCACGATAACGATTACATCCGTTGTACAATATTTAATTCCCAAGGAGATATGATCCAACATGGTCAAGAAATACTAAAGAATAAGTTTATTGAAAAATATAATTTAGTACCGAGAGATTTCCGTAAATTTGATAGACATTTAAGTCACTCCAGTCATCAAGATCTTGTGCCAAGTATAATCATCCGGAAAAACAGTATCTTGTTACAATTATTAAATGTACATGCATTAATTAAATATGACGAATTGGTTATATTTGATAGTTTTGCTTATCATAGTGAAAATTCACACCATTCATCACATACTATCCTGCACTTTTTGAAAGATTTAGGCAGTAGATTGAAATCGCCTCATCTTGAATCATTACCTTTTGAATTCAAAGCCTTAGAAGGGATACTTATCTATATGGTCTCGAATCTATCTACTGAAATGAAAGTACATAATACAGTGTTAAAAAACATCATTCAGGGTTTAGATGAGAGTATTGAAAGATACAAATTGAGATATTTATTGATTGAAAATAAAAAAATTAGTCAATTTAGCCAAAAGATCAATTTGATTAAACAATGTTTAGAGGATATTTTAGAAAATGATGATAATGAATTGAATGAATTATACTTAACAGAAAAATTCAATGGTTCTACTCGTTTGGGTAATAATCATGAAGAGATTGAAATGTTATTGGAGAATTATTATCAAACCATTGATGAAATTGTCCAGATTGTTGAAAACTTAAAATATCAAATCAAAACTACGGAAGATTTGATTAACGTTGTTTTGGACTCAAATAGAAATCAATTAATGTTGTTGGGATTGAAATTCTCCACTGGTTTGTTATCATTGTGTGTTTGTTTGTATATATCAGCATTGTATGGTATGAATTTAGAGAATTTTATTGAAGAATCCGATGGTGGATTTGAAGTTGTGATTATTATTTCTACTATCGCGTTATTCTGTTTATTACTATTTGGTGTTAAACAATTGAAAAAAGTTGAGAAGGTCACAATGACAAGTTTACATGACAAAAAGAAGTAGTCCTAACGAAGGATCTTACTGCTCGAATTCAATGGCGATTTTTGGAACCATAAAATTGGTATTACTTAAAGCTCTATTATGTCCCTTTCGATTGCTGGAAGATTGCGGTAATAATAATTCACCTGTGAGTGACAATGAGTTAGTACCTGGTTCAGTCGGTTCTCTCTTTGGTGAGGTTTGTGGACTTGGAAGTGGAGTGACTCTAGTTCTAAATGGTCTCAATGTGAATTCGCCACTATCTGGACGTGGCGTTGGTGAGTTATTAGAAGGAATATTCAATTTAGCTGGTGTCTTGGGTGGTTCAGCTGAGGTTGGCGCTATTGAAACTCTCTTGACATGTAACTTTTCAGCTTCCTTTTTAGATTTATATTTTGTTTCATTATCAACTAAATGTTTCAATAATTGTGTACGGACCTTTAATTCTAATAAATCTGCAAATAGACGTTTGTATTTATTCAATGGTGGTTTGAATCCACTGGAATGCTTTGAACTTGATGGTCGCAAAATCAAATGCACAATTGGTAGTGACCCGATCTCTTCCATGGAGTTTAATTGTTCAGAAACATCTTGTATTTGACCTATATTAACAGTCCTTATTAATGATTCGTCAGGCAATTCATCAGAAATTTCATAACTTGGAATTTCTCCAAGTTCAAACAAATTACTGACGTATTCAAGAATATATATCAAAGACGATAAATTGCTTCTAGGAATAGTTGAAAGAATCTTAATAAGATCTTCAGACGCTATATCTCGGTCTTCATTGTACAGGTTCATTAAACTGTCAAATACAACAAATGGGATAACAGAATCACTTATATCGAGTAACCAGCTTTTGATAAACACAATGACACTACTAGTTTTCAAAGATTTCAAATGATTCAAGACTTTGTTGATAAACTCCTGTTCGATTAAATTCTTGTTAGCCAAGTCATTCTTCAAATTGGGATTAAACTCTGAAATAATTTCAGCTAAATCTTGCTTTAATTTCCACTGATCTTGGTAATTAATAGGTGATGACCATAATTTCTTAATATCTTCAACGCTTTCATTAGTTCTTTCCTCTATAATTTTAATAGTTTGGTATAATATATATGGAATGGATGCAATAGTCAACAATGACTGGTTATCAGAATTAAAATTATTCTGCAATTGCAAGGGAATATCTTTGTATAAATCGAACTGATACTTGAGATTTTGGAAAGTTGATGTTAAAGAAACTCCTGGATTATGATTAGACGAAGCATCTGATAAAATCAAACTTGAAAAATAAACCCCAGTACTGAAATTCTCTAATGTTTTATTAAAATCACGATCATAATTTGAAGATTTATTAATTTTGTGAGTGAAATCATTGGAAAATATTTGAGCTTTTTCGTACTGAAGCTTCTGGTATTTAACTATAATTTCCAGTAGTCTTGATAAACTCTTATAGATTAATTCAACTTTTGAACGTTCAAAGGATTCCAAGAATTTAGATATTTCAAATAATCCATTCTCTAATAAATACTTCTTCTCTTGTAAGGTCATTATTTCTTCGGTGTACTTAACCTCTAAGTCTTCCAACACTTCATTGTAATTAGTTCTCATTATTGAGCTCTTGACATTATTAAACATGGCATTAAATCTAGTTGTAGTTTCAGCCATATCAGACATAAACTTATTTGTTTTCGGGGATGCAATGGTGCTAGAAGATTTGTTTGTTGTAGTTGAAGTGGTAGCACTAGTACCCACACTATTAGTGTCTTTAACAGAAGAAGTCTCCAGTGAGCTATTTTTCTTAAATTCGGAATAATGAATAGCTAAATCAGACCATTCAAACCATAATCCTTCACTTTTAAATTTTTTGTTGTTGAAGAAATTGTTGCTAGTGATGAATTTCAAATCAAGTAAGCCCTGACCAAATTTCTCTAAATTTGCTCTAGATGGTTTTAATCCTCTAATTGGGAATTTCATTAAAATTGACGTCAAGGACTCACTACTGAATATTTGATTTTTGTATCCAGGTAATGGGATTTTTCTAGGTATAGTTGGAACCGTATTGATCAATAAATTCAATATATTTTGTAAATCTTCAGGTCCTGAAACCACGACTGTACCTAATTCCAAAGGGAAATCCAACTCCAATGTCTTTGTAGCATCACTTTCATCTCCTTCTTCTTCTTCCTCATCGGAATATGACTCTTCTTCAGCATATGACTCTTCGAACGATGTTGAGGTTTCCTCTTCTTTGGTAGATGGAGACAAAGTATTCTCAAGTTTACCAGAAGATTGTGCAAATTCTTTTGATCTCAATTGCTCTGCGTGTTTGGATTTCAACTTATCAATAATTTTATAGGATTTCAAGTACTCATTATAAATCAAATCTAATCTTCCAAATTGTTTATTAATTTCCGGTTCATTAAACTTCAAAAATTGGGTAATGCCTTCTAGCACATCTCTATCAATAATAGACGTAAGGTTCAACAACAACGCGGATTCTTGTGACATTTGGTCAATGTATTTACCGTAAGCAGTACACATGTTAATTTCATGTTCTTGTTCATGGTCTTTTGTACTATCCACTTTCTTTCTATAAGACGACGTCAATGGTGTGATATTTCTAGACGGTGCAGTAGATGATGTTCCATTTTTATCTGAGTTGAATGGTAAAAATACACTTTCAATAGGAAATAGGTCAATACTTGATTTATTCAAGAATTCGCTATTAGCATTGAAATAAGACATATAGTTAAATACCAATTTTCTGATCTCATGCAATTGCTTAATAGATTTGAAACTTTGTGATTTTAAACTATTAAATCCAGTTATATAGTCAATAGACCAATACAGATTGGTGAATCGAGGTGTATAACCATGAGGATCTTCATGGTGTGGCACGGCAATTCTTGGGGTTTGCTGAAGATTTGGGTGGTGTTCCTGAGACATTTGCCGTGATGAAGTGTTCTATTGATTGTTTATGGTACTTTTGATATCGCAATAATGTATATAGCTTCTCCTTTATGCCGATATCAGACCTCAGGAAATATCGTTTAAGGAATTGGTTGAGTGTAAATAAGAAGTGTGAGAAGAAAAATGTTTTTGGATGATTTCGTAAGAGTTTACCACAGAGATTGGCAAAACCACCAAACAACCACCTAAAAAAAAAAAGAAAAGAAAAAACTATCCTCATGTACAGAGTTGTCGCGTATTTTTTTTTTCGGCAGTTTGATGCAACCTGAAACAGCCAAACGAAAACATAAACAAAAACAAAAACAAAGTAAATAATACGAACATCCAATCAATTTTACCACTACGAACAAGATGAACTCAGTTGAAGAGGTTGAAAAACTACAAAAAGAGATAGATGAAATATCTCAAGATATAATACTAATTGAAAACGATATTTCCAGCAATCAATTAACCAAACAACAACTAATACAAGATATTTCGTCATTACAAAAATTAGCACCCACAGAAAATAACGATGAAGTTCCCATAGACGTAGATATTCCGGAAACAATAAAGCATAACTACCTTGATGAATCAATTATGAAATATTTTCAATCGAATCTGCCCCAATCTATGCTGGTACGTCCAAGCTCAACGCAAAAACAACCAACTCCCATAAATGACATAGAATTAAAAGAAAACATACTTTATGAAAACATCCATCGTATGTTTGGTATAACTTCTTTTCCAATAAATCAATACTTATTTCCCAATTCCCATGATTATATACTTGGATTGCGATTTGAAATTTTTTCAAATTCTAGACGCTCCTACAAACTTCCGTACTATTGCATACTCAAGAAAACTACTACTCTTAAGAATGAAACCGGTATAGATAGTTGGGTTATTTATAAACACACATTGCCTTCCTTCATTAATCTCGATGATAGATCTACCATTTTAAATAGATATGGGTATACAGATCAGGAGAATTTAACCAAGTTTGTGGAAAGCATTTACAAGACATTGAATAAAATCCAGTATAAGTTTGATAAATTTGATAGTTTAATAAACTTTACCAAAAATCAGTTTGGTCTAATTGGTGAAAATTCTGTGCTTGATAAGATAATGTATGATTCACAATGTCAAAGGGTTAATTTGTCCTTTGGTGGAAGTGATAAGAACAAATTGGATCTAGAATTGATTTGTTCCGAAGATGTTATCCAGATTGCTAATTTTGGAACACAAGGAAATATCCATGAAGATAAATTAGGTAATCAATTGCTTATATGCAAGACTATATTAGAGAATAGTACAATTAGTAACCTCGTAAAAAACTTCAAAAAAGTTATACAAATATTTATCAAATACAGAATAATACAATAAATAACAAACATGTATACATGTATTATTTTTACTTTTTACCAATATATAAAATAATTTAACAAAATAATAAACAAAACATAAAAATCTCTCTCTTCTTTTTTTTTATTTGAATAACGAATAGGTAATCTTTTCCATCGACATACACACACAAAAATAAAATACCCCTATTCATTTATGAGGTAACCAACCTTAGAAGGCATTACCAAATCCAGTACCAGTTGCTTGGTATCCAAGATTGTTAGCAACACCAGTTCCTTGATAACTCATTGGTCCATTAGTAAGCATCAATGGAGCACCAGTGGTACTTGGTTCTTCTTCACTCTTCTTTTCTAACTCTTGTCTCTTCTTTAAATCTTGATAAACTTCGTTCAATTTCTTGTTATTTTCATAAACAACGGAAATTTCATAAGGTTTGATAAAGTTAGACAAATTGTGTAACCATGATAATTCAACCACGTAATCATAGTTGATGTATTCGTACGATGTGTATAACAATGCAACAAAACATTCATGATTACCAGTTTCAACAAAGTAATCCAACATTTCATGAGCAATCTTGTTAGATTTGGAAATGGCAACAGTCTTCAATAAATCTGGCCATAATTTATCAGCTTTCAAAATAGAAATGGCTCTGTTGAATTTCTTTTCTTTGGTGTATAAAGTAGCAGCGATTTGTCTAAAGAAAATCAAATCATGTTTTTCTAATCTTTCAGCCAAATCCAATTTGTTGAATCTGTTGTTACTCTCGTTATCAATAGATGATTTCAAAGATTTGTAGTCTTCTTCTTCAATCAACAAGTCGTGGTAAGCAGAGTTAACAACGGAATTGTTCTTTTCCAAAACAGAAATCAAGAATGGTTTGATCATTGGTAAATTATCACTTTGAACAAAAAATCTAACAACTCTTGGCAAGTCCAATTTTGGAGTCAAAACTTGTAACAAATCAACCAATAAAGATGGTTGTTCTTCCTTGTAAAATTGAATAGCTTTGTAGTATATTTCCAAATTTGGTGCTTTAACAATGATTTCTTTGAATGATGAATGGTCAAAGGCAACTTCGGATTTATGAATCATGGTTAAAGCAGCATTATCCCATTCTTCATAGTGACAGTATAAGAAAATCAACTCTGGGTACAAATGAGCTTCTTCACAAGCAGTCAAGACTTTTGGAATGTTAATTCTGGACCAGAACAACTTCAAATGTTCCATTACCTTCTCTGGAGAGTACTTGGCATACAAGATGGCCAATTCAGTAAACATACCCATATGAGCTCTTTCTAACCCTAAACCACTTTCAAAAAGGGAAATCAATTCATTGAAGTAACCATTGTATTCATAGGTTCTGACCAATTCTGGTAATTCTTCAGCGTCAATAATCAAGTTCAAACCACAAATTTGAGCCAATCTGAATTCTTTGTTTTCGATACAAGCATTGTTAACCTGTTTCCACACTTGAGTGTTAGAAGCCTTTCTGGCACAATCAACGGCACTTTGATAATCTCCCAAATAAACCAATGTAGTAGCCAATTTGGAGTATTTAGAAACATTGGAGTATAAAATCTTTGCAGCTTTGTAGTTCTTGGCTTCAAACAATTTGTCACCAATAGCTTCCAAATCAGCAACATTAGAACCACCAACAAATTTTTCCATGTCACTTAATCTGTCCAAGGTTGCATAAGCATTGATCAAAGCACCATCAATAGCTGGTTCTCTCAAAGTTTCTCTGGCCATGTCTAAGAAGCTGATCAATTCTTCCTCTTTACCAGCATGTTCAGCAATTTCAATAACTTGAGCAAAATTTTCTGGGTTCTTGGATTTGACATAAGAATCAATGGCTTCTGGGATACGTAAACCATCCAATTGAGCAGTACCCAATTGATACCATAACTCTGGAGTATCGTACTTTTCAGCATACTGTTCTGCTCTGTCCAAAGAAACAACATCTTCAATCAAAACTTTCATAGCATCAGTTCTCAATTCAAACTTGTCATAAACTTCAAAGGCTTCTTCATTCAATCCATTATCAATACACAATGGTGCGATTTGGGCTGGATCAAATTTGTCTAATTTTTCAATGTAGCCAGAAACCTTAGATGAGTCGGCTTTGATGGCATTCAAAATCATCAATGCTTGCAACGAAGCATTTTCACTGAATGGAGATGGTTCCAAGATAATCTTTTCCAACAATTCCATTAATTCTTGTGGTAAATCATTATCCATGAATGCTTTAACTGCCATGGAAATCGGTTCAGTATCATCCAATTCTGGAATACCTGTAGAGATTACTTGATCAACCAATTGTCTTCTGTGGATGTTATCAGAAGTCAATACTTTGTTCCACAAGTTAGGGTCAGACTTTGCCAACAAGTATCTAGCTTGGTACTTGAACATCTTGTTTTCATTTGTAATGGCAATTAATTGGTCATCGTTACCACCCTTGCTATAAGAGATGTAAGCTAAGTATGGATCTCTCTTTTCACAATATTTACCAACAACCAAAGTATCATAGTTGTTATTTTCTTGCAAGAATTTCTCTGGGGAGTTGTTGGAATCAATATAAATCTTAGCCAAGGTGTTGTAAACTTCTTGGTCGTTAGAGCCACCTTCCAAGGTTTTTTCCAAAAATGGCAACAAAATCTTCAATCTGTTTCTTTTTTCAACTTCTTCAACTAATTCTTTAATTGGAACTCTACCCAAAACTGACATTAACAAACCCTTGATGATTTCTTCGTCACAGTCAACATCCAATAAACCAGCAACAACTTGTGGAGTGTTAGTAGGATTAACCGATTGGACATAAACTTCGATGAATTTAAAGTATTTGTTCTTGTACAAGTACAAGATCAAATCATGAACAAAGTTGAATCTATCACAAACAATAATCAAAGGTAATTGATCATCTAATTTGAATTCTTTCAAGAAATTCTTGACCTTTTCACCATTGTAAACATTATTGTCTCTAACAATTCTTTCAATTTCTTTGGTTTGGTTCATTTTAGCAGCGGCCTGAATGTATTTGAAGACAACATCTGGGTCTTGAGTTAAGTTAACAATAGAGCTCAAGTAATAGTACAACCCTTCAGTACATTTGTATTCCTCAAAGAGTTTAATCAATTTCATAGGGCCAATTAATTCTGAATATTTGGTAGCAACTTGAATAATGACTTGCAAGTTTTGTTGAACATTGTTACTCAACAACTCCCTAAGACAAGCAAGTGATTGTTCCACATTCAATTGACCAAAGTATGAAACTAACCAATCACTTGGCAAGACATTAGTATGGACAATAACCCTCTTGATGTCTTTCAAATCATCATAATGTTCCAAAGCTCTTTGGAATAAACCAGATTTTTCACACAATTTACCAATAGTAGGTTTATCGTAATGGCTGAACATGTGGTTACCCAAAATTGCGTCAGCAACTTGTGGAGCATGTAATAAATTGATTTCCAAAACTTTAGTTTGCAAGTGACCTTCAGCTGGAGAATCATTCTTCAAAGCATCCAATAAGAAAGCAGTACCTTGTTGAATATAGTTTTGGGAAAAGAACAAGTCAGCAACCTGTTCAACATTCAAGTTGGCATCAGGGCTAGATAATAATAAGGTGGCAAATTCACTAGCTTTATCTGGGTTAACTCTAACCAAGTTATGGATCAAGTTGGTGTAATCTGGATTGTAACCAACTTTTTGACAATATGGCAAGATTTTATCAAACTCACCCAATTCGGCCAAACAAGAAACAACCTTGATGTTAACATTTGCTCTGACATAAACTGCGAGCGCCAAAGTGGTATCATTGTAAGATTTAACAATGTCACCCAATTCTTCAGATGATGTCAATTTATCTTCTTTCAACCATTTTTCAAACAAAGGCTTACGATCTTGTTGCAAAACTGGTCTAGCCAACTCAATAGATTCAAATTTGTTCAAAGTACCTCTATCCAATAAAGTCGAGAAATATTGTAATAGTGGGGAAATTTGACCTGGTTGTGGGGTAATGTGTTTCAATTTGTTAATGGTATCTTGAGTACGTAATTGTTCTGATGAAGCAGCAACTTTTGCAGCATTAGCATAGTCACCTTGATTTAAGTAACTTTGGAATTGCTGTTGGAATAAGTTTTCTGCACCTGGGAATCCACCTCTGGCTGATAAAGCTAAAGCCAATGGGACGTTAGATAATTTATCCAAAACATATGGAACAATCTTGTCACGAGAAACTTCAACACTTAAAACTTGACCAGCTTTGTTGATGGTCAACAAACCGGTCCCATCATTGTAACTAGTGGCTGTGAAAACAGGATCACTGGTAATTCTGTTAACAAACAAGTTGTCTCCAGTTTCCATATCATACAAATGTATGAACCCATACTTGGTCAAAACATAAATAATACCATATTTGTTTGAAGCTTGCAAACTAACTGGGAAATCATTAGCTCCATCAGGTGGGAAAAAAATGTCAACCAGTTTCTTTGGGAATGGTGGGTTTCCATCAACGTGATCAATTTCAATAACATGTAAATTTCCTTGACCTTGAGCATTCTTGTTACCGACACAAAATACTTTGGTTGGTTGAGCAGCACCAGATAATGTAATGGAGGCGAATTTACAAACGTGACCTTCGATTGCCTGAGAAACGTTTCTTGATTTGGAGTATAATTGGATGTGACCAGCAATACGGCCATCTTCTTGACTAATACCAGTGACAGCAAACCAGCTCAAATCTGGTTCGGCAACAAAGTTTATAATTTGACAATTATTTAAGCTGTGGTGTTTATCGGTTAATTTAATTGGACCGTCGTTGGTTCCATCAAATACATTCCAGTAGTAAATCGAGGATTGTGTAACCAAACCCAAATATTGATCATTAAGCCATTTCCAGAATATCACTGGTTCATCCATGGTAAATGCCTTTAATCTTTGTTTGGTTCCCAAATTGTAGATTTGTAAAGTTGTTCCATTGGCTCTCAAAGAGATTACAAATTCGTTTGGATGCATGATTGCATTATCTGCACTCATATTCTTTCTGGTGACTTGATTGTTGTTCTTTAAATCAACAATGGCAACGGAATTACCCTGATCTCCGGATTCACGAACACATATGTAATGATCAGATTCTAAAGTAGTTGATTTGAAATCTAATGACGTTTGTGGAATTCCCAATTGTGTCAACTGAGTTAATTCAGTGAAATCGATAGGAATATCGTTAGACATGGTTGGTAAGGTTATGTATTTCTAATATTCTTCTTTTCTTCCTTTGATTTAGCAATTCAATGGACGTTCAAATGTGTGTGTTAGTGTTTTTGAAAGGAAAGAAGTTTATACTTTGAAATAGTTGTTGATCGTCCAACTGTGAGTTGTCCAGTTTTTTTTTTCGTTTTATTTTATTTCTTTCTCCCTTTTGGTCTCTTTCTCTCAATTTTGTTCTTTTACTGGCGACGTTTCCCCCTAATATTCGGTGCGACTGGGTGGGACAGGTCGCATTTTTTTTTTTGCCATATTCTAATTATTTTTCTTTACGTTGCTGTTGTTGATTTTTTTTTTTGCCCTTGGATTCCGGTAACCGACTTTGTACAAGAGAAAAACAAGAATGCATTTCAGAATTTTCCGATTGAGACTATGTACAGTACACTACTTACAACACTCAATGATGAAAATATAACCATCGAACTATAAAGGAGGTCTAACTGAACTGATTACATCTTCAATTATTCCATTCGTGTAACCTGTTGGACTATTTTTATCTGGTTTGCTCTTACTATTCTTCAAATATTCATTAACAAAAAAATAATCACTTCCATACCAATCCCCCGTGAGCATGCTAATTGCCAATCTTTTCTCATATTCCAAATTACTTTCCGTCCCCACATCATCAACATCCCCACTTTTGATGCTGTCTTGAGCAAACTTTTCATTATACTCCCAATCGACTAACCAGTATCCGATCTTACGGAACGCAAGTTTAACATAACTTGGTGTCACGAATAAGTCATTGTCCAAACTCAGCCTATTCTGCCATAGAATCAAACTCTTGCAAAAATCACTAACATAGTCAATTGCAGCAGTAGGTAATCTTGCCAGTTTTGGAGCCAAAGACGTCAATCTATGGCATCTAGTAAACACGATTAACGAATAAATGTACTTTTTAATGTCCGGAGATACATAAACATTGCCAGTACACCCCCTTAATTTTAGAATCGTTTCTTGATAATTGTTTTCTTTGGGTATATAGTTCATATCAAGGGTTGAATCATTGTAATTGACAGCAAACCAAAATTTCTCTTTCAAGAATATATAGGGTTTCTTATCAAAAGCCAGATATTCAAGTGCCATAACAATGGTAAACAAGTTGGGTTTTTCAATTGATAATACTTCGTCGTTATTTCCAATGGTAATCTCAATCGGTTTCTCTTTCAACCCTGTCATTTCATACTGGTCGATTTGTAGTATCAATTTATATAACGATTTGTGTTGATTCAATGTCAAGTACTGAACATTTTGCCAGATAATGACATTCTTCAAATAGTATTTGTTATTGTAATAGTTTGTCATTTTATGAATCAAATCAATAGTTGTGTGAACCGTTAGGAGGTCTATAACACAATATTGAGATGGATCAAAGGAGCATGTGTTTGATAATAAATTGATAAACTTGGGTAGTGTTTGTTTGGAATCGTTTGATACTATAGCAAATCTTTTATGATTCGAAATTAATGATATCGATAAAGCTGTAAATAAATTCTCCATTTGTCTATTGGGATAGATCTGTTCACGTATTTGATGTATTGTTGTTTGGAAAAATAGAATCGAATAGGAAAGAGAAGCAATCAGAGAAGAAGAATCCGTATTCTAAGATACATATTATGGCGTGCATGTACAAAAAAATGTAGACGATTTTTAGTCGTGTATCTGTAGCTAACAAATTTGAGAAGTGCATGTACCATTTGGGTTGTTACAGTACAACACCACTTGGTTGCAGATGCAATTTAACATGAAGTACAAATATTATTCCAAATTGTTGTCAAAGATACGGTACTCTGGTTTAACTTGAGAGAAGTTGTAGATGTATGTGTCTGCTGTATATGTAATTGCCCATTTTACATTTTCCATTTGAAAGTTTCAAAGAAATATTTTTTGAATGAGATTTCTTTCCAAAATTTGAAGAATATAAAAATTAGGAACAATAAATGGAAGGACAAAGTAGTTAGTACAGTACAAGATGTTTTACTCAATTACTTTCATCCACTTTTTTTCCATATGTTGTTGAAATAAAAGTACAGAGAAGCACGTGAATAAAGACATCAGGGATAACCACCACGTGATTTATTTGTTCTTTAATAAAACTCTATTGGATGTGATTTTAAACCCTGATCGAGAGCAAGAAAGTTTTTTTAGAAATGCCAACATTGTTGTCAAGGCGAACTTAATTTGAACCACCTCCAATCTTGAAGAAGAAATCTAAATGTACAAATTGTTTAATGATCAGCCCTAATAGCCATTGAAGTGATTTGAGTATTGTACTGTACAAAATACTGTACTTTACAGTATGCGGAATAAAAAAAAGGAAGCATACAGGAAAAATATACTTGTACAAAAAGATAAGAAGGGGCCATTCATGAAAATAGTATGGTACAGTACATCGTAATTGTGTCGTGTTCTTACAAAAATTCTGGAATGTACAAGTCTAAATTTATTTGTGACCATTAAAATAACGCGTCAAATATTATTGTTTTTTTTTTACCAGTCGTCTAAATAAACAAATTATACCGAAAAAGGTATTGTACTCTCTATATTTTCCCTTGTTTGTGTGGTGACACGAAAAAAAAATTAGACAATAATAATAAAAAAATCAAGGTTTTGAATTACACGAGGAAACCATAGCTTATTAGAAATTTAAACTAAGAAGAGCTCGATCAATTCGCAATGAAGATGAAGATATCAGATGAGAGATTGCAATCTAATATGAAATTGTGGACTTGATTTGAGCAAATTAACAACCAATTTCATATTTCTACAGTACATTATGTGAAAGTTGTTGAGATTAAGTCTGCAGAAAATACGCAGTACAGTACTCTATACCGTATTAATTTACTACCATGCATAAGGAAGTTATTCCTTTTTGCATATGTTTCTAATTGTCCATCCAACTTGGGTTAAAATACAGTACAGTGTATACAGTAATTTATGCAGATGCTTGCCTTCTTTGCACATGGATTGTCACTTTCTTTTTAAAAGATGCTATTTTTAACATCATTTTGATTAGACTTTGCTCTACTGGCATATATTCAGCTCTTTTATTATTTACAGGGTGTTTATTACTACATATTTGATGAATTGTTGGTGGTCTTCTTCATAATGAAGCAGTAAATAGTGCGTAGACCAAAAATCGAAAGGCACGATTTGAAGAACATTTTAGTACACAAAAACACCAAAAAATTTTACTTTTTTGGTGTTTTTTTAGTTGAGAACCATAAATATTTACACAAAAAGTATATTAAAATTGAAAAAAAAACAAACAATTTTGCGCATCTTCACACTACCTACATAAAAAAAAAAAAAATTCATACAGGCTGAATCAATCGAACTTGACGATTCCTCCCTTCAACGCTAGAAGTTGTTGATAATTCAATTTAGAAATTTTTTTTTTTGAAAAGCAAAACTCATTTTTCTTCTATTTCCTAGTTACTTTGTCTTTTATAATTTCCTTCCGTTCTAACACTTCTTCCGCTTACAATTTGTCATTGACGATAATAGACGACAATCGTGGATATTATTTAAGAAAAGGTCAAATCAACAAACATATCACGATAATCTAAAAAAAGGAATAGAGGTATAAATACCCACATCACATTATATCACATCACATCACCTTCTTTCATATTTGACGAAGAGTTTGAAAAGTCTCCTCCATTAGAATTAAAAATAAAACAACAAAGGTATCTTTATAAACAAGCCCACTAGTTCGATTATCATTTAGTCAATTAACTCATTCTCTATCCCAACCAGCAATGACAGCCCTGACCCAAAGTCCCCAAATGATATCCTTTCCTAATTTCATTAGAAAATCAGAACAGTCGCCCCGAAGTTTGGATGGTGCTTTTCCTCCGTTCAAAATTGAACACAGATACAAGAGTGTTTATGAACGAGCTGGCTTTGATGTTAACAGAGGAGGAAGCAATAGTGATACAAAATCCATAACCTCAAGAAAAACAAGTCGTCATGTTTCCAACAATTCGACCAAGAACGTCTCTAGATTACAAAATGATTCAACATCTTTCACCAATGCTGATAGTCCAGTGTTGCAGAAAAATAGAACTCCTTCATTTCCACCAGATAGTAGCAACATGAAAAACAATTCCCCCACAGCTTCTTCACACTCAAGCAAATCTTCATCGGTCAATTCAAACTTCACTAACCCCAAATCAGCAAGCTCTCACTCGACTTTTGGAAATGCCAATGAATTTAGTCCTGTCTTTCAACAACCATTAACTACTGGCTCTTCTACAACTACTTTTTTCAATGACAATGAATCAAGCCAAAAACCAGACAGATATCAACCTCCATTGATTTATAAGAATACCACTACCGATCCAATTACCAGTGAGGCGGTTCAGGATCAGGATCAATTTGATTTCAGTCCAAGTTCGAACCATTCTCGGAATCAAAAGAACTTGAGACTTGATTTGAGCAACAATGACAGCATATCTGAAACCCAAAGTCTATTAGGTATAACAAAAGTCGAATCCCAGCAACGTACAATCACTAACCATTCGATGCATTCTTCTGGATCAAATATCTCTGCAAAAACGGACAAACAAGCAGAACCAGAACAGAATCCTGTCATTCGCATTAATGACGAGGAAGATCAAGCAGCACAACAAATGACAACTCAACAACATAATGATCAATATGATGCTTATTACCAACAAAACGTCCAGGTCTCTCCTCCAATTGTAAAAAACAATGGTGCTTCCATAGAAAAATTTGATCCAAGAAAACAACGTAGTATTAGGGGACAACCAAAAAACAACGTACAATTTCAACAACATGAACAACAGCAAAGAGATCCTTATCCACCATCTGGTCAGCAAATGAGAAATATGTCAGTAAATGGACAATCCAGGAATATGTCTCCAACTGCTATGCATCACCCACCACAACCAAATCATCATCATCATAATAACAATAATCCAGAACTCTACAGTCCAAAACTTGGCGCAAATGGACCCCAGGTACCACATTTACCAATGATGTCTTTGGACAGTCCGGTATCAGCTTATAGACCATTGCATCATCCTCAATCACCATCATTGCCACGTGGTTTCCAGCCTAGCCAACCACCACCACAACAACAAGCTGTATATATCCCATTTAATCATCACCAGCATCGTCAACAAGCACCAGGTGGTTACTATAACCAATCTAAAGCATCTACTGAACCACCTAGAACTACCAGACAACCGGCAACATATTCACAAATTAGAGATGATAAATTATCATCAGCATTAAGCGAATTCAGAAATGATATCGAAAATCATAAAAACGGAGCCAATAGATCATCAACAAATTCAAATAGTTCATTGGGTGATGAAGTTCCAAGTTCCGCACTACCTTCTGATTTGAGATTATTTAAGAATGATTCAAAAGAAGAATTTAGCAATGAAAACACCAGATTCTCATATGGTAATAATATGAACTCTGGTATGGATGGCACTAGTAAAGGGTTTGATCCATCAACACAATTTAAGAATTTTACTAATCAGCAAGTTGCAAAAGATGCCAATTTGAATAATGAATATGCCGAATTCTTAGCGTCACAAAATGAATATACCACTTCTCCAATTAAGGAATTCAAGAATAACAGCCATTTGTCTATGGTTAGTTCCATTTTATCCAAGGCATCTGGGAATAGTGAAGAAGATGAAATTGAAAGAGAACTCGAAAGACAATTACAAAGTTTGAAGATGTCCGGAAGTAGCATTGATATTGCAAATGCCGAATCCAACAAATACAGAAATTCATTTGGCTATGGAAATAATGGTGGGTTGATTCCACTGTTTAATATTCAAGATGTTGATGAAGTCCCAGAAGGAGAAACAGAGGAGGAAAGAACTAAACCATTGACCATTTCCGGAAACAATTCATTTATCGAACTGAAAGAAATAGTTGCCGAAGAACTCAACACTGATAGTACTGGACCATTGGCTACTCATTCATCTACTGAGAGTAATGAAGAATTACAAGAAAAAGATGTACAAGTTTTTGAACAGCAACAAGGTTACGGGAAACAAGTTCAATTTGAAAGTCCTAATCGACAGAATGAAACCTTTAACGACGAAGAAATTGTTGATGAAATACCCGAAATCGAAGAAGAAGAAGATGAGGAGATCGTTAGACCATTATCACCAAAAACTCATTCAATTGAACAAGAATTGGAAAGCATGAACTTTCAAATTTCCCAAACCGATGAATCTCCTTCTGTTTATATTCAAGAGTCTTTCCCTTCCTCAACCATCCAGGATGAATTAGAACACGAAGAAGAATCTGTACAAGATAGAAGTTTCACTCTTCCTCCAGAATCAATGTATCCAATTCAAGATCCTATCCTTGAACAACCACAATACCAACCACAGCAATTTGGCAAACAAGTACCTTATCCAATTAAAGAATTCTCACCAGAACCAATGGAACAGGACCACAATCATTTTGACGAACCACAACTTTATGCTCCAGGTACAGGACCATGTCGAACTTGTGACGTTACCATTGATTCAAATTCCAGGATCAAGCATCTCAAACCAATATATTCTAAAACTGGAGAACTTTCGGGTCAATGGCATCGTCAATGTTTTATTTGTTCATCGCCAGAATGTTCTATACAATTTTCCAAACATGTTCAATGCTACGTATTCGGCGACCATCCATATTGTTTTGAACATTATCACATTTTGAACAATTCTGTTTGTAAATCATGTAATGTTGGAATTGAAGGACAATGTATTTCTAATGAATTAGATGAAAAATGGCATTTACAATGTTTGAACTGTTCTAGTTGTGGTAATGGTATAAGAAGTGATTATTTCATTATTAATGGTAATGGCATAATGTGTTCTAGTTGTAAACAAAATAATGCTGGATTATCAGTATCTGATAGAATTGAAAAGAGAAGAACTAGAATTTACAATGTATAGAGAACAGGACGAAAATAAGAAATTGACAGTATATAAGTAACGTAAAGACCAAGTGCATAATCACCATTGTAATATATATATATATTAATTTGTATGAAATTGAATTGCCTGGTGGTACCGCTACCAATCAACGTAGTTATTAAAATAATGTAATTGGCATAATAAAAATTTTGCTGCAATATAAATAAATAACAAGGATTATTCTAATACTAAAGCAATAACCAATGTAATTGGTGAGATTGGGTAGAACAGTCTTAAGGATGGGTCAGATATTCCATTTTTGTTTATTACCAGTCAACCAATACACAATACATAATTTACATCAACACACGACTTTATTAGGGCTGTAGCCCTAGTGTCAAATTTATAACATTTTTTTTCAGTTTTCTCACACTAACCTTTTGTCTTAGTGCGACTTTTGTCTTCTTAAACTATGTATGAGTGTGTGTGTATAGCAGAGAGACAGAATGTGTAGTGCGACGAGAGCATCTTCAACAAAAAAAAAAGTAGTTGAAAAATTTTACAGGGTAAATTTTATACAGTTCTTTAATAACTTAATCAAATAACAGTAAATAATGTCAGGATCAGGTGCTTCAGGTAACAAATTCCGTATGTCTGTATGTAATGACACCCACAACTATCATGATTATTTGAGATTTTGAAGAAAATAAGGGAGGATGTGATATGGAAGAGATTTCAATGAGGATATTTGACAAAGACACCAATAGGATTTAAAGAGACGAATGGGATTTAACAGAAATGAATTACAAAAAAATGGACCTTTAATTATTCAGGGATAACCTGTTGATTATAGACTTGGGATTAGTTTAAAGAAACCCAGAGAGGATGAGATCATCATAAAATTTTTATTGAAATAAAGGTACACCTAAATATACTTGGAAATCATAGGGTCAATAACTTACTGGAATCATTAGCTTTGTCATATGAATCCCCTAATTTTTTTATTTCATTTCATCATTTCATGGAATTAATATATTAATAAGTTCAATAATACTAACATTTTTTTTTTTTTAGTTGGCTTTGCCAGTTGGTGCAGTTATGAATTGTGCTGATAACTCCGGTGCCAGAAACTTGTACGTTTTGGCCGTCAAAGGTGTTGGTGCTAGATTGAACAGATTGCCAGCTGCTGCTGCTGGTGATATGGTTATGGCTACCGTTAAAAAAGGTAAACCAGAATTGAGAAAGAAAGTCATGCCAGCTATCGTCATTAGACAATCTAAACCATGGAGAAGAAGAGATGGTGTTTACTTATACTTTGAAGATAACGCTGGTGTCATTGTTAACCCAAAGGGTGAAATGAAAGGTTCTGCCATCACTGGTCCAGTTGCTAAAGAATGTGCTGATTTATGGCCTCGTATTGCTTCTAACTCTGGTGTTGTTGTCTAAAACAATTATTGAGTTTCAATAGAAGTGTATATTATTAAAATCAATAATGATAAAAATATAATTCGGGAATATAAGTGTGTTTCTTTAAAAAAATTGAATTAAAGCTTGCGAATAATAGTAATATATTAAATAAGGGAACTACATATATGAGTAAAAAAAATAATTGTCAGTTAACTTCTTAATCTTGAGTAATTTCAATATTGATATCCCCAGTATGATGTGGATCGTTACTCTTTCTACTCTCTGATGGATGCAATTCATTGCTTTGACCAGCATCACTCATCAACGTGGAAACTTCATCACCCAAATAATGCGAAAGTATCCGTCCGGTGTTGTTCGTATTGGTATTCGCTATTGGTGATAAATGAGTTGTTTTGTTTTGTTCTGATTGTGGTTGTTGAAGACGGTCTTGATGCTCATCAGGTTTGTCTTCATTTGAATCCACATTATTTTCCGTTATAGTATCATCATTTTGATACAGTTCAGTTCTACTAACAGTCGGATATGGCAACACATTTGAAGGCTGCTGATTCGATTGTTCTTGTGATTGCTGAGGTTGCTGTTGCTGAGCGAATTGAGGAACAAAAGATGGACCAAATGGTTGAATTGGCGAGCCTGGAACAGCCAGTGAATGTGGAGATGTAGAAAAATATTGTGGTTGCGGTGTTGATGCTGGTTGACTCAAAGTAGGGGTTTGTGATACTGGAGCACTAGGAGTTAATGTGTAATATTGTTGTTGCACAGGATCATAAAATTGTTGTGTTCCTTGTTGAGCATTTGATGGAATATAGTATTGATACCCAGATGGTGGATTACTAGAATTTTGTTGAGATCCATTTCCAAGTTGGCCAACCGGTATGATCCTAAATGCAGTAGGTTGTTGTATTGGTGGAGATTGATGGTCCTGTTGTTGTTGAAATTGTTGCAGTTGTTCCTGAGGAGTTTGTTGATGTTGTTCTTGTGGATGTTGTTGTTGTTGCTGCTGTTGCAGGAAAAGGACTGGGTCGTGTGGTGAATACATACTAGCAGAACGTCTAACCATGTCATCTGTTTCCACTGGTGTAATTATGGTACCATCACTATTAATCATATTGCCTAATCTTGGAGATTGGTTGTTTCTTTGAGAAAATGTAGATGAGACTCTTTTGTGAGTTGGATTTGAATTCACTTGAGTCAATGATCTGTGTTTATAGGCAGATTGACTGGCAGTAGTATTATTCGTACTGACAGTTTTTAATGACCTGCTTGGTGATTGAGCAGTATTATGAGTAGATATACGAGATATGGCATGTCCACTTGTAATTGACCCACCGGCTGCAGGCTTTGATTTACCAGTAATAGCTCTTGCCCTGGCCGCCGGTGTTGGTAATGAAGTCATTTGTTTAATGCTATCAAACCATTCAATCATGTTTTTAAAGGTATCAGTTCTGAATACCCACTTATGGGTCTTGTGCATCAATGCATTGTTCAGTCTTGAAGTTAAAATAAATTTATAAATACCATCATTTCTCCCATCATTTTTGGAATGGTCACTGACAGTACATGAATCCAAGGATAATGACATAACTGGATTCGGATCTTTTTTGCGGTCATTGGATTTAAACTCATGAATATAGTTACAAGTTAAAACATACCACGCGCTGGTATAATTCTTCAAAAATTTGGATCTTCTTTCAAGGTAACCTTCTCGAACTGCAACATTTAAATTGGTATCAAAATTCTTGATAGAAAAATCCGATAAATGACGTTTTGGGATGCTCAAGTCAATAAAAGTACCATTTCTAACACCAGTGGATTGATTCCCAACCGCACTGACACTCAAGTTTGAGTTTGGTAAATTACGTTCAATAAAAGCATCCCATTCAAAATTAGATTCTTTACCCAAAAATCCATTGTTAATATTTGGCAATAAATAAGAACTAAAAGTGGAATTCTCCTCATTTACCAAATTCAAAAACATTGATATATAATTCTGAACTTCTAAGACCACAATGGATTCTAACTGACGACCAGCATTCTGTAAATTGGCATAAGCATCATAAAGGTAGTTTTCCTCGGAAATTTGACGTTTTAATTGTTTATCCAACTTGATTTTAACCAAGTAAGGGTCATATTTACCATTTTCAGACTCATGAAGCAGGTGATGACCACTGTTGTAGCCTGACTCCAATTTATTCGAAAAATCAATAGCTTGATTATATTGACTAATCAACAGTTTTGTTTCGCTCAATTCTTTGGTCAAATTGTTTTTGAAATCGTTTTGTAAATTTTTAATTTCTTTTATCTTGACCAATAAATCTTTTCTTAATTCTTCCAATTTAGGGATAATTACATTGTTGATATCCTTTAATGTTTTTGATGAATTAGTAACGTTTTGTTGATGGTATTTGAATAAAACATTAGGAATATCCAGAATTGAACCATTGCCGTGCCCCAAGAAAAACCGTTTAACATTGTCAGCTTCTTCCGAGTTTGAATTGGTGCTACTACTGCTGTTTCCAACAGCTTGCTGTAACCTTGATTGCTGTCTCACTATTTCTTCTTGCACACTGGCATATTCCCTGAAATAATTGACCAAATCTTTAATAATAGATCTCCAGGCAGAGAATCTTCCCGCCATCACTTCCGTGGGGAAGTCAGCCACTGAGGTGAAGTTGTAAGGAAGCTGAACGGCCAAGGGATTAGTAGTATCGTACTTCATGTTACGTCAATTGTGGATTGATGATTGAAGTTGATAAAAACAAGACGATAGTTGTGGTTGGATTAAATTGTATGATAAGTAGGTTGCTAATTCGTAGAATTTTTTTTTATTTTTTTTTTGATTGTCTGGCTGGTTTTGTTTCGTTGGTTTTGCTTGAGGAAAAATAGATTAATTGGGTTTGAAGGATTTTTATTTTTGTTCTTTTTGGGATTTTGTTTTCGTTTTTGGGATTTTGTTTTTGTTTACTTTTCGATAGAAAGAGAATGCTTTTCAGTGTTCATTTTATTTCAAGAATTCGTTTACTCGAATGTTAAGATCACATGAGCTATATACTATAATTCGAATTCCAATTATGGTTCATGGAATAATCGTCTACATGTTGTCTACGACTTGTTGTTGAAATTCCAGGGTCACTATTTTTTCTATTTTTGTTGGCCGACAGAACATGGCTTTATCTAAGAAAAAAAAAAATAATCCTACAAACACTAACAAATCTCACATTGTTTTCTATATCCCAGAAAGCTAATAAAATGCACCGATCGATCGTTAACTGAAGCTGATGAGGCAAGGAGAGGGACTTTGTAAAATAATCCGGTTATGATACTTCGTGTATTCTTCCTCTCATTTCTCTTTTTTGAGTTTACTTGATCTCGATACTTAAACGTTAGATGGTGTTAACCGTAGACAAAACAAAAACCTGGCAATTACAAGAAAATTAAATTGAAAATTCCATATTAAATTTACACAAAACCTCAAAATTCTAATCATTATTTTATGTACTTTGTTTCTCACACTTAGCCTTACTTTGTCTTATGACCCTATTCATAATGATGGAGAATGACGACTTTCTCTCAGGTCTTAGTTGAGGCAAAGTACATTCATAGGATGTATTCTTAGTTTACCGGAGAACCCGTAGGTGAGGTTGTTCTTGTTTTTATTCTCTGCATTCTATTGCACCATAACTGCATATACACACCCAATTGTTCGCTTTCTTTTGTCTTCTATTTTTTATAATTGACAACACTTCCATGCTCAAATCTTTTTTTTGCTGTATTTCATTTAATCTATCCTAAAAACATAAGCTGTTACTTTTAGTTTATAGATGAACCCAAACTATGCATACTACATATAATTTAGGAGTTAATTATCATGAGCATTATAGAATTCGTCGTGAAGGAATAGTACGAATGTACCCAGTGCACATTGCTACTTGTCAACCATATAGCTGCGTAAAGGAATAGACTTTGTTTTAACTTTGTGGCGTCAACTTGCACTTTGAGGAGCGTCCTAGGTATATAAAAAAATATATACTTTGTTGTGGTACGAGTATCCCAATTCGTGTTGGGGCATCATAGTTTAGAGCAACATATGCATATAATCACCAACGTATGGTTTCTCTAAATTTTCATTTTTACCATTTAATTTAATAATAACATTGATATTCATTTTAGTCAAAAAGTAAAAAATAGAGAAAAGCTTGTTAAAGTGGATTTCTATGACAAAGAAATCATGGCAACGAAGAAAGAAATAAAAATAATAAGTGTAGTTAAGGGAAGGGTACTTCTTTAGTAGTTGTACCCAAACTTCAATAGCTTGTAAGAAAACTGGAATAGCACCATCTGGGCCAGAACCTTCAATTTCCACTAAAGCATATTTTTCTTTAGAATATTCATAACGTTCATTGATATTTTTAAGAGCTTTAAGATCAAAAGAGCCATCAAAAGTAACAAAACCCAAATTATCAATGTGAACCTTAGTACCTTTTGAGGTTTCAATTTAATTCAAAAAAGTTCCTTTGTCTCCAAATTCACCATTAGAAATAGTAAAATAATATTTAGGTGAGTTCCCAGTAGCTGCTCGGTCAATGTACAATGATTTGGTTTCTTCATCAAAGACAAACTTGGTAGCTTCATCCTCTGGGACAACAAATAAGAAATTAAAGCCAGCACCTCCATGGTATGAAGCAACGTATTGGCCGGTTACTTCTGGGTATTGTGGTGGAGGATAAGCAAAGGTCTTCAATTTAACAGTTTTTAAAGCAACAGCAGCTCGGGCAAGAGCAATAAGCCGTAGCAATAATAGAAGCGAATTTCATTTTATTTGTTTTTTGAAATGTATTGGATTGAGTTTGAGTGATTTGTTAGTGATTTAAAATAGAAAAGGTGAATTTGGACTCAAGAAAGGATAGAAAATATTCATGTGTTTATATAGTTTTAATTTGACTATATGCTTAATAAGTCAGATGAGTTAATATCCCACCAATGCAACCAATGAAATACTTCATTTACACTAGACATACAGAATATTTTATTTCTCTGTAATACCCAATATTCTTTGCTGAGGTCATACGGTTCCAACAAAAATATAGTTACTCCAGCTGTCTAATTCCTCTAAAGCCATTAGCAGAATAATAATACCTCAGGTTCTGTCATTCTTGCTAAGTATAGAATTTAGTGCCGTCCATTGTTTACTGATCGAAGCATCATTTTAGAAAGTACTTCCTAACATAAAAGACAAATACAATGTGTTGAACTTTTGCTAAACATATTCATTATTTTTTTTTCACGTTTTATCAGAACCTTGCTGATTATTTTGGGATCTTTCTTTTATGATTCCTATTTATAACTTGGAATGGGGAAAATTATCTTAAGGAAAAAAAAATTAGTAAAATTCATGGAATTTTGCAAAGTTATTTGATGCTCACAAATGTTGCAATAAAGCCAATATAGTGGAGCCAGAGAAATCAATCAGATGAGGGAATAATATTAGTGGTCGGAGTTATACCGCTATTATGAATTACAGGGTTATACATCATATAGTCCAAAATAATAATAATACTTTCCCGCACTTGCCATTTGACCATTTCATTTAACTTGATGTCACTTTTATTATCAATTCATATGAAAAATGTTGAACCATTTTAATAAAGATTTGTTGGTTTGATGAACGTGCAGAGACGTCTAATAATAGACTCGAGATCATTGCCTTTGTCGAAATTGTTTCACCACAATACGAGGTTGGTGAACTTCGCTAGAGCTTTCTGTTGGGTTTCAAATGATTTAATGAAAAAATGTGCTTAATTTAAATTGTATCCCCACACCCTATTTGAATATATCTGGTTAGTTCGGCAGCGATTTACTTGTAATATGTTGTAAATGAATATGCTTATTGTTCATATTCGTAAAATGAGAACCAATTATCTACTTTGTTTTTGCATCTAAATTCTCCACATTTTTTGGGTACGTGTATGTACCAAATATCATGGCTTCTGTTCTTTTTCTTGGTTTTGCAGTTTCAATTAAACAAATTAATTAAATCAAGCAATTGATAAAAGAGTGACTTGTATTCAATATGATATAACTATGGAATATATATGAAATATAACCAAAATAAATAACTAAAAAAACTAGTAAAGACTAAAAGAGGGCAACGTAAGAACAGAAAATATTTTTAAATCAAAGGGACATCATAAAGTGATCATAAAATCATCAGCTTCAGCATTGTTAAGCATCAAGAGCTTGGAAGAAAATAGGAACAGCCCCATCAGGTGCAGTACCTTCATATTTAGCCAAGATGTAGCTATTCTTAGAATATTGATAAGGATCATTAATGTTTTTAACACCTTTAACCCCGTAAGAACCATCAAATGTAATGAATCCCAAACCATCAACATTAACTGGAACTGGATCATCAGTTGGAGTTGCCAACAATATACCCGGTTCACCTTCACCAATAGTGAAGTAGTATCTAAAAGAGTTGTCGGTACCTGCACCAACTTCATAATACAAATATTTGGTATCTTCATCATAAGTCCAAGTAAGAGCACCGTCTTCTGGAACCACCAACAAATAATTCAAAGCAGCACCTTCATGTACTGCAGAAACAAATTTACCAGTAACATCAGGGTATTGTGGTGGTGGATAAGCGAAAGTCTTTAATTTAACTGATCTTAAAGCGACGACGGAATGAGCAAAGGCAAAAGCAGCAGCGGCAATAGTAGTGAATTTCATGTTGTTAATTTTTTTGATTTGTTTGAATTGATGAGGAATAGAGAAATAAAATTGAGAAACTAAAGCAGAATATCTACCCTATTTATATATTCATTTTTCAAACTGTGTTTGGATTCTATTAAGGCATTTCTGGTTAGGTATACTGTTATTGAAAATTGTGTATAGTCCACATATTTACTAATGATGTAATCATTATCTAATTTTTCAAATGAAATTTACACACATAATGCAGTAATATTTGTAATTGACAATTATAGTCCATGAACCCAAGAAAACTGGTTATATTTACTTTTCAATTTAGTACATTTTCTAATAATAGATAGAGTTGTTACTTTGTTTTAGTTGTGATGATGATGATGATGGTGGTTGTGTCTTTGTGGAATGATTTCAAGAGATTATTTTTCAGTGGTAAGCAACAATTACCATAGTAACAACAAAGACAAATAAATTATAGGGGGGACTTGTGTTATTCATGCATTATGAATATGTATGTATCTATATCTGTTACAATGGTTATGATAGGTTGACATTGATGCATGTAAGTAATTTAGTTCGGGTTAGATATTTATTTGGTCACTCATGTTTATCTTTTCTTATTTTTGAATTCCGCTTGCTATGTAACACTATTTATAGCTACTTTTGGGGGATTGAACCATAAACAAAAGAAAACCCTCGACTCGGAAAACTACTAGTGTATGCATATTTGTGGAGAAGAGGCGATTTCAAAGAAATAATTAACTCGTTATAAAATTAAATTGCGCTATGGATCGAAGGACAAGAAAATTAATTATACAATTCTTTTAAGTATGATGATGTCATACAATAATACAGAAAAAAAGGTACGAGTTAAACATATACATTTTGATAACATTGGTCTGATTTGATCTGATCCAAAATATGCATTTAAATTATTTACAAAAAGTAATGCAATATTACCTACTTTGATCGATACATTAGAGAAAACAATTAGGCTTAGGGATATCAAATTTTTGACAATACTCGTCAGTTTGATTATTAGGGTAATATTTCAACTCATTACTACTTTCCACAGGGCAAATAATTCTAAAATTTTCAGGAACAATAAAGTCATCCTCTTTCAAAGAGGTAGATAATTTCTTAACCTCCAAATCCACCAATTTCATCAACTCATTAACCAAAGGGAAATTGTGCATGTTGTAAAGTATTTCCTTAGTATCTATTCTTAAAAACTCTTCTTTGTGGTTTTCTAAATAAGATTCAACCACTTTATTTATAGCAATTGCTCGTTTACTATAATATAATTTGGAGTTTTCCACGGAAGAAGGATGAGTGGGATGTGTGATTTCGATAGTTTCTACCTGCAAGTAATTTCTTTTTCTGCCACATTTGTCCAACGCTAAGAATTTGGTGTCATGTTCACAAGCACCACGTTGTGGTGTTAGTTCAGTTTTTAGTTTTTTGTTAGCTCCTACAGGATTAATAAAATGAAACGTTTCTTCAAACCCAGCTTGGTCCTGGGAATCAATGACATCATCATCCATATCTAGGGATATCTCATGTTTATTCTTGACCACATCTTCCTTTTCTTCATCATCCATATCCAATTCCAATTCATTCTTATTAATTTTTCCCAGATCCTTCAGAACTAAAGCTTCAAATTTGACATGTAAATGAGCAGAATACCAATTCTTAGGTCTTAAATAATGAAGTAGAAACTTATTCAATGGACTGCCTAAATTTCCCTTTTTGATATCTTCCTTGAAAAATGGTTTCATTTTAACCAATTTTGATTCATTTCCATATTTCTCAATCCCAAGAGGCCAATCATGACTTAATACAATATCCATGTCATGATTCATCATATACAACTTTAAGAAACTTTGCAATTTTGTATGATAGACACTTCTTAAACTTCCTTGATCATAAGGTAATTTTTCCATTTCTATTCTTTGATTAACAAATGAATAATAATTGAAAATCCCGCTCCAACCAGTAATTTGTATTCCTTTATACCATATACTACCAAATTCACCAAGGTAATAAATATTTGGAGCTACCCAACCTCCATATTTAAGTTCTTGTAAATATGACGAGCATTCATGATTTCCACCAATAAATATTGTCAATATGGGTGCTTTCTTAACTCCTTTGTAGTATTCATGGAAATCAGCCATTCGCTTGTACTTGTTGGGAACATTGATACTCTCCAAATCTGATTGGTTTCGTATGGATTGGAAATCCCCACATATTAACAAAAGCGAAATATCGGATATTTTAGATAAGGAATTGTATATTGTGTTTAACTCACCATGGCAACATCCTTCTATAGCTATCTTTATCAGTGACATTTTCCTAGTTGTTAGATGAGATGGATAACCAAATGAAGAAAAAAAATATATTTAGAAAGAAAAATTAAAATAAACTAAAAATCTATCACTTGTATCTGAATTTTAATGAATATGTAAGATAATTTTTATTATTCCCTTTTGGTACCTATTTAAAGCGTACATACTGTATATAAATAAATTCAACAGTCTATACTATCTAGAATTTAAAGACATGTTCTTTTTCGAAACCCAAATCCTTCAAGTGACCAGTCAATTCACCTTGATCAGTTGGAGAAACTTTGGCACCAGAAATAGCCTTGTACAAACCTGGTGGACCGCAAACAAAAACTTTGAAATCACCACTTGGTTTATCTAATGCACCTTGCAAGAATTCTTTAGTGATGAAACCAACTTCACCTTTCCAGTCGTTATCAGCTTTGTCAACAAAGTAGTGGACTTTAACTTGATCCTTGTGTTTTTCAGCAATTTCGTCAATTTCTTTCTTCAACAAAATATCACTTGGAGAAACATTACCGTAAATCAAACTGACCTTAGTCTTATCAGCTGGGTTGGAAGTGATTTCATGCAACAATTGGTACAATGGGGTAATACCAGTACCACCACCAATCAAAGCAATTGATTTAAATTGGTTTGGTTCCCATTTCCATTTAACAATTGGACCTTTGAATGATAAAGTGTCACCTTCTTTCAAGTCAAAAATGTGACTGGACATCTTACCACCTTCGTATTTCTTGATGACAAATTCAATTTCACCAGCTTGGTTAACTTCGGAAACTGGGGTATATGGTCTAATGACATTACTACCTTTTGGAGTGACGAATTTGGTCAACAAACAAGAAGCAGTAATTAAACCAGAAACATCATCTTCGTTGGCTAACTTGAAATACAAATGTTTGGTGTTGTGAGTTAAATCAACAGACTTGGCCAATTTCAAGTCAACCCAGGTATTTGGGTCGGTGAAGGTTTTTCCGGATTCATTGGCAATGAAGTTTGAGGAAGAAGAATAGTGAGCTGCCAAAGCAATTGACAAAGCAGTGGCACCAGCAAATGGAACCAAAAACTTAGGAGTAGCAAATCTAGAAAATTGTTGAGCAATCATATCGTAGTTTCTAGAAAGTATCGTAGAAGTTTTTCAACAATTAAAGGTTTTCTTTTTTTTTTGTCGTCCTCTTTTTTGGAATTTTAATTGGTTTAAATAATTTAGACTTGATGAATTGGCGTGCTTGTGAATGCGCACAATATAACCAATAAGTTAAGCAAGAAAAAAAACAAAACTTGATGCTTTGATCGGAACTGTGGTTCCACGGGGACCCGACTCTTAGTAAGCTTCACTTAACCCCTAATTTTTTTTTTGTCCTTGCTCTTGCTCCCCCCTAAATAAAATCCACATTATAAATTAATTAATAATCTTAGACAATTAGACTTTTTTTTCAATTTATTTTTCACTAAACTAAATCTACGCCACAAGAATGCTTCGCGGAAAATCCCAAAAGGAATTGATTCATCTATCACGTCAATTGATCCAACCATTACTTCCATCATTTCATAAGGGCCAAGCAGGCAAAATAGCAGTTATAGGTGGAAGTGAGGATTATACTGGAGCACCTTTTTTTTCAAGTCATTCTGCTGCTTTAGTAGGGGCTGATTTATCTCATGTTATATGTGAAAAGAATGCCGCTTCGGTGATAAAATCATATACTCCCGATTTAATGGTTCATCCTTATCTTGTGGATTTAGATAGTCCTAACCTTAAATTAAGTGATGAAGAATTGAATGATTTGAAAAAATTACCCCTTGATGACATAATCAAATCTAACGACAATCAAGTGTTGAATAAAATAATTGACGAACTTGTTTTACCAAAAGTTCTATCATTGTTGAATAGAATGGATATTGTTGTGGTGGGACCGGGTTTTGGTAGAGACCCCTTGATGTTAAAATCGTTGGTGAGGATTATAGAAGAAATCAAGGTGTTAAATTTACCAATAGTATTGGATGCAGATGCATTATATCTCTTATCTGTCCAACCACAATTGATTTCTAATTATCCCAAGGCAATCATCACTCCGAATGTGGTGGAATTCCAAAGAATAGCAAAAGCATTATCTATTGAAGTCAGTTTGAGTGAATCAGATAAATCGAAATTGATTGAACAAACTCAGGAAGTATCTAAGAAGCTTGGAAATATTCTTGTATTTCGTAAAGGTGAACATGATATTATTGTCAAATCAGATTCTTACCTTATTAATGAAATGCATGGCTCAAACAAACGTGTGGGTGGACAAGGGGATACGTTGACAGGTGCAATTGCCACTCTTGTTAACTGGTCAAATAATTATATTTTGAAATTGTGGGATAATAAAGTGGAGATGGAACAAGATGAAGCTAATTTGTTGGCTTGTTATGCGGCTAGTTCTTTAGTTAGATGTGCTTGCCAAAAGGCATTTAAGAAATACGGAAGATCAATGCAAACTTCAAATATTCATGAGTTTTTACATGAATCATTCTATGAGTTGTTTGATGAGAGTTTTTTCTCTAGATTAAGTAACATATAAATAGGGTAATGATACGGGTTATTTTATTGTGAGAGAGAGATATTGAAGAAGTGTGCGATACAAGCTAAGTAAAATAAAAAGTCATATGGTAGAATCTCGTTTATCGCGTTCGCTCCTCGGCAGTCATAATGAGAAAATTCGTGGGGACAGGGAGATTGAGGAGTTACATTCGTTCGCGCGGAGGCAAATAGACAGATATGAATGGGGAAAAAGCTAAGAAACGAGATAAAAAAAAAAAAAAACTCAAGTGGGAAAATTGATGAATCAAAAAAAAAAAATCCTATCTTTTATACATCTAGTCAAATAAATACTATTTTACAATACTATTCAACATGGATGCAGCAAGTTGTGGACCTTCGAATGCTATTCAGAATTTAAATAAGCATACTCAGAGAGACACATCTCTACAACACCAAAGATTACAACAAACAACGGGCGCTTCATCAGTACAACAATTTCGTCAAGGAAAGCAACATGTTGATCCAAGATTAAATAATGAATTCCACCAATTTAACAGTGGTAGCGACTTTGCCAGTTCATTTATGAATCAAATGCATATGAAACCTAATGTTCAATCCCATCAACAAGTACACCACCAGCAGCAGCAGCAGCAGCAGCAGCAGCAACAACCACAGTTTCAACAAAGTGGTGCATGGGTAAATGATTTTTCTAATTTGTCTATCCAGCAGAAACCACAAGTCCAGACAGATTGGCATCAACAATTTATGCAACAGAACCAAAATGTTGCTCATCAATCTCAGGTTCTGCAATCTAACTTTCAACAAATGGCACCAAATTATGCTATGGGAAATAATTATCAAATGAGAAATAATGTCGTATCTATGGCACCACTGTATCAGAATCAATCAGAACATCAACAAAGTCATAAGTTAGAAGAAGAACAACGCCGGTTTGAAAATGAATTTGATTTGATTGAAAAACATTTGGCTGCCGAGCAGCAACAACAAGGAGAAGAAGTGTCCATAGAAGCAAATATCGATGATATAGCTAAGGAGAAGTTTGCTGAAACTGCCAGAAAAGTGGAAGACACAATTAAGTCAAAGAATTATGATGATTCAGAGATGCAAAAGAAATTTGAAAATTCACAGTTTTTAAAATTGATGTCATCTATTGGAAATAGAAAAGTTGAGTTGGAAGGAGACAAATTGGTTACATCTGATTCTAAGGAGGATATTCGAGAAAAGGGAATTCCAGAAACCGGGTCACAAACTTCATTTGCGGCTCATCAAGAACAAAAACAACAACAGGCGACTTTAAATAATCCAGATTATCATCAGCCAATGTTTGACAACACGCCTGAGCAATCACGTGGTAACTTCCTTCGACCTAACGTTATTGCTCCTGGTGACAATGTTCAAGAAACAGCACCAGAACAAGATAATCAGCAAGAAAACAGATTGCCTGATCCATTAGCTCATATCCAAGACGGTCAATTAAGTGACATTAATGATCCATTAACGGCAGCCAAAGTAATAAGTGGTGGTCAAGTGCAAACCAAAGATTGGATGGAAGACTATGATACTGATGGTGAAATAAGGAGAAAAAATGGTTCTCATGAAAGACCATTTAGAAAAGGACAAATAGTGGATCATCACTGGGATGAAATGTATCATGATTACAGACATGATGATGATTATTATTAGATGTACTGTATGTATGGATTAATAGTTTAATGCAAAATTATATTATTATTGTATTCTTGTGCACCTTCGTTTAGATGTAGAATTAATTAATGCGCTAATCTATCCGTTGAACCGGGGAACTGTACATTTTATAAATAAAGAAGGAAAGCTACAGTACAGTACATACAGCTGAGCTGCATTCAATGAGCCATCTCATGACAGTTCTGTAAATTCGCACCTCGTAATTTATTATTTTTTTTTTTTATAGCTCGTTAGTATAACAAATGTGCACATTAAAGTTGTAATTATCCCTGCCCCAACAAAAGATCGTCTCGCGGTGCCAAACCTACGTACATGTAAAAACTAATTAAAACAAAACAACAATTAGACTTACAGTAAACGTGATCCACAACTTGAGAAAGAATAACTTAGTCGTGTGTTTGGTCAACAAATTTAGTAAATTTCACTTAATCAACGAACGCTAAAGAAAAAAAAAAAAAAGAAAAATCCCAACGAGATGAGTTTTAACGGTTCGGAGTATCAAAATTATTGTTTGAGAAAGATGTATTTCTTTTTATCTATATGACGTAGGGTGCTACAGTACATCTGTTATTTGATTGTTGAACACGGGTAATCTAGGGTTGGTCTTGATCTCGTTACATCATAGTTGATACAAAGGGGCTGAAGAACTACGTAATTTGACATATTATGGATGTTTTATTCACAAAAAAGTAACACAAACATTGCATTATTGACCATATAGAAAATTAATTGAACGAACAACAACGGTAATAAAAATATAAGAAAAACACTATCCGAATAGATTTTGTGTTTTATAATAACCTAACTTGTAACTTAACCAACTGTAAAACTTCGCTTGTCTTTCTGATTTACTAGAGGAAAAAGCATTGTAAACCTTTGTTTTAATACCGTCTCCTTACTTTGTAAGCCAATAATTACAGGGCGCTGGAGACGTCACAATTTTTTTCGTTACAGTGTTTTAACCACTCTCCTTCACATTAATGGCCCTTGCGTTTTTTTTTTTTTTTTCAAGTATTACCTTTATGGAATGGTGGACAGGAGATACTGTACTATATATCTTATCACTCATCAGTGTTTCACTTTGGGTATTAACTTGCTCATCGTAATCATCACCATAGTTGATGGGAAGAGAAACAAAAAAAAAGATCACCCGTTTCTTTTCTTGTAATCTCGTAAACTATACAGTAGCGGATAGCAAAATTCCGACAACCATATCAGAAAAAAAAGAAGAGAGAGATCAGCACAAACAATAGATGATTATCATTAAGCCAAAAACAGATTGGTGGTTACAATTGATGATAATACACTGTGCTCCAAACAATACTACTAATATCAACCCAGAAAGTGTACAATATAATTTCAAACATTCAGGTATGTGTGTAATTACATCATACAAGGTTTGAAACACTTGTTCTCGTCACATAGGATTTTTCATTGACTCGGAAAAACTCCTCAGTATGTGGTGGTTGTGTTACATTGGTTACACAAAACTGTTGGAGTTTGGCCTAGATTCCAGGTTACATGCAGTACGCACTAAGAAAAAATAAAAAAAGAAACTCGTTGTTCTCTTCTTGTTTGATAATAAATTATGTGGTTTCTTTTTTTTTAATATGGTATTACGTAGTGCCATCGATTTAACATTATAAACTAAAAATCGACTATTCCAGAGAGGAGGGAAAAAAAATTAAAATTGCAGGAAGTTATCATCCATTGAATCGTGTGTATAAATAAAACAACATTTCCCTTTGTTTGATATTACGATTTACTTATCAATTTTATTTTAACTTTATCTATCTATTCAATTATCATATACATATAATAACCACTACATATAATATTATATAATCATGACTACTACTTCATATCCAGTTAAAACCCCATTCAAAATTGCGATTGTCGGTTCAGGTAATTGGGGTACCGCAGTTGCCAAATTGGTTGCTGAAAACACTGCTGAAAAGCCAGAACTTTTCCAAAAAGATGTCCCAATGTGGGTTTTCGAAGAAGAAGTTAATGGTAGAAAATTAACTGAAATCATTAACACTGATCATGAAAATGTTAGATATTTACAAGGTGTCAAATTACCAGAAAATTTGATTGCCAACCCAGATATTGTTGACACTGTTAAAGATGCTGATTTGATTGTCTTTAACATTCCTCATCAATTTTTAACTAGAATCTTGAAGAACATTGTTGGTAAAGTTAAGCCAACTGCCAGAGCTATCTCCTGTTTGAAGGGTTTAGATGTTTCCCCAGAAGGTTGTAACTTGTTGTCTACCACTATCACTGATACTTTGGGTATATATTGTGGTGTTTTGTCTGGTGCTAATATTGCTAATGAAGTTGCCAGAGGTAACTGGTCTGAAACTTCTATTGCCTACACTATTCCAAACGATTTTAGAGGTCACGGTGAAGATATTGACCAAGTTATTTTGAAGGAAGCTTTCCACAGACCATACTTCCACGTTAGAGTCATTGAAGATGTTGTTGGTGCTTCTATTGCAGGTGCTTTGAAAAACGTTGTTGCCTGTTCTGTTGGTTTCGTTGAAGGTGCCGGTTGGGGCGACAATGCTAAAGCTGCCATCATGAGAATTGGTATTAAAGAAACCATCAAATTTGCTTCATATTGGAAAAAATTCAAGATTAGAGCTTTAGCTCCACCAAACCCACGTACATTTACTGAAGAATCTGCTGGTGTTGCTGATTTAATAACAACCTGTTCTGGTGGTAGAAATGTTAAAGTTGCCAGATATATGATTGAAAACAGAGTTGATGCTTTTGAAGCTGAAAAAATTGTTTTGAATGGTCAAAGTTCTCAAGGTATCTTAACTGCTAAAGAAGTTCATGAATTATTGGAATACCACAATATTCAAGATGAATTCCCATTGTTCGAAGCCACTTACAGAATCATATATGAAGGTGGTCTTGTTGATGACTTGCCACAATTATTAGAACGTAATTAAGATGTTCTGTAGAATCGAAGGTGCTTTAAATTAGGAAGGTTGATCCTTTCCGTTTCATTGTAAATTAGAATTATTGATTAGTTTGATTTTATTATTACTATTTTAAGGAAAAAATTCAAAAAAAAAAAAATATCATTTATAGTTTGTAAAATTTCGTTTTCTTATAGAAGCTTAATAGATGTTTGGAGTTTATTTATATTTTATTGATAAAAAAAAGTGTGATTTCGAATCACGTATAAAAGTTTCAAATAATACTTGCAAATAAGAATTATATTAACCTGTTGCGTGCATAAGTTTCTCTTTCCTGAGAATGAACGTAGATTTCTGTTTGAAATGCAGTGCTTTATAATGGCAGTTTATAAATTGTTTTTATTTAATTGAATTATGAAATTTATCTATTAATATCGTGGTTGAATTTGTTTATTTATTTTATACAAAATCAGCAGCACCGTTATTGATACCTTTGACGTTGATGCCATTATAAAACACAACAGAGTCAGTCAAACCGTCATCACTAAAGTTGTCACCTAATGGTTCACCATTGTATATTGTACCGTCCCAGCAATATGTTTCAAAGCAACGTTTGCATTGATTGGTTTGTTCAATACCCCGACGTTCTTGTTCCCTTCTAATAATTGCACATCCAATACAAGCAGCAAATTCATCATCAAACATTCCATTCATATTTGACCCAACGTAATAACCATTTGCTATCATTCCTTTTTTTTCTTCATTGCTGTATTTCAATTTGTATGTGGATGTGTTTGACCAATAAGAAAAAGGTCTATTTGCATTGTAAATAATTAATGGCACATCGTAAATGTTATCAGTTATAGAGGACAAGTTCTTAGCATCACAACCGAAGAATGTAGGTTTGCTGGTCAAGTTCAAATTTCGAAACGTGTATTGGTCTGGAACATAAGGAAATGCAACATTTTCACCTTGAAGAGAAAATTGCCTCTCATACGTCTTCACCAATGAAGTGCCATCCGGCCAACCGTTTTCATCTGCAGAATTATCAAAAGCAAAAATAACACTAACATTTCTATGGACCAATGGTAGAAGTGGTACATTTTGACCATCTTCTCCTCCATCCGCCAAGTATAATGTTTTTGATTTAGCAATCGCATTATCGGGGTTTTTGCTTTTGTAAAATGGGTTGGGCTCATAATGAGCAATATCAACATTTAACTTTCCAACTGGGTCAAGGATAACCGAATTGATTATAGTCTTAAGAAAAGTTGGATAGCGTAGATTGCTCAACTTCAATATAATTTCATTAAAAAGAGAAGATGATGTACCCATTAGAAATCCTGCATTGTCAAACCCATTGATACATTTTCCATCAGCTATACCATCATCTACATCACTTCCCAAATATTTAGTATTCATGAATTTTCTTAAACTTGGATCCCACGACCCAATTTCATATGGTGTAAATTCAAAAACAGTGGAGTTAAAATTGATCACCATAGTTCCTGGTTCTCTGCCAACTGCAGCTAATATTGGAAATGGAAGTTCTGAATTCTGAAAACTGGACAACGTTGTAATATCTGACCAACAAAATGCTGCTCCATTGTTCTCAATATCACTCAAAAATTGATAACTCAATGCACGTGCATATATATCGGTGATACTGACTGCAAATCCACCAACCCATTTCAATTTGACCTGCAAATTTATACCAAGCCACATAAGTGTATTATTTAGGAAATACCACACTCCATGATAAGCAAATAAGGAATTTTGTAAGTTCCAAAGACTTTCCAGTGCTAAAATTTGATCTATTGTGATGAAATTGTTGCTTGCTATCGTACCTGTTAACCAATTGCCTCCTGATAAACCAACAATATAGTTTGCACTTTGAAGAATCCCAGAAAGGATAGATGGTACAGCTAATCTTGAATCCAATGCACTCAATTCACCAGCACCAGAAAGCATTGCTCTATATCCACCTCCACTAAATGCAAGACCAATTGTTGGGTTGGAAGTGTTTAGAAAACTGTCAGTATCAAAATCTGACAAATTTGCTCCTTGAAGAAATTGATTCAAGGACTGCTTAGCAAGTATATATCTTTGATCAATATAGGTTTTTTCTGCAGGATTCAATCGCTCCAATGAAGATCTTGTTAGTTTACTCTCAGGGCATACAACCCTTCCTGGGGCATAACTATTGGTAGAAGAACCACAATTAGCTATACCAACAAAAAAGAATACAAGAATTAAAAACAAGTCCATCATTTGGTATAGCAAATTTCATTTTTCTAATTAAGAAAAATTCATAATGGATTTTCCTCTTTATATCAATCAAGAATCCCCTATCCCTGATATTTCCAATATGCAATGTTTATAAACGAAAAGATTTTCAATTGAAACAACAATCACTAAAAAAAAAAAAAAACCAAATGTCCAAAAATTAAATTACAAAAAATCAAATGCAATTAATTTTTGGACATTTTTATTCCATTATTTTACATACATGTAAACCTTCTGCAGCAATAAATAGTTGTACTAAATTGACACTAATTTGCAACAATTTGGATGCTTTTTCTTATAAGTCCAAATGGTAGTGTACTGAGGACAAACTATTGATGTCGTGTTTTCACCAATCTATTCCTGGAAGGAGATCCAAAACAATCATAGACACGAATGCTTCTTAACCCTACACCAACAAGCTATATAACAAGTATTACTAATGAATTATTATGTAACTCTACTCCAAGCATAAGTACGTTTACCACATATTCTTAATGTCTTAAAGAAATAACGATTCGATGTTCATTACTAAAGTTTAGTGAGCATGTGCACCAAAGTCTTGGATGTTTTAATCCAGAATTTGATCAGCGACTATCAATTCAATAATTAATGCACTGCCTTGCCCATGTTCCGTCTGTAGGTTTGCTTGAATTCCAACTAATACGGTAAAGGGTAACGATCGTAGTTTAGTAGTCTTTTCCATATTTGTAGGTATTCTGCAACTTACTACTTATTTCTCAGGAAGGAAATTATCCCTGATGGGTTCTCCTTCATGCCTTACGCTACTGTATGTTTTTTTGTCTCCATTTTAGTTCATGATCACCGAACTAAAAGTTGAAAATGATCCAACGAATTCCCCAGCTAAGAATCAATAAATTTACAATTATATGAGTGAATAGTCAAATTAAATACTCAGCTAATTACTAAGTTGTGATTAAGTTGTAGCCATCCAATTTAAACTTCGAGAAATTCTGCGTAGGAATAATTACAAATTTCTTACAAAAATATAAGTCCAAGCCCAAAAGTATCTTGGAAACAATGAACTATGATCATTGGGATTCCCTGATATTTCTCTCAATTATTGCTTCTCTAATAGGTATGGAAGTCAATTAAGATTCGCTCTAGTTGATGATTTTTGAAATTAACAAGTGTGCTATAACCATAGTACACGACTCTCAATTCTTTCAAAGGTAATAATGCACTCGAAAATTTTCGACATGCGAATATCAGAAACCATCAACTTTAGTTTCATTGGTTAGCATATCATCGATTTATTATACACACACCAGTCATGTTTTCCGGTATAAGTAAATTGGCATTTAGAAGACCAATATTGGCTTCTGCTTTGATGCCTAAACAATTTTTCCCTCTGATACCAATCGTATCTAGATCATTCACCACATCTCCAATGATATCAAACGTTCAATCACCATCAGTCACCACCAAAGCAAGTGAAAGTTCAGTCAATAAGAAGACCAGAAGCAATAAGCAAGTTAACGAAAAAATTGTTTACTGGAAATTATACGCCACTTTTAACAAACACAACACAAGATGTACTTTAGTCGCTGTTGTTGAAGATTTGGATTTCTTGGAAAAGAACAAGGATATGCCATATAACGATCAAGTATTGTACTACTTACAATTACCTCATAAAGTTAAGTACAGTGTTACTGCTGGTAATTTAGGGTTTAGAAAATCTCAAAGACAAGAATATGAAGCCGCTTTCCAAGTTTCAAGTAAAATGTTTAAAACCATTGAAGAAAGAAACCTCATTGGTCCACATGATAAGATCGAATTGGTCTTCAAGAATTTCGGTAAAGGTAGAGAAGCTTTTCAAGCTGCATTATTAGGTAAAGAAGGTTCAAAGATTAAAAATAATATTGTTAGAATCAGTGATGCTACTATCTTGAAATTTGGTGGTAACAGACCGAAGAAATTACGTCGTTTGTAAGCAAAATTCAAGATTCTACAACTATTACTGTTATTTACGCTTTGCAACTTGTTTCTTGTATATACATATTTACACATATTCTAATTAAGTTTTTCACATAGATTTTTTAAAAACTATTATACAACGAATTTTTGTGAACTCATTTAATTGCTGAGGCACACCACACAGGGCTATAACCCTAATCAAATACAAAACACACGTGATAAACTAGAATTTTTAGGCGTGCACGTTGCTCATTTCTTAAGAAAAATGTATAATTTTTTTTTTTTCTTTTGTTCTTGTGCCATAGTCAGTAAGTGCGACGTACTGCGTGTGAGCAGCACACTGAGGGAGAGCCAGGAAGAGAAAAAGTAATTTTCAATATAGGTGAAATTTTTTTAATAGTCCTTTTCATAATAGTGTACATCATAGAATATCAACAATGGCTCGTATGTTTAGCACACCAACTACGTTTCAGTGGGAATGAATTATTGAATAAATGGAATCAGACAGTTATAATGTTATATTGAGTCATGTTTAGTGTAGAAAGCATAATGAGAGTTCATTAAGAAATGATTTTTAAAGGATACTTTAACGAGATGGGCAAGAAAAGAAATGGAATACACATTAGTGATATACAATATTGAATATTAATTAGAATCCAAGAAAATATTTAAAGGAGATCAACCATATGAATAAATGGTCATCAGGAACAGGCTGCTCAAAGAGGAGTAGTATATAAGAAGATTTAACAAGTATTGAATAACAAAGGAATACCACAATATGAACTCATATAATTTGATTATAAACTGTATTAATGATCTATTCTTTCTTAAATATAATCCCCAATAATTACAAGGCTCAAATTTACTAACAGAAATATTTTTTTTATAGCAACTACTAAAGCTTCTGCTGCTAAAAAGGCCGCTTTGAAAGGTGTTAACGGAAAGAAGGCTATTAAAGTTAGAACTTCTACTACTTTCAGATTACCAAAAACTTTAAAATTAACCAGACAACCAAAATACCAAAGAAAATCCGTCCCACACTACAACAGATTAGATGCTTACAAAGTTATTGTTGCTCCAATTGCCACTGAAACTGCTATGAAGAAAGTTGAAGATGGTAACACCTTGGTTTTCCAAGTTGACATCAAAGCCAACAAGCACCAAATCAAATCTGCCGTTAAAGAATTGTACGATGTTGATGCTGAATACGTTAACACTTTGATTAGACCAAACGGTACCAAGAAAGCTTACATCAGATTAACCTCTGACTACGATGCTTTGGATATTGCCAACAGAATCGGTTACATCTAAATGTGCATTATTATTTGTTCATGTAATTTAATATAAAAACTATATTTCAGGCACTTTTTTTTATTTAATCTAGAACGAGGTGATATTAATAGTGGTGTAGTTTGTTTATTGTTTTAAAAGATTCTCTATAGACGAGCTACATGTCCAATAGGCGTATTTATAATTTTTTGATAACTGGCATAATTTCCTTGATATCTTAATTGTAAGAGTTTTCTGATGTAGTTCCATCAATTTATTCAATAAAGTATTTATTTTTTTATATTGTGGTGGACTAATCTCTGAATCAGAAAATCCAAAAAACAGTCTGAGCTCTTCGTCATTACTTATTTCAATTTCAATTGCAGATTTCTGATTGTTGGCATCTTCGACCACTAACTTAATTGGTGCAAGTTTTGTTTTTTGGTTGTTTGGACTTACTTTCCAGTGGTCAATATAACGGATACCCTTCACTTTAATGGAGCACAAATTATATTTCGAATTCTCTTCAATGGTTTCTAAGTGAACTAATTCCTTCATGGTTATATCTCGTTGATTTATTGCGTCCTTTAAAAAATCTATTACAGTCTCATTCCATTTTGGAGCAGCAGTTAGCTCATCCTTGCTCAAAATTGATACATAATCTGCAATTCTACAATTTGGATAGGTATCTGTTGTCTGGTGAGCTTGAGCTTGATGCATTAGCAACCGACCAACTGATTTTTGTTTAGTTGGAGATTGTGAATCGGAAGCTATTGGTCTAAATACCACTGAAGCACCCAGTGGACGGCCACTCGCATTAATTTGATGCTGTAGAGCCAACAGTGGCTTTATGCTATTACCGTAAAGGAGGGTTGATGATTCATCTTGAGAAACACAAGACTTCGGATTATCTTGGGGATCTAGCTTGGGAGTGAGCAAACCTTGATTTGGTTGGGATACGATGTTTGACATTGAGTTGAATTGCAAACCAGAAGAAACCGATTCTTCAACTGGCTCCTGGGCGGACTGGGGACCAAAACCAGTTCTCTGAATATCTGGTACCATTTTATTTGATAATGTTTCAGATGTGCTATCAACAGTATTTAGGTTATCGTTCAAACGGGGTCGCTTTTGGTTCTCTAATGGTCCTTCCATTTCGATGCGATTCTTTTGCTTATCCTTCGTTTTGATTTCAAAGGGTCCAAAATTGTAATCAGTTCGTAATTCATCATACTTATTGGGAGTACAGAAACTCTTCATTCGATATAACATATTCAGAAACTCAACCTGCATTCCATCAAATACTTCTTCCATGTTATGATTGTCAACAAGTTGAACCCTGTTGTAGTAACCTTCCACATACTTATAATGTGCAATTTTTATATCGATATTCAAACGTGCAATTAAAAACCCATGTTTTTCCAATAATTCACTTTTTGACATTTCGATTATTAATTCTTCATACTGATGAGGCAGAATCGATGAGTTAAACAACATATTCCGAGGAATTTCATATTCACCGATACCATAATTGCACCTATCAATAGAGTGAGGAACTTTATGCCCTGCCATGGCACTTTGAGTTGTGATACTACTGAAATCAGTAAAAACAAGTATTCCACTGGATTTAGCCCAGTATTTGACATCAAGTATAACAACAGGGATATCATATTGATAATGCAATTGTAATTTGGATGGATCATCAAGGTCTCTGATATTCTTGACTTGTGGGACAGTTGAGAGAGGATCATGCGTTTTAAACAGCTTTTTTCCACCTTCACAAATGATTGAATTGGGTGAAGGCATTGCAAGGTTTTGTAGTAAGGGTCTTTACCATGATCCTGTTAATGTTTACATTTTGTGAATAGAATTTTTTTTTGGTGTGTTTTCTGTGAGACGTGTAATTAACCCGAGTAAAATGTAGTGTGGGTTGGTACTAAAAAAAAAAAGAAAGCCGCACATTATTTCCAAAATCAGAGATCCTATAAAAGACAAGAAAAAGGAACAGAAGCAACATTACTACAGTAGAAAAAAAAAAAATTCGATGTGGAAGATCCACCAGTAGATGTTCAAAAGTATTCCACATTCAAGAAAGACTTCGAGATGAGATTACCAAAATTATCCAAAAAATTAGAATCGAATACGACACAGATCCCAACAACAGCCTCAGAATTTTTGGAACAAGGATCAATTGATGAAGAATCAGGGGATAGATGGTTAGGTTCAGATCTATCCAAAAGTCTACGATTCTTTGATAAGGCATTTGCGAATTACCTACAAGCTGGTCAGTTGGATAGTAGTTTAAGCGATGCATATTACAATTCAGCAAGATTACTATTGTATGTGTATCAAATTATGAAGAAAGTACCACATAATCATGATGTCATTACTGGGAATGGACCTTTGAGAGTGATTCAGTCCATAGAGCAAATTATAAACGCCTATGAAGAAGCGTTAACAATTTGTCAGCGATTAGGAGGTGCTCTGAATGATTTACTCTACAATTATGCAATCGTCTACCTTGAATGGTTAGAATTACAACAAGAACAGGATGAAGTTGGGCCTCGGCAATTGGTTGAGGTATACTACAAGATCCTGGAAATATTCCAGAAAATATTAGTTCAACAAACCGAAGATTTACAAAAATTTATTCAAGATTTAGCAAATATAGATAGTGACACGGGGAGTATCAATACAAAAGGTTATAACGGCAACAACAACAACAACGAAGCAACCCAGGAAGAGTTAGTGAGTGAAGAAGTTGTCCAACCCACAGATGTATTTGAGACCTTATTGTCTTCATATAAATTGATTCAATGCATGTATGAAAATGCTATTTCAAATGAAGTTATACCTGTAATTAATGAATTGATTGCTCCGTTGCTTGAATTGAACGACCAGATTTCCCAATTGTTGATTGAAAAATACAGTGAGATGACGCACTTGACAGACATGGTGAGTAATATTAGCATGCATGATATTAACGAATTGAAATTGATTAAGCTAAACATTGTTGCATTAACAGAAATAGATATAATGGAGGTGGTAGAATTGTGGAGAAATGACCAGGAAATATCCGCTGATGTATCTGAAAAATTCATGATTGCATCCGATAACTTGCAATCATTACTAGACAGAAATGATATTAACTTGGAGACGATAAATCTTGATGGTTCTCAAGCTAACAAAGAAAAGTACTGGAAAATTTTGACATTTCAAAATAGTTTATTGAAGAAAGCGCAAGAATTGGTGAATGCTCAAATGCAATCCCAGAAAAAGAATAATCTACAACTGGAAGATTTGGGCAGTTTAATAGCTCAATTAAGTGGAATTATAGTCGCTCGAGCAGATATTGAATTGCAAAGGAGTACAATGATAAATTACCCACCATCTATGGATAACCATGAGATACTTTTCAACAATGCCAAAAACTTGTTAAAAAATGCCATGAATACTGCTAATCTTAATGGAGGGTTAAGAGAGAGGATGTCAGAAAAAATAGCACGAGAACAATGTAAATTGGAAGCCGTTTTCAGATTATGTTTATTGGAGAATAAGAGAAGCATTGAAGATTTGGATAGAATCATGACAAGAAAGAGATGGACAGAAGAGTTGCCAAATTTGAAGAGATTAGGAATCTATGATAATTTTGGAATCAATGATATAAAAATATAGTTTGTGCATTATTTTTTTCTAAATGATTAATAAATATATCAAGAACTGATGAAATATGTAAATAGTTAACAACAAAAGTACTATAAAATAGGGGGATAATGACTAGTAGTATATATAGGATTGACCAAGGGGAAGTAATACATGATGTGAATATAGAAACTGGTTATAAGTACAATTAAAATCAGTCGATTTCTCCTAGGTGCCACAGCCACCTACCTCTTCTTCACATTCGTTAGGTAGTATAGGAAGATCAGTAATATTATTCATCCAAGCTCTATCTTTCTTAGACCTAAAGAAGTTATCATCGACAGATTTATCACCCGTGCATTCTGTTGGTGTTTGATCAAATATTGGACTTTGTATGTATTGTAGCGATATTGATGGATTTCTGGAACCATTGAGTACTATCTGAAGAAAATTAATCTTAATGAAATATATAAACCAGGTAACAAATTTCATTATTTATGGTTGGTGAGTGTGATAACAAATATTGGAATAGTTAGCAAATGGTGATGGCAAAAGCAAAAAAACAAAAAAAAATTAGAAAGCAAATAAGTAAGCAAGATGGTGATCCCTTAATGAATAATAATTATTTGATTGACATAAAGAAAAATACTATATTCAATATGGAAGAATTATGAAAGCTTTTATAGTAGATTTATGGTAGACGAGTCCATTGACACAGTGTAGTAAAATGCTTTTGATATTTGTAATTATAATTTCTTTTTTTTTTGTACATTTATTTCTCCACGTTGCATTCTCACCTAACAACACAAACAAATAATTATCTTCAGGTTCAAGTGTCATAGTTTCTTTTTCTGGCGCCAGGCAAATTAGGTGCGAAAGTGCAACAATCTGGACCAGATTTCGTACTACGCGGAATAAGAAAATTATTTGCAACATCAACAAACCATACATACGCTTTCAGACACCAATCCAAATTATTATATAAGAGAAGTTTTTCTTCTTTTTATTTCTTTTTAATTATTTTTAATTATTTTTAATAAGGAATAATAATAGTCCGGTAGTTGCTCCGAGCTGAAAAGGATAATACAACCGTGGTTTCTGACCACTCTTTTAATGGTGTAAAACCACCAGATTTAACTAAATATTAGATTTTTTGTTTATTATAATTAATTATAAGGGTACATATTTGAGAATATCCTGGCGGGCTCATCAAAGCATATTTAACACAGAAATAGAGCAGTATAGCACGGTTTCGTACAATAGACGAAACCATTATACACGACAATAATAACCATAATAATAATAATAAAAATTCTATACAGAGAACTAAACAATCTATTTCTTCTATCTATTTACAAGACGACTTATTCTCCCTTACTCTAACTCATCTATTTGGTTAATAATTTGTCGAAAGCTGGAATCAAGGATTGAGCCAAGGCAAAGGAAAAGACCAATTTAGGACCAGTGGTCAATAATTTAGGAGTCAACCCTTTGAAGAAAGCACTGATACCCTCGTTCTTGAACATGTTCTTCAAGATAGTGACACCGGATTCTGGGTTTTCAAAGTTTCTGTTTTGAATTCTGGTTTTAATAACGTCCAATGGAGCGGAAACAATCAAGGAAGCACTAGCACCAAAGATAGAAGTAACAAAGTTTTGGGACCAAGTTGCTTGAGAATAGTCCTTTAATCCAAAAATGTATTCTTTAGCGAAAGAGTTACCACCAAACAAGGCAAATGAACCTGGAGCATTTCTAGCCATGGTCCATCCCCAACCTCTATATAATCCAAAACCTTCATCTTTAATAATTCTTAAGAAACCTCTACCACGGAAAGATTCTGGGTTAGTCTGACGTTTGATTTTCAAAACATCCAATGGCAACAAGACAACTTCACCAATACCAATCAAAGAACCAGCAGTAGCACTCAATAATGCCTTACCATTCTTAGCACCAAAAGCTGAATCATAAGAGTCTTTGAAGTTCTTGGTCAAAAATTCATTAGCAAATGGTTGTCCCCCGTACTTGTAAACTCTTTGCAAGATTTTGTAACAAGCAGCATAACCTAAACCTGGAAACAAAGTAAACAAACGTTTACCAAATGGTTTAGCAGCTTGATCTCTAAAAATAACTTCATTCAATTGGTGTAAAGAAGTAACTTTGGTGTGGTTGGACATCAATCTTTTGGAAATGGTATCAACCGGGTGGAAAACACCGATTTCAGCAATACCAGCAGTGGCAGAACCCAAAACTCTGGCCAATCCAGATTGTTTTTTATCAGAGGATGAGTGTGCAGATGGTGACATTATGATAAATTTAATGAATATGTACAATAATCTAATCTATTCTGTTCGAAATATAAGAAGAAATAGTGGGAAAATTTTTCATTTTTTTTTTTTTCCCAAGAAAATGAGTGAAGATGATAGAGGGAAATAAAAAAAAATTTAACTAGAAAAGAGTCAGAAAAAATTGGAAATGGCATTAACAAAATTGAAAATTTTCTCCTGACAACCGCGCTTAATGAAATCACATTGAAAAAAACTACTGAATAAGGAAGGTGAAATTGTGGTATTTATTATGGTTTACACGTTTTTCAATTCATGAGTTCTTTAAAAGGTTTGTGGTAAAAAAAAAATAGAGTTTGCAAGAAATTTTGTTTGATTTATAGTTCCCAACAGTGTAACTAATCTACAAAGGATGTGAGATATCGGATAATAACGTAAATATATTTAAGTGAGAAGATATAAAACAATGCTTTCCAAGAAAACATCTATAAGTATCGTCTTTGATCCCGAGCTTCATCAAGCTTTTAACCTTTAATTGCATATATTTTTCATCGTTTTCAATTTACACTGGTTAGATTCTTTTGCAATTATTCTTGTATTACCACACACGACCTTGCAGTCGCGAAGGATATCACTGAGCAAAAGTAGAGAAAAAAAAAAGACAAAAAGAGAAAAAGAATTTCATCACGATTTGAACTAAGAAGCGAATTAGTAACCAGTTTGTTACAACCACGTCCAACATCTCTTCCAAATATTTTTCAACAAATTCACCATGTCGGAAATTCTAGAATCATATAATCAAAGTTTAAATGAATTAACTTTTAATTCGCGTCCAATTATTGATAACTTAACAGTAATAGCCAAAGAAAATCCGGATGTTGCAGATGGCATAATTGATTTACTTACCCAAAGAATTTATAAAGCTATTCCGGAACAAAAACTCTACGCATTATACTTATTAGATTCTATTTGCAAAACCACTGGTAATCCTTATAATATACTAGTTGGTGATCAAATTTTTAATTTATTCTCCCATGTTTTTCAATTGGTTAACGAAGCAATTCGTAATCGTATGGTAAGTTTATTCGAAACTTGGAAAGTTACCAAAACGAGAGGTACCAACGAACCGTTATTCCCTAAATCTCAATTGGACAAGATTGATGGGTTTTTGAAAAAAGCAGGTTATCCCAAATCAACCACAGGAGGATTATCACAACAATCACTCATTAATGATATAAGTCAATTGATTCCAGTGTTTGAAAACAAAATAAGAGTGAGTCCAAATCAGAAATTGTCAGATAGACTTAAAGCATTAAATCAGTTAAAATTGATATTATCTACTCAGGTTATGAAGATTAACGAATTACAAGCTATACAGAATCAATTACAGTCTATTAAGGAACAAGAATTAACGTCATCATCATCAAAAGGTGGAACACCAGCTGGGACACCATCTACAACCCCTGCCCCCGCATCGCTTCCACCAACACCAAAAGCGAACCCAGTTTTTCAGATTTTTGAGGATTTGATTCTTTCAGGGTTAGTTAAAAAAGAACAAGAACCAATACCTGGATCGAAACCAGTTTATACTTTAGTCTTCCCACAGAATAAATACTCACCATCGAACAATGAATTTAATCCTGCTAGTACTTTAGAAGAATTGTTATTGTCTAGTAGTTCAATACAACGTTCTGATTATGACAAATTAAAGTTTACAGAAATGATTAAAGTTAGCAAATTGGCTGCAAATAATAATTTACAGGACTTTATCAAGAACAGCAAACCTAATTCTAAATTACGTGACTTATTATACGATGCCAAACCTTCAAAATGTTCTATTTGTGGTAAAAGATTTACTACTGACCAAGAAGGTTCAACAAAGAAAAGATTACATTTAGATTGGCACTTCAGAATCAATAAAAAACTATCCACGAAGGGTAGTAATGTGCAATCGAGAAACTGGTATGTCGACGATTATGAATGGGTTCATTTTAATGAAGATGAATTATTGGAATATGCTACTGATGCTAAGTTACCAGATATTGGGGATGCTGATAAAGCAACTGCGAACATTATTACTTCTTCATATGTTGTTGTTCCTTCCTCAGAAACTAACATGAATAATAAATGTTTGATTTGTCGAGAACAAGTAAAAGCTACTTATAATGATGAAATTGGAGAATGGGTATGGGATGGCTGTATTAGACAACCAGGAGAAGGTAAAAGTAGTAGAAAGATAATTCATATTGCGTGTTTCAACGAATCAAACAAAAAGAGATCGGCTGATGAAGATTTAAATGTTCACGTCAAACGTGAAAGGATTTAAGATATAATGCAGTATATACAAATATATATTTCTTTAGAAAGTTAAAGTTAAGAAAAGCCTTAATGAGCTTTCTAGCTTCTTGAAGAATAAATAAGTTCTATCTTAGAAGTACTATACGTCTTTCTCTTGTTCAACTTAGTTTTGGCCCAAGCATTTCAAGATATCAGACCAAACTTTAGTTGGTTTTTGAGCAGCATCAACACCAGACCAGATACCAGTCTTTTGGTAGTATTCAACAATTGGCTCAGTTTGTTTGTGGTAAGTGACCAATCTCTTTTTCAAAGCATCTTCGTTATCATCAGATCTTTGAACCAATGGTTCCCCAGTGACATCATCAGTCATTTCTTTCTTTGGTGGGTTGAATAATTTGTGGTAAGATCTACCGGAGGCTGGGTGGACTAATCTACCGGTGATTCTAGCAACTAATAAATCATCATCAACTTTCAATTCAACAGCTTTTTGTAATGGAGTCTTTCTTTCTTCCAACATAGAGTCCAATTTTTCAGCTTGTGGAATAGTTCTTGGGAAACCATCCAAGATAAAACCGTTTTTACATTCCTTGTTGTTTTCCAATTCGGCTTTGATCATGTTAACCATGATTTCATCACTAATCAAACCACCTTGGTCCATGATTTTTTTAGCTTCAACACCCAAAGCAGTCTTAGCAGCAACTTGAGCTCTCAACATATCACCAGTAGCTAAGTGACAAGCACAGAATTTTTCTTTCAAGTTTGGAGCTTGAGTACCTTTACCAGCACCTGGAGGACCAATTAAAACCATACGGACGGATTCTGGAACATCTGGAATGATACCTGCTTTCTTTTCCAATGCTTGGATTCTGTCTTGTAATTTAGTAACAAGGTGTTTTAAGTCTTCGACTGACATTGTGAATATTAATTAGTGGTTGTTGTAGAATACTGAAAGAAAAGAGTTTTTTTTTTCTTTCCCAACAAATTTTTTTTTTTTTCATTGATAATTCGCCCCGAGACGTGGAGTTGAAAATCGAAGTGGTGGTGTGCGTGCATCCGGGTTGAAGGAATATTTTTTTCTTCCTACCATAATAATCTACCACCTCAGAAATAATGGAATCTAATTGGTTGATGATGATACGTGTGGTTAATTAGTATGGGCCCCAGAAAAATAATTTTTGTTAAAAAGCTTCGGAGTTTTGAACTTGAATTGTACTCAATGACTCGGGCGAATCATTAGATGACTCAAATTAATGAGTTTCTGCAGATGAACTTTAAGTTCATCTTTACGTAATGAGTTTTTATAAATGCATGAATTTTTTATATTTTTGAAACAGTACAATTAAAGAAAAGAATACTGTACTAAAAAGGAAAAACCAAATACAATCAGTAGTCTTTAGATGATAAGGAAGGGGGGGTTCAAATGTTACTCAGACATCGCTTGAATTTTCGCTCGATATCTATTTTAAACCTGTTAATGGTTTTGAGGGTGGGTTCCCCTATTTGGTAATTGCGTGTAGTCCCAAATATCCCCCAAAGCTTGTGGAGGACAAATTTTCTGTTTGGGGTTTAAATACGGAAACGAATTACTAATCTGATTCAACATTTTTAAAGTTTTCAAGTTTTTTGTAGACACAACCAATCATCAATGACGAACTCGACTGTATTAGTTAAAACTAACATTTTATTGTTTGACCTTGATGGGACATTGGTCAACTCCACTGCTGCTGTTGAAAAATCTTGGGAAAATGAAATAATTACTCATAACAAGGCATTCCCTGATTCACATATTGATTTGGCTACGTATTTACAAACAAGTCATGGAACGCGTACTGAAGAGTTATTTATCAAGTACTTTCCCGAATTGAAACACGACAAAGAAGCAATTGACACTTGGGAATTAAACATTGTTAAAAATTATTCTCACTTAGGTAAACCTATTGGTGGAGTAATCCCAATTTTGGAGCAACTAAATGAAAATGACTTACCTTGGGCTATTATCACATCTGGAACTACAAACTTGGCACATAGCTGGTTCAAGAAATTGTTTTCGGACATCAAGAAACCACAAGTTTTTATCACAGCTCATGATGTATCAAAAGGTAAGCCCGATCCAGAGGGTTATAATACAGCATTTGAAAAATTAAAAAAAAATTATTCATTAGGGGACAATGCCAAGGGAGTTGTATTTGAAGATGCTCCAACTGGTATTAAAGCTGGTGTTAATGGTGGTTTCACTGTGATAGGAATTGCCAGTACTTTTGATAAAGAGAAATTGTTAAATGCTGGTGCCAGTTATGTTGTAGAAGATTTTTCTAAAGCGAAGATTTCAAAATCAGGGGATGTTGTTGAATTAATATTAGAGATTCTTTAGATGTAATAGACGATTTTTCATGTATTGGCTGTGTAAACAAAACGATACCGTAGTGAAAAATGCAGTCCCAGGCGAAGTCTAACGCGTGGGAGCGCAATAGAATGACAAAAGTGCGATGAGGGAATACAGAAGAAAAAAAAAAATTTGTGTGGAAAAAAAAAAAATTACTACCAAACGATCTCATCTTAAAACTAGCATAAAAGTAATACTATAAATGTCTACTACTACAGCAGCATCATCGGCATATTTGGATGAAGATACCACATGGGATTCCTTTAATTTGGACCCACGTTTATTGCAAGCTATTGATCAATTAGGTTTTGCTAACCCTACATTAATTCAAAGTAGTGCCATTCCGTTGGCTTTGGAAGAGAAGAGAGACATTATTGCTAAGGCTTCCACAGGATCAGGTAAGACTGCAGCTTATTCTATTCCTATAGTAAATAACTTGTTAACTGATGAAGATACCGAGGGAATAAAGAGTATTATATTGGTTCCTACTAGAGAATTATCTAACCAAGTCCTCCAATTCATTGAAAAATTATTAAGTTTCAGTAATAACAAAATTAATGTCTTGAACTTATCTTCCAATTATAGTGATCAAGTGTTAAACTCATTATTGGTGAATAAACCAGAAATTATCATTTCTACACCAGCTAAATTGATTCAAATTTTGGAAAAGAATGAGACAAATATTGATTTGAATACTGTTAAGAACTTGACTATTGATGAGGTTGATTTGGTTTTATCTTTTGGATATATGGATGATTTGAAGAAATTGGAAACTTATTTACCGATTAAGAAAAACTTGCAAACTTTTTTGATGTCAGCTACTGTAAACGATGATTTAGAAGATTTGAAGAAGAGATATTGTACTAAACCAGCAATTTTGAGATTGAACGATGATGCAGCTAATAAAAATAAATTGGTACAGTATTATGCCAAAACCACAGAATTTGATAAGTTTTTATTGGCATATGTTATATTCAAGCTTAATTTAATCAAGGGTAAGACAATCGTGTTTGTTAACAATATTGATAGAGGGTATAGATTAAAATTATTTTTAGAACAATTTGGTATAAGATGTTGTATATTAAACAGTGAATTACCTATCAACTCAAGATTGCACATTGTTGAAGAATTTAACAAGAATGTCTACCATTTACTTATAGCTACCGATGAAACAAATGAATTGAATGAAGAGAAAGATGATGAAGATCATGATTACGACAATGACGGAACTGAGGCCAATGGTGAACCAGCTCCAAAGAAATTCAAAAAATCCAAATTCAAACAAGATAAGGAATATGGGGTCTCTCGAGGTGTTGATTTTAGAAATGTTGCTTGTGTCTTGAATTTTGATTTACCAACTTCTTCCAAAGCATATATTCATAGAATTGGTAGAACTGCTAGAGCAGGTAAAGCTGGTATGGCCCTTTCCTTTGTGTTACCGTTGTCTGAATTTGGTAAACATAAAACCGCAACATTATCAACTGCCAAAAAGGATGAAAAAGTGTTACGTCGTATTGTCAAACAGCAATCAAAGAATGGTTTTGAAATCAAACCATATCAATTTGATATGAACCAAGTGGAAGGTTTTAGATATCGTGCTGATGATGCATTCAGAGCAGTTACTCAAACATCCATCAGAGAAGCAAGAGTCAAGGAATTGAAGAATGAGTTGATTAATTCGGAAAAGTTGAAGAGATTCTTTGAAGAAAATCCTCAAGATTTAGCAAGTTTGAGACATGACAAAGAATTGCATCCAGCAAGAATCCAAACACAATTGAAGAACGTTCCACAATATCTTTTACCAGAAAGCGCTAGACTGGATGTTAAAAATATTGGATTCGTGCCATTCCATAAAAACAAGATACACAAACGTAATAGAAAAGGTAAAGGTAGAAAGAAGGTTGATCCACTAAAATCTTTTAAGAAATAGGTTATGTACTGTATATTTGACAACTAGATGAAAAGAATCATGCAATTTTACTTAATATAAGGTTCCAGAATAGATTAGCTAAACAGTTACTTGGGAACATCATTGATTGAGGAATGAACATAAACAGGAGTATTGAAAAGAAGGGCCAAAAACAGTAACTATACTTCAAAGATTTCAAAAATGAAGCCCTTGTAGTTGATGAAAAAACCTCTCCTTGATCCCATAAACTATTCAAGATATTGAAAATTAATTGAAATGATACAGCACCCACAGTTTGATCAATGATAATTCTATAAAACATGTTATCTATCCTGGTCACCAATATGTTAATCCAGGCACTAGTGAAGAACCCATTTATTGATCCCCATACCATGAACTTGATGATTTTATTCACCGTAAATTTCTTTTTAAGATATTGGTTAGTGGATTGTGCAAGGGCTCCAGAAACACATCCTAACAATGTTGGAGCCAACATGGGATGGATAAGGGCAATGCCATCGTATTCATAATAAGTAATACATAAGCTGATGGTTTCTATGATTATTGCAAACACGAGTTTTCTAATAATATGAGTAGGTGCTGGGTGAATATGATAATTTTTTGATTCCATACTCATGGATTTTTCAAGATCCAACTCTGCTTTTTCTTTAGCTAACGGAAGTGTCATATGGAATTGCGTCTATCTAGTGGTTGTGGTATTAGTTAAGTATTTTCATCTATATATTTACGAGTGTGTGTGTGTTTTTTTCACTATGTTAATTTTTTTTCTATTTTATTTTTGAGTTGTGAGCTGAATCTGATCGCGGCATAATTTTTTTTTCTTCGCTTTTTTATTTTACGTGTTCGTTCGAAATAAGATACAAAAATGATTATATTGTTAGACAAGGGAGCCGCCCGAGATTGTTGAACGCCTCATCAGATAAAGCCTCAGACAATACGTAAATTATAACGAAAATCAACGATGATATGCTTTGAAATACTTTAGTGGGTTACTATCTCAGGAACATGTAATAATCCATCAAAGGGGTTGGTATAGCCCTTCCCCTTGGAAGATTATCAATTGAATTGAAATAACGAAAACAAAATGAATTTTATTTGGGCATTGTCTTTTTGTAGGCTTGTGTGTTTGTGTATTGTACAGCTGCAGTAAGGATCAACCATTACACGTACTGATTAAAGGAAACATACAGGATCCTATCACTAGTGAATTCAACTGTTGTCCGAAAGCAGGTAAAGGAGGAGCCATTTTACAGGCAGTATTTTTTTGGCAAACACAGTTGTCCCCATATTGTAACAAAACATCGGTACATTTCATACCGAGATCTCGGAAAACGGAAATGTCAAAAATATTAAAAAAAAAAAATACAATAAAACAAGAGAAGGCTCCACTAAACTATAATTACTGCACTTCCAAATATATCCTTCAAAGAAAAAAATCGCAATGCTTTTTAGTTGATTACTAATCTTCTCAATATACTTGTCTCATCCTATCAGCCGTGTCCTTATACTACTAATTAAGGTTATCTTATAATACTAGTTATCAGTAACAATGAAAGATACACTGCCCGAAAAATCAAAAGACTCTGCTGAAGAAGAATCCTATACTTCCACTGTCAGCCAAATACATTCTGTTGCAGAAGAAGACGAAGATAAATATCTAGTCAAATTTGATGGACTCGATGATAAAGAAGATGCATCTAGACTATCGAGACTACACAAATGGATTATTGTTGGAATCATATCGATGGGTTCGGTATGTGTCACGTGTATTTCGTCTTCTGTGGCCCTAGCAATACCGCATATAATGGACCACTTTCATGTGAGCCACGAAGTTGCAGTTTTAAATATTTCCTTTTTTATTTTGGGATTAGGAACAGGTGGATGCTTTTTGTCTCCAATAAGTGAATTTCATGGAAGAAGAGTGGTATACATTGGAGGTTTATTACTTATGATTGCATTTCAATTTTTGACGGCCTTTTCTAATAATATCGGTGGTGTTATATTTGGTAGGTTCATGTCAGGATTCTTTGGGCTGAGTTATATGAGTGTTGCAAGCGGGTCGTTTGCTGATTTGTTCAAAGCTAAAAAGCGGGAAGGTAAAGATGCAAATAAAGAACTTAGCTTGGCAATGATTTTATATTCAGTGGCCCCGTTTCTTGGCCCATCATTAGGAAGTTTGATTTCAGGCTTTGTTAATTCCCATTTGTTTTTCAGATGGACTTTTTACGTGTTTATTATTTGGTCCGCTGTCTTACTATTCATGGTGATATTTTTTGTTCCTGAAACTTATGAGCCTATCAACTTGAAGAGAAAGGCTAAAAGGTTAAGAAAGTTAACAGGCGATGATAATTATTACGCCCCAATTGAGATACAAAAAGCAACTCTATATGAAAGTATTCTCACCTCGTCCAGGAGACCTTTTTTACTATTATTCAAAGATAATATGACTGCATTGCTAAATATGTACACGGCATTCACTTTAGGTGTTGTTTATATGTTCTTTATCAGCTTCCCGTATATTTTCAGCACGGTTTATAACTTCACTCTAAGTGAACAAGGTATGTCATTTCTTGGATTGGTCGTTGGTATGGTTTCGACCTGTTTAATATCGCCTTATTTTATCAACAAGTCTTATGTTTCCTTACTTAAAAAGAACAATGGTGTTAGTAAGCCTGAATTCAGATTCATTCCCCTTATGATTGGTGCTTTTGTTGTACCGATCGGTTTGTTTATCATTGCTTGGACCTCTTACTCGCACGTCCACTGGATAGCTCCTGTTATTGGATCAACTATTTATGGTTCTGGTACAATCCTCGTATTTAATTCTATTTTTGCTTACACGGTGGAAGCTTATAGGTTATACGCTGCTTCAGCAATGGCTACTAACAGTTTCACCCGATCTGTAATGTCATGTATTTTCCCCTTATTTGGATTGCAAATGTACAAAGGGTTGGGAATCCACTGGGCCACCACATTACTTGCATTATTTGCGTGTACTATGATTCCTATACCTTTTTTCTTCTTTAAGTATGGTGAGCATTTAAGAAGCAAAAGTCCATACACTTGGAGCACCGATTAATAGATAGATAGATATAAGTTCTTTGTAAAAAAATATACACATGTATACTATGCTTTGATTTTAAATGTCGTTTTCTAGAATGTCGTGGAACATTGATGACATTTTTTTTATATGTATCGTACACATGTATTTTTCATTTCGAGTTTTTCGGATTTTCTTTTTTTTTTTTTTTAGAATTTTCAAACCTTTTGAGGCTCGTTCTACATTCTTCTTCTCCTTCAAGATCGAGATCACAAACTCCTATATTTATTGATTTAACATGGTTGTACATAACCCTAATAACTGGTATGTTTTAGCGTTTTCTCCAGATCATATGAAAGACAATACTTGACAATATAGATTACTAACATCATCTTTTCCAAAGGCATTGGATTGACAAAAATTGTTTACCATGGAGTAAGGAATATTTCGAACTCAATATAATAAATACCGCATATGAAGATGATCAATACAAGTTTGAAATAACTTCTATTGACTCCATTAGTGGAGACTGTGATGTTACCCAAAGAAAGGGTAAAGTTTTATGTATTTACGATATGACATTAAAATTTCTGTTAACTGGTGATATCAAAAAAGATGGAGAATCTGAATCAGAAAAAGTCACTGCAACTATTGTCATCCCTGAATTTGTTCATGATCAAGATGAAGATGAATATGTTTTTGAAATTGATTCAAATGATATTAAACCAGAGATTAGAAAATTCTTTATCCCAGTTTTGAAATCAAAATTAATGAAATTTCAACCAGATTTACTTGAAGCCCATGCCAAAGATGTTCAACATGCAACTGATTAAAAAGAAATAAAGAAATATAAATGATAGACTTTACAATACTGTGTTGCGTATGTAGTATGTAGTATGTAGGATGTAATAATGAGAAGCTTTAAAAAAAAGTAAACAATTAATTAATAACCATCAAATCCTTCAGGAACTCCTTGAGCATGTCTTATAGTACCATCTCTTGAACCCAAATAAAGCTCAACGCTACCAGTGTCATTACTTTCCCCAGTGAAACTTAACCATGGGACTTGACCTTGTTCAATAGACTTAAGAATTTTATATGCTTCAACTGAACTATATGGAATACCGGTAGATGGATCAAAATATTTAACCTCAGTTCCTGAAATCATACAATTCTTTTTATTACCATTTGGAAGATACAATCCAGTTGGTGCTTCTGTTTTCAATACAATCGCTGTAGATTCAGATTCCTCTTTGTTTTCTTCCACTTCCACGATATCCTGTTTTACTCCTAATTTAGGAAGCTTCTTCAATTCATCAAACATCGGATCATCTTCATTAAGCCCAGACGCTCTCTCAAACAACCGATCTTTTTCTTGCTTTACAATAGTATATGGATTTTCTACTTTACCAATGGTCAATATTGTCTTCACATCTTTGAATTTTCTTGAAGCAGGCAAAAGTGATTGCTTTCCGAAAAGAATCTTCTTGATATTTTGAGAATTAAGTCGTAAATCTTTCTTTTCTTCATCAAAGTCGACAAGATATATCATGTTTCGGCATACACGCTGTACAGGACCCTCAAAGACCTCAACATCTTCCTTTTCTTCTTTTTCTTCTTCTTTCTCTTCCTTTTTCTCCGTTTTTAGATCGACTTCTATGGCAGGAGTAGCTTCCAATGATAATTCAGCTTCAGATGCAACTTCGTCAGCAAATTTAACGCGTTTAATCTGTTCTTCGTGGTTTATATCAGGGGTTTCGTTATTGTCAGCTGTGTTGTCATCATTTTCCTGTGCCCGACTACTTGCTTCTTGTTTTATTTGTATCAAAGCAGATTCTTCTTCTGCAAACTCACCAACAGGTGTATCTTCTGAAGCTCCGTTAGAAGATTCAATGGTCTTCTCCTTTTCAACATTATCTTCCAAAGATTTTGCAGTCTTGTTGTCATCATGTCTATCTGGAGAATCTAATGACTTTTCTTGTTCTGGGATTGGTTCTTCTTTAATTTTTTCTATTTGGTCAGCTGCCTCTATTTCATCTTCCTTATCATTCAAAACTATTACCTGAACCGATTCATCACCATTGATCCCTGTATTTTCTGGTTCTTTTGTTTGCATCTCTTGGGTATTTTCTGCCGTTTCTAACATCTCCAGTAACTTCCTATTCATTGATTCGAGCCTCTTGATTTCTTCTTGTTGTTCCTTCATTTTCCTTTCTTCTCGAAGTGCCTTCTGGTAAGGAGAATCATAATCAATGGAGAATGGCATCTTTGTTGGAAAACTCTCCTCATCTAGTTGATTCTTTTTCTTCTTCCCTAACTTCTTTCTGAGTTTAAGATACATCTCGTATCGTCTTCTAGCATCAGTTACCTCCTCTATTGGTTCAGTAAAGCTTTCTTTACTCACAAGTCTTATAACATTGTGTAATTTAATTCTTTTCAGAAGCAATAACTGTCTTTGTCTTTCCTTTTTCACAATTTCCTGTTCTCTGAATCGGTTCAATGATTCAACATTTGCCTTCTCAGTCTCCACGGCTTCAGCTAGTCGTTCTTCCTGAGTTAGTTCAATGTGTTTCTTTCGTTTAACATGGACATATTTGGCTCTTCTTGCTTCACTCTCTTTCAATTTATCCACTAATGCTTGTTTGCTCTCGACTGCAGCTGCTCTTGACGAAGATCGCCTACTACTTGTCAAAAGTGAATCCGAAGTTATTAAGTGTATTCTTCTTTGTTTCTTTTTCACAGGGGATTTGCCTTGTGCTTGTTTGATGGTTGGTATTAGACTTTGCTTTTTTAATTTCTTTTTCTTGAGTTTCTCCTGTTTAATTAACTCCTTCTCCCCTTCACTTTCATCGGTATCTGAAGCTGATAGTTCCGAATCTGACAATACTTCATCTGGATTAACATATACACCCTCATCGTCATCCACATTGTCATTGTCATCATCCACTTCTTCACTTTCATGGAACTTTCGTTTCTTCGGAAGTCTTTCTTCACCTTCTTCTTCTAGTTCTTCTTCATTATCATCGTCTATCCCATCCAAATTTTCATTATCTACATCCTCATCAATAAATTCCTCGTCATCTTCTCCATCTTCTTGAAAAAGTAAATCCACATTTTCATCATCTTCCGTTACAAATTGATGTCTTGTTGTTGATATTTCATGAGATTGTTCTTCTAATTCAAGTAATTGTTTTAATCTGGATCCAGCATTGGAACGACGTGCCCTCGTAGCTATTAAACTTTCAAACTGTATTTCATCCTCTTCGTCACTCATTATGATTCTGTGAAAGTTAAGACCGCTGAGTGGTCGTTTTTAGTGTTTGATCGTATAAGTAAGTTTAGTTTCTTGATATTACTTCTTTTTTTTTTTATTGGACTTTTTTTTTTCCTTAAACATGTTTCCATTCTCGTTCCTCGCCTTTTCATCCTCACAAAATATTCTTCGATTTTTTATTACTTCACTGTACACCATCCACTTCACTAGATTCCATCCACTTCACTAGATTCCATCCACTTCACTAGATTCCATCCATGAAATCATTACCACGTTTGTCTTTAGCTAGACAATTGAATCTTCGTAGGTCTTTACATCACACTAAGACATTGCACCATGACACAAAAAAATTTACGTCCACATCTGAATCAGAAATGTCCCATTTCAATGCTTTGGCATCAAGTTGGTGGGATGTTAATGGACCCCAACGCATATTACATAAGATGAACTTGTTAAGAATGGATTTTATACATGACACGATTATGAATAATTTAAAATTGAACGAAAACACCGATGATGAAGTATATATCCCACCGTTTAATATGGATTTGTTGCCCAAGCCTGTGAAAGACACTATCAATGCTGACTTAGAAGGCAGAAGAAAAGAAATATTGAGTGATGCCAATTACAAAGTCTTGGATGTTGGATGTGGTGGAGGAATATTATCTGAATCTATGGCCAGGTTAAGTTTTGTTGAAAAAGTTCAAGGTATTGATTTATCAACTGATGTATTAGAAGCAGCAAAGTTGCATAAACAAAAGGATCCAATGTTAGAAGATAAACTTACCTACTGTTTGATGGCAATTGAAGACATTTCAAAAGATGAAAAGTTTGAGATTGTGACTATGTTTGAAGTTTTAGAACATGTGGACTATCCATCAAGAGTCTTGCTAGAAGGTTTGAACAGATTAGAAGTTGGTGGGTGGTTATTCCTTTCAACAATCAATAGAGATTTTGTTAGTTGGTTCACTACCATATTCATGGGAGAGCATTTATTAAGAATAGTTCCTGTTGGAACCCACACATTGGAAAAATACATTAATCAAACCGAAATCAAAGAATGGATAGAAGAAGACGAAAGTAGAAAAGCTTCATTCAAAGTTGTTGACACTAAGGGATGTGTCTACTTACCAGCTTATGGATGGAAGTTTACATCATGTCCAGATATTGGTAATTACTTTATGGCTATACAACGTGTAGAATAATAAGTACGATAATAAAATACCTGTAAATAAGTACGTATCTATTAATTGGCAATTTTTTCAGCTTCTTCGGGTTGTTCATCAATGAATGTAGGCAACTTATCTGCTGCAGCAGGTTCGGCGTCATTCAAATAGCTAGGAGCACTTATTCCACTTTCTGCCATTTCATTCTCGAAATCTATCTCTTCACCGAGTGCTTCTAGTTCAGCATCGAGCTCCAGTTCACTAATATCATCAGGTACATCATAACTAGTCAGAAGTGCTTCTTGTAATTCATTTGATTTATCTATTAAATCCAACATTTCATCTTGAAGATTTTCCAATTCATCTATATCAATTTTACCATATGTTTGTTTTAATTGTTTATTTGCCGTCTTCATAGCATTGATTGTTACCATGGTATTTTGTAAATTATCAGTGGTCATTGATGCCTGTGTCATATTCCAAGATTGATTTTCCAATTGATCTTTTTGTGCCTCTATCTGTTTTCTTTGTCTTAATAACTTGATTGCCTTTTGTTTAAGTGCAGATTTACCAGGGCCGTCTCTCATTCTACTTATCTTCTGTTGATATGTGGATAACTCTGAATTTATTTTGCTTAGTTTGACATCTAATGATCCTACTCTTTCGTCTATCCCCTTGATGGCATCATTTAATGATGGCTTGGGTGCCGTGTTTTTGGTTCCAAATAATCTATTCATACTAACAGTAAAATAATATATTGCCTTCCAGGAATGAGTGATTAGAAAATAGGATTTGGATTTTCTTTGGATTAACTTTTTTTTTCTGTGTACTTCGTTGATTTCATATTGAATTTGCGACAATAAATTAAATCCGCAAGACTCAAGAACTATTACTAATAAACCCTTCTCCTTCTCCCAAGTGATGCCGGAAGTTGCTGAAGTATGTTTTGAATATTTTATCAATTGATGAATTTCATGAGTTATGAGTACTAACTAGAGACGTGTTATTAGGTTGCACATGTATGTGCTTTGTTAAGAAGAAATGTCCTTGGATATAGAATATCTAGAGTGAACTTACTCCACGATCCATTACTCTTTCCCATACTTAAGGAAGCCAAAGATCCGGATTTTGAACTAAACAAGTTAAGGACATCAATGAAAGATTGTATCGTAGAATCAGTTGGGAGACATGGAAAATATTTTTGGTTAAGGTTGTTGAATAACCAAGAAAGCAAAGTATTATTAATGCATTTTGGAATGACAGGAATGGTGAAGTTACGAAATATCAAATCACATTTAATTATGATGGAAAATGGGGGAGATAAAAAGGCATTGAAAAAGATAGAAAGTGAAATCAAAGAAGAAGATGTAGAAGATTTGATTGAAATTGAAGATTGGCCACCTAGATTTTCTAAATTTGACATGGTGCTAACCAAAGATGAGCATGAAATAGAGTTTGCATTCACTGATCCTAGAAGGCTTGGTAGGATTAGATTACTTCATGGAGAAGCAGTCAAAACCAATGAGGATTTATTAAATACAGCACCACTTAATGCCTTGGGACCAGACTATAGCAAACCTGTTGTACCACCCAAGCAAACAAAACCATTTGTATTTGGAGATCCAGATCCTGATCATCATGGACGTCCAAGATTATCTATTCAAGAATTCAACAAGTTGATTTTATCAAAAAAGAAATCAATCAAAAGTCTTCTTTTGGATCAAGCATTTTTTGCTGGAGTAGGTAATTGGGTTGGTGATGAAGTAGTGTTTCAAGCACGGCTACACCCGAATGAGGTCATCTCAAGCAAGATTCCGAATGATGATTCCGGTAGCATTCACCCGGTAGTTCAGAGGTTATATGATTCTTTGATATCTGTTTGTGAAGAGGCTGTGCATGTGGAAGGTGATACATCAAAGTTTCCAAAGAATTGGTTAATGTTATATAGATGGGGGAAAGGACGAAAAGAAAAGAGAAAAACTCCACAAGGATATGTTTTGGATCATGTTACCGTTGGTGGTAGAACAAGTTGCTATTGTCCTGACTTACAAAAAATGCTTAAATTAGAGACTGGTAGAAAGAGGATAAAGATAGAAAAAGTAAAGATTGTATGAATACTCTCACACTCACATATAAACAATTTACATTAATTAATCAATTTTACAACCAATTCTAAATCCTTTCTGAAAACTTTATAATAAGCATCATTCAGTATGACATCAGTAAGATTGATAAACCCATTGGCTATTAATATTTTAATCTCGGCAATGTCCAGATCTTTTAGCATAGCGCCAACATCATAAACGCGTTGAAAATCGTCCAATCCATATGTCCTCAGTCTAATATTCAATCTCTTGTTTGACCAACTCAATTTCCGAATAGATTCCATTTGGTATCTAAGAATATCGAAAAGTATAGTTGCCAGAAATGTATCATATCGTCCCATTACATTGACATAGAAAGTTTCAAGGGAATTTTTAGAAAGTGGCTCGATAATTCTATCAAATCTCATATTCTGGGACATTATTGAAAAATTCCTCAAAGAAGTTAGTTTGGACATCAACCCAATAAGCTCCTGTTCTAATGGTCTTGTTTTGAATCTAAGTTCAAGTGTCTCCACTTTATCGACTTTAAATGTATAAGAAATAAAAGCGAGGGATGGTTGCTTGTCAACAAATTCAAAGGAAAGTCTCTCTACTTCAATTGGTTCAAAATCACCACCTCTTCTTCTCTCAAAAGCATCAGATGTGATATTTAATGCTTTGAGTGAATTAAGTTTCAATTTGGAAAGTGCTGCGTTTGAAATTGTTTCACCATCATAAGTTACCGATAATTGACTTATGGAATTTTCAACTGGGAAATCAGGTGTAATCCAAAGAGGGTTTTTCTTACGTTGCAATATAGTCAAATACTTTAGCTTGTTCTCAACCACATGTTCAAATGAAAGGTTTATATTGTTCTGCAATATTGACTGCAAAATATTATCTGGAATGGCATCACTATAAAATACTGCTCTTTTAATATACTTGACATCTGCTGAGTCCATTAAGCTTTCAAATTGAAACTGATTTATGATGGTGTGCCTCCTGTAGAAACCACTACTAAATTCATTAGTTAGCTTAACTCTGGGACCTCCATTATTCACATAGACACAATTGAGCAAACTCTTCTTGACTTGATAATGGATTCTTTTATTCAAAATGGAGAATTTTAGTCGATCATTTTGGTTTAAATAATCAATGACTTCTTCAATTATTTCATCTGGAAGTGATAAAATACTATTGTTAATGAAATCTAGCGCCCTGATAGCAGCTTCTTCACCTCCCTGGATAACTAACATATATATGAGAACAAATACCAATATTACGAAATCCAACTCTAATGCTTTAAATGCCACTATGAATGTCACAATCAAACTAACTACCAAAAATAGCACCAATGAAAATGCACTTGCTATTGTCCCAATTAAGGTTGTCAAGAAACCAATGATTGTGGTTATTAATATGCCTGGCATATCAAATAGACTTTAATAGATATTTAGCAATTGAAGTAATAATAAATAGCAAGAAGATAAACCAATTAATAGCAATTAGTATTTATTTACAAGCAAAACAGAAAAAAAATGGGTTTGAACTCCAATGATATTTGGTTATATAGTGTTATTGTATATGTGTGAGTGAGGGGCAGTGTATTAAGAAACGTACAAGTATACTGCAAAAAAAAAAAAATAAAAAATTATAAAGAGCAACTTTTCTCTTACTTTCTCCGCAAAATTTAACTTTGTGGTGTGTCATTGCTTGTAAAAGCCAATCCCCACATTTCAATTAGTAAGTACTGGAGTAAGATCTAGATTTGATGATTTTGTGAGTATGTTTTGATCATGGTTCGATATCACTTTTGATTTCCAAATATTGCAATTTCTTAGATTTTACCAATACATAAATTATAGTACACTACATGGATTATTTCAAGGAACGCAAAAAAAAAAAAATGCAAATCACAAAACCAAATATATTTGTGAGGGGGATGGATTAATATACAGTTATAATTCGGGCAGGCTCTCAGATTTATATAATCTATTATGTTCAACTACGGGATCAAATTCATGGAACCGGGTATGATCTTCCCAACGGAAATTCTTGTCCACCACCAATTCGTATAGTTGATTATCAACTTCAAACCAAGAGCTTGACTTATTGCTTGTTGCATAATTCTTGTACCATATCATATAATCCTTCCAAACATTTCTGTCTCGGTAGAAATAAAACCCAGCTACTGCATTTAATGCACAATAAATATATAGAATTCGAATAGCAAAATCATGTTTCCTGTATAATAATTCTCTAAATTCATCCGAAATAATCATTAAATATCGGAATAATGGTACAGGGAATTTGTATAATTCACACCCCCATATTGAGACTACTAGTCCATTAATTGATTCTTCTAAGATAAAATATTCTTGTGAAATGTCGGAACTTACTTCATCAGTAACAAGTTTATTAAGTTCTTCTCTCAATATAACTATCATTGGATATTCACACAGTTTTAATGTTGGTTGGTCTAGTTGCCCGATAGCTCTAAAGAATAGAATGCCTCCAATTTCTGAGTTGTGGATTAATGGAGCACAGTTCACTATCGTATGTCGAATTCCTTTGGCAACTTGTATTAAATCCGTTGACTTTCTCGTAAAATCGATTAACTCTAACAATCTATCCGGATCGAGCGCCAAATATGTGAATATTAAAATACTAGATGTCGTTAATTCTTTAGCGACTTTTGGATTCTGGAAATCTGGGTAGCTATGGTCTTGCTCTGATGGTGCTATTAAATGTCTTGTCTTTTTAATTGTCTCCATAAAATATTCAGTAGTCTTGGTAAAAATATTATTTGGATCATCCAAATTTATATTGCACACTCGAACCAATGATCTTTCATCTTCATGTACATCCAATCCTTGAACTAGATTCAAATCAATTCCCATACTCAAAGTCATTGCAGAAAAAGCAAATATCGCCAGTCTTGTTAATTCACTTTCTAGAAATAGTCCCGGTACACCATATCTCCATGCATTTTCAACTCCTTTATGTACTCCAAATGAAAGTAATGGAATACATTCTTGATCAAAAAACTTTAGAAGCCTTAATTCAAATCTTGAAAGTCCTAACATTGAACTAGTTTGGGTTAATACTAAATCTCTTGTTAACTCTTCATGAAGAGCTGGCTTATTATCAATTTCTATCAACCCATGCTTAAACTCATATTCCACTTGAGTATTCCATGTTGATGAGGATTGCGAGAAGTACGAGAAAGGGGATGAGAATGGCGATGAAAAGGATGAGGACGAGGATGAGGATGAGGATGAGGGGGACGGCACCGAAATGTGACGTTCTCTATTTGGTAATTTTGTGATATTCGAATTACCTTTTGATAGCTTGGGTATGGCATAGACACATTGTCTTTTGGTATAATAGCAATATTCACAGGTAGGTTTATCTTCGCTACACTTTATATAGGTTAGCACAAAACTTTCAATTGTCAAGAAAATTCAAAAACGGGGGAGAGGGAAATCACATACCTTAATTCGAAGATGTTTGCAACTAAGGCACCCACCTCTAGATCTCTTTTTTTTTTCTTTGATAACTGGTACTGTCATGTGTGTGGATGAGTAACAGAATATTGTGGCGTTAGTAGTAAGTAAGGACAAATAATGTGTTCTTTTACCTTACGAAAAGTAAATTTGAGTTGATATTTGTTTCAGCCTGATGGTGACTTGCGCGCGGAAAGATAGTTTAAGTCCGCATTTGTTTTGAATTATCAAATTGCTGTCCGCGTGAACTCTATATTTAGTAAATGCTTGTTAAAATTGAATGAAAATAAAAAGAACTGTATATTGAGAAGAGTGGTAATACAAGGTTAGTACTATGAAAGTAAAAGTTTAAAATTTTATGAACAATATAGTTTATATAATAGCTAAGACTATTTCTATGATGAAAATTTAATTCATCCCTTGTTCTACTTTCAAGGGATGATAAAACACTGCCTGTCCTTTTCAAAACTATAAATATACAAGGAAATACCATAGATATTTAATTGGTGTTGTTATTGGCTCTGTAAAAATGAAGCATGAGATTCTAATGGAAAACCTTCTTAGGCAGATTGTTTTCTCAGTCTTGGGTATCAAACAATGGACGAGTAATCAAGAAACTGATTTGACACTCAAGCTACATCTACTTCCAGAAGAGGTTCTTTTGATAATTATGAATTATTTAAAAATATGGGACGTGATTAGCCTGATGTTGATCCATAGAAATTTCATCCTCCCTGGTAAAAGAGTATTATTACACTCCATAGTGGTTGAATCATTTAGAACTCCTCGTTCTTATCTTCCAGAAAAGTGGAATCTGTTCAAATTTACAACATTTGACAAATTTTTTAAAATGTTGACTACATTGTACTATCATCCCAATTTAACTAAAAGGATATTTTTTTGTGATGATGTATATAAATCACTGAAGAGAGAAAATAATTTAGATGCTTGGAGAGACGAGGTTGAGGATTTGCATCATGTATAAGCAAATGTCGAGATTTACTCCCCTTCTCTGAGATCATATATATCAGTGACTGGATCTAAATATTTCCTTGTCGTAGAATCTGATTCTCGGTACTTTTCAAGTTACTATGATTCTTCAAGTGAGTGGCATGGCATTGTTATATTCGAAGGCAGTCCCATTCCTTTTCAAAATGGCAAATTTAATGCTAAGTCAATCGATGTGAGGAGATTGTTTTCAACGGAGATCCTTGAGGACTTTGATTTACTGAAACTTGAATCAATTAAAGAATCAGGATCAAGGAGTTCACGTAAATCAGTATTGCTGTTTCTTTCTCCTAAATCCTTATCCCTGTTAAAAGAAGTTTGCTTTGATTGTTCAGACGGGTTTGGCGAGACGTTTCTTATGGGTTTGAAAATGAATACATTAACCAAACTTGATGTATCATTATTACAAGGTCATAGAACCTACCACACACTTCGGGGATTATTCGAACATCACAGAAAGTCTTTGATTACGATTGGCGTACGTACCTCGCCAAGACAAGATAAAGGGATTATAAGTGCTTCTATGTTTGGCGATAGTCCCTCACATCAAAGAAAGGAATATGATGTTCCATTGATTTTTAGACTATTGAAGTTGGAAGACTTCCCTAAACTTAAGTTGTTAATCTATAATGGTGGTAACCTTCATATTGAGAGAGGTGGTGCAAAACCGTCATACTATTATCTGCCATATTAGATAGCTAGAAAAAAAAAAAGAAAGAACAACTAGTTGCAAAATGGGGCATATTAAAGAAAAAGAGAAAAGAAAAATTTCTTTTTAAACTTTGAGGGTAGTCAAGTTTTGTGTTTTCCGAAATATTCCGTTGCAACTAACCGAGCTGTCAGATTGATTACAAGGTTAGTGCTTAATTATTTGATTATTTTTAACTATAGATATTACTGGTCATAAACTGTGGTATCAATATAAGTGATATAGGGTATATTTTTGATTGTAGCAATGATCAATTCTTTCAGTTATATTTTTTTTTGATGTAATTCACTCGAAGGCCGTTTTTTTTTTCCGGTTTATTCCCCCTGTGTTTGAAAAGAGGGGAAACTTTGCGGGATATAAACTCAACTCAACTTGAAAGAAAAACTAAAAAAAAATAAAAAAATAAAAAAAATAAATAAAAAAAAAATAAAAAGAAAAAATTTTAAAATTTGGAGGAGTAAATCTTGAAATGAGCCATTCAATTAATTGGGGGGTAATGTTGTCCATGAGAAGTAAGTTACCAACCATAGTTAATCATAATTTAAAATTATTGATTAGACAGTACGAATCCTATGAAATATAGTAGACACTTTCATAATTATTACGTCCCGTTTGTCCTAAACATATTTCCTGAAGAAAGAGAAAAAAAATAAAAAAATTCCTTCCTATTCGGTGCTATATTTCTGGACTCCGTTAACGCTGCACAAAGCCGAAAGCGTAATAAAAAAAATCTCCCCTTTAATTTTGTGAGGTTGTAGCTTGAAAATAATATGATGATGGTGGGTGATACCAACATTTGGGTCCATTGAAATGAAACAAGGATAATATCGGCTGAACACAAAACACAGTTTGAAAGATATTACAGCACAGTATAGCCATTTTAAAATTTTACATCAAGTGTATAAATAGTTAACTATATTTTCTCTTTTCGATTACATTTTCTAGAAAAAAAAAAGAAAAAAAAGCCTTTTCTGTTAGTAGTACATCAGTTGCTTCATCCCATCTTTAAAAGGCACTTCTTTTTTCTTTTTTATTTTTTTTTTCGATCTATCTTTTCCAATATAGAATTGATTTGCCTGTTTTTATTATTCTTTTAAAAAAAAAAAAATATTCTTGTCAAATTTTCTCATCAATTCGACACACTTACCTATTCCACATTTACCTTGTTTTTATAATTATTCATAAGATGTTAAGACTTAATAGAATACTGATAAGATTTGTTTCTGCATCTACAACAGCATCCGCAACTGCGCGAGAAATTCGTACAGTCAAAACTCCAGTTGGGATCAAGGCGGCCATTGAATCATTGAAACCAAAGGCTACCAGAGTTTCCATGGTTGGACCAGTTGAATGTCCATTGACTGACTTTGCCTTGTTAAATTCCGCTCAATTCAACAAAGGGTCTGCATTTTCAATTGAAGAAAGAAAAAGTTTCAGGTTGAATGGTCTTCTTCCCTCCCAAGTAAACACTTTGGATGAACAAGTGGAAAGAGCATATAGACAATTTTCTTACTTGAAGACTCCATTAGCCAAAAATGATTTCTGTACTTCTATGAGATTACAAAACAAAGTTCTTTATTACGAATTGGTACGAAGAAATATCCGTGAAATGTTGCCAATTATTTACACTCCAACCGAAGGTGATGCCATTGCAAATTATTCTGACAGATTCAGAAAACCAGAAGGATGCTTTTTGGATATCAATGATTCAGAAAACATTGACGAAAGATTGTCTGCTTATGGTGAAGATAAAGATATCGACTACATTGTTATGAGTGATGGTGAAGGTATTCTTGGTATTGGTGATCAAGGTGTTGGTGGTATCAGAATTGCTATTGCCAAATTGGGATTGATGACCTTATGTGGTGGTATTCACCCAGCCAGAGTTTTGCCAATCACATTGGATGTTGGTACAAACAATGACAGATTAATCAATGATGATATATATATGGGAAACAAATTCCCAAGAGTGAGAGGAGAAAAATACTGGGACTTTATTGATAAAGTAATCCATTGTATTAAGAAAAGATTCCCAAGTGCTGTTTTGCATTATGAAGATTTTGGTGTTTCAACTGGTAGAGATATGTTGCAAAAATATCGTACCACCCTTCCATCATTCAATGATGATATTCAAGGAACCGGTGCTGTTGTCATGGCTTCTATCACTGCCGCACTCAAATTCTCCAACCGTAACTTAAGAGATATTCAAGTTTTGATTTATGGGGCTGGTTCGGCTGGTTTGGGTATTGCCGATCAAATCACCAACCATTTGGTCAGTCATGGAGCAAGTATCGAAGAAGCAAGATCTAGAATTCACTGTGTGGACCGTTATGGTTTGATTACTGATGAATCCACCAATGCTAGTCCTTCACAAATGAATTACGCTGATAATTCTTCCGACTGGGAAGGTGTTAACACTTCAAGTTTGATTGAATGTGTTGAGAAGATTAAGCCAACTGTCTTGGTTGGTTGCTCTACTCAAGCTGGCGCATTTACTGAAGACATTGTTAAGGCTATGTACAAGCATAACAAGCAACCCATCATTTTCCCATTATCTAATCCAACCAGATTACATGAAGCTATTCCTTCTGATTTGATGAAATGGACTGACAACAATGCATTGATTGCCACTGGATCTCCATTTGAACCAGTTGATGGCTACTACATTTCTGAAAACAACAACTGTTTCACCTTCCCAGGTATTGGTTTGGGGGCTGTTTTGTCCAGATGTACTACTATTTCTGATACCATGATTTCTGCAGCCGTTGATAGATTGGCATCTATGTCACCTAAAATGGAAAACCCAAAGAATGGTTTATTGCCAAGATTAGAAGAAATTGATGAAGTCAGTGCTCACGTTGCCACAGCTGTAATCTTACAATCCTTAAAGGAAGGTACTGCTAGAGTGGAAAATGAAGAAAAACCAGATGGTGGTTTTGTTGAAGTTCCAAGGGAATATGATGATTGTCTTAAATGGGTCCAATCACAAATGTGGAAACCAATTTACAGACCTTATGTCAAAGTGGAATATGTTTCTGACATTCACACATATCAATACTAGATAGGACGTTTGCCTTCTCCTGCCTTAGTTTTTTTTCTGTTTTAGTTCGTTGTTTAATTATTCTGCTTAGAGTAATTTGATTTTATTTTTTTAATACACATTTAAATTTATAGACTTTGAGATTAGTTATGACAAGTAATATTATTGCAAGTAAAGCTACATCTACTGTGCTGTGGTATGTGTAAATGTATGTTTCTCACTTTTTTTTTATTTGCTTGTATCGTATAGTTATTCTGCCACGCTTGGTATTGTTAGTGATGGGACACTCGTTGCTTATAGTGAATCTTCTAAAAACCTAACGACACAGATGTATGCATTTCGGTTAATTTTCTAAGTACTTAAAGCAATCATGGAAAAGAGAAAATGGTGGGGGAAGAAAAAAAAATAAACATAAAAAGGGTTGACAATCAATCTCAAATATTCAAAACAGTATATAATGTCAGAAACTGGACAAACATTCTCCAGCAAAAGATCAAGACGAGGATGTATTAGTTGCAAAATTTTGAAAATAAAGGTAAGTTGGTCATTCACACTTAAACTATCTACCTTAGAATCATAGTACTAACAGTCTAGATTTAGTGTAATGAAGGTAAACCAATTTGTGAATATTGTAAGCATACAGGTAGAGAATGCATATATCCTAGAATCACGCCTCTGAGAAGAGAATTGGCACGATTAAAACGAATTCAGTCACTATCAAAGTTGAACCAGAAGGAGACAATATCAATAATGGAGGCATCTGTGGATTTTACTGAAACTCAGCACGTTGAATTATCCAAAAATTTGGTGTTAACTCAATCAACTAGTATATTGGAATTGTCAAAATTTGAGTTACGGTTACTTAGGTTTTTTGATGAAAAGTGTGCTTATTTGTTTTCACACGGCGTAGATGAAAAAGTGCATAAAGTAATGAAGGAAAAAGTGCCTTATTTGTTCCTTCAAAGTGAACTCGTTAGAAAAAGTATATTCTGCCTTTCAGCTATGGCAATGTCATCAATTGTGGATTTAGAAACGGTTCAGAAGACTGATATTTTTGAAGATGAAAGATCACTAGAACGCATCTACAATACCAACCAAAGTGATCACAATAGTTTGTATTCCAAGAATCTTGAGTATTTTCTAGATGTTATAAGCAATACCAGGAAGGTAATTGAAGTCGGTAGCGAAATCACTCCTACTGGGATGAATTTAAATGATCCTTCAATTGCAAAGGAAATGGCTATTTCAAGTATATTAATATTCTGTTATATGGGTATCACTCCCCATAAAATAGTGCCCATTATAGATTTCTCCAAAAGAACTCCAGATTTAATACAAATTGCCAAAGGCATGAGATCTGCATTCCAAATATGCATGCCTATAATATTGGAGAGTGAATTATCTCCTTTATTGGGACATCAGCCAATTCCAACATCTCAAACGCCAACATTGAAGCTGTGTACCTATCCAATGATTGTTGAATTGAAACTGGGACTTGAAGAGTATTATAATTCTGATGAAATCAGCTTAGAAATTTCTAACGAAATTTTAGGTTTGGAAGATACTTTACGTTTGCTCATTCTGTGTATTTATACTTGCAGCACTTTAACTTTGCCACTGCCAATGTACCGATTTTTATTTCTTTTGCCAGACCATTTCAGAGACCTCCTATACAAGAAACACAAGTTTGCCCTTCGGATATTGTTTATTTATTCAGCATTATGTGCAATGGTTAAATGTGATTTCGATGCACATACTAATGTATACCGCGACTTCATGCTATGGTATAGTAAAGAAGGTTATATGGTACATGATATGGATAACAGATTGTACGATGCTATCTTTTTCAAAAACTACGGTTGTATTTCATATTACGAATTTGACAACTTGGATCCATATAACTTATGATATGGTCAAATATTTGTTTTAATTTTGATTAAGCGCTGAGAATTCCAATCAAGAAAAAGATTTAGGAGATGATACAAATGCATCAAAGGAAAATTTAGATAGAATTCTGGAATAGTGGATATTTATAGACATTTAATATACTATTAGTTTATTTATTTATTTGAACAAGGGTAAATATAGTAGAGAATTTTGCAACATTCAGGGATTGTGGTGCAGTAACAGGCCAAAAAAAATTGAAAAAAGTGAAAAAAATTAAACTGGACGAGATAAGAGTCGAACTCATGACCTTTTGCTTGCAAGGCAAACGCGCTACCAACTACGCCACACGCCCTAGTTTTGTTTCATGGGAATCCTACTGTCGAATTAGTATCAAAAATTATGTTACTACATGGTTTGTTATTCTTGTTGATTGGACCACTGTGACTACCACTAAACTTCGTTAAAATGGTTTGGACATACTTAAATAATAGCTAAAACAAATTATAGCTTGATATGAAGTGACATTAGTGTAATGAATTTATGTTATTTTTTGCTAAAAAATGGACTCAAACTATGAGAGTATTTATTGTAATCACTGAAGGAGAACATAGATCTGGTACCAACAATTCTTGATTTACAACTACGACATTAAAACATCTGTATAGATTAGAATTATTGGTATATTAGATGTTGACACCGTACACGAAGGACTTGTTTGACTGTTTAGTTCTACCTTATGCATTTGAATCTGCATCGTTACGCATCAGGAAATCTCGGCCGGAAAAAGGTGAAAAAGAATGAAAAATTAAAAAGGTGAAGAAAAAAATATCGGCCGTATTTCGAGAAATACAATCCTTCAGAACCCCCGCAAACACCTGGGATAATATGGTCGAGAAGAGACGGTACAAACGAAGAGCAATATTGTCGTGCACTAATTGCAAACGAAGAAAACTCAAATGTGACCATCAAAAACCATGCAGTGCTTGTCGGAACACAAAGATTGTCATTCCTGAATGTACCTACGAAGTAAACGATGATATGTCACTCACGGATCAACTGACACCCGAAGAGGTAGTTCCTGTGAACCAACCAAGTCATTCGCAACATTACATTTTGCCCCCGATAAACCAACCGGTCCGTGCCACAATCCAAACTATCACTCCAACAAGTCAAGAAAGATACTCCTCAAACACAGGTAGCAATGCCAGTTTTCAAAACAAAAGCACCCTCGACGCCCAAACACCACAGTCCCACACTGTGGTTGATGCTTCGAAAGACCAAGCAAACACCCAAAAATCGTTAGTGGACCTCCAGGACCTTATCTACTTGAGGGAATTTAAAGGTAGTCTTGTGTTCTTTGGACCTACTTCGTGGAAGACATCCATCAAGTTCTGGCGCAAAATATTCCTGTATTGAGTGATATTCTGGCCATCACAGTCAAAGAAATGACATCATTAAAGTTGCCTGAAAAAGCAGACGACCAGGCTGAGAGCTCTGTTGCGCCATATCAAATTACTAGTTTGCTTCCTGACTACCAGGAGTCCCTTGCGCTTCTCAAGCTGTTCCAGAGAGACACGTTCTTCACAAAGTGTTTCAACTATGACACAATGGCCATGTATGTCAACGAAGTGGTAACTGAAACAGGACCCAATCTACAAGCATCCGGTGTCTACCTAAGCATTGTGCTTTCCATCAAGGCATTGGCTTCGTTCTTCGATGGTGAGGTGCCTGATAAAAGGTTGCTCGTGGCATCACGACTCTTTTTGTTAAAGACCGATGTCAAGTCGAACTTTGCCACGCTAACGGCACTTTTGTTGTTATATGAGTGTCGTAAATACGACTGCAATGTAGATTTTGAAGAAGCCATGACATATGACCAAGGGTTGTTTTCCACCATCATCGCTGTGTGCCTATCACTTGGGCTCCACCGCAACATCTACCAACTTCACTTCGAGGATCCCACCAGCATGGATCCTGTACAGCACACATGGAAGTTTCTCATGCTTGAGGATTCGTTGAGAAGTTTCCAGATGGGATCGCAGCCAATGATCAACGACAACTACACATCGAACCAAATGCTTCGATTGATGAAATCAAGATGCTCTTCGTCGATTCTAACTTTCAGGATAGTCAACGACGCGATGAACCTGTGTGTGTCAAACAAAGACGTCGACTTGGACCTGGCATTGTCATCAATAGAGTTGTTGATGTTTGACACACCTCCCACGGATCACGATGACATGCATTTGCAGTTGTTCTTGTACACATACGCTCAGAGCATCACATCGATCCGGTATTTGAAGAACAGGACCGCTGAGAATAGGTATGCGGCACTCCGATACAGCTTGTTGCTATACAAGTCACTGAAGGAGATGCTTTTAGATTTGATTGACCCATCGGGACGAATCAGGCCTAGTTCGTTCTACCAGGAGATCAAGGAGTCTATTTACCGAGCCACATTCTTTTGCTTGTGCTTGTACTCCAGCTGTTTGACAAAGTAGAGAAGGTTGCAGGCCATAAATCGTACCACGAAGTGTTGGGTTCGGAAATAGACGCATCCACCGATGTGTTTTGGTTGATGTACACGGTAACAAACGAGATTCTGATGACAATCCTGAAGATGACGAATGTGAGTCTAACGGCTAGATCCATGATTATTTTTATCAATCATATTCTAACGTATGTTATGGGGCAAATTGAACAGAAAGCAGCAACAACACAATTGACACCGGATATTTTCAACTTTTCTCCAGTGTCGTTACCAGATTTGGATCTAGATTTGTTCCAGAACGACGACTGGGGATTGTTTCAATGATAGTGCATAGCTGTTTTTTGTAGTGATCAACAATGTACATTGTAACATTTCTATATGTCTACATAATACCCGCAATGAATGCCAATGACCAAGTACGAGACATACCGTTGTCGATTTGTGCTTGGTTCCAATCATCTCTGGCAAACCAATCCCATGCGGATTTGGGATTAAATAATGCTTTGTTAAGCATTAATATACCTTTCCAACCATCTGGTATCTGGTCGATCCATGCTGCTAGTTTTTGTTCCCATTCTTCTTTAACAAATTGTGGGCTACGAAAATAGGAGGATACGGGAGTGATAGGCAACATATGGATACCATGAATCCATTCGTCTCCAACTGTACCTCTTCCGAAATATGTAGAGTAATCAATTTTGTTTTCAAACAATATACCAGAAACTTTATTTCCAATAAAATTTGGAGGTTGAACTTTGTTATCATCAGAATAAAGCATATACATATTGACACTTCTTCTCATGATTGCCAACATTAACTCACCTCTTTTTTCCATACTTTGATCTCCGCAAACATTACCAAACAACTTGATTGCACGGGCGAAATGATACATCTCACTTGATGATTCGTTATCTTTACCATCCCCTGAAGGGAAAATACCATGAGCCCATGAATGACCATTGAAGAAATCAAATGATCTGAATTGCGGAAACCACTTGTCACTTTGTGGACTGCAGGTATCTCTGAGTAAAACCTTAGCATAATTTCCAATAAGGGAATCGTTATCCAACAACACACGTGGATCAATTTTTGCAAGTAATGCAATCGCATGAACATGATATCCATAATGGAAATGGTGATCATTATAATTAGCATTACCAAAATCAGCAGCAGGATCAGCTGATGAAATCAAACCTTTCCATGCAGAATCATAAACCAACCCAAATTGCTGTTGATTTTTGGCAAATATTTCCACAGCTTGTTTCACTTTAGGGAAAATTTCATTAGTTAAATCATCATCATTCAAAATAAACTTAGTAACGTACGCAATATGTGCAAACTTGTCTAAAATTTTACCAGAAGTATACATTGAATCGATATTAGCCATACCAACAACATCTTGTTTAATTTCCTCTATAGCAACCCTTCTGATCAAGTCTTTAGCTTGATCCGAGAATTTAGCCTTTGGAGAAAAAACAGTCCAAGGTTCCCACATAATATCAACTGGAAGCTGCTCTTGCATGATAAGTTCATTGGTGATATATGATCTCATAACCCCCTTTGTTGGAGAATCAAGGGTCAATTCAGTAGGCGTAGTATTCGTTACAACTTCTTGGTGATGTGGAAGAGCCCAAACAATTGTTTTACCTGATTTTGATTTACCCTTGGTGTTGTAGGTGAATTTGTATTGACCTTGATTTCCTTCACCCGATGCAGAAACCTCTGCATTTTCAACAAAGGTACCAGCAGTTTCATCGTAGTGTGTTGAATCACCACGAGCAAATTGAATAGTTCCAGGTGCATTACCAACCACATGATTAGGATCTTTCAAAGACAAGTCGACTGTACTATATATCGACCAAACAACTTGATTGAACAATTTGGCAGTGTATTTCTGGACATTATCTACAACTGTTCCCACTTTGTTAAATTCTTGCACACCAACTTGAGATGCAAAAATTGGATTAACGTTCTCATAAATGGCAGTGATAAATCCCATACCTTGAACAATCGGAACTGTTATTTTTCCTTTTCCACCTTCTAACCTAGTAGTAACAGACATTAATTTATGATCTGATAAAGTCAATTTCGGATTATTAATACCTGAAATTACCCATGATTTAATCTTTGGAGGATTAAAATAGAATTGAGCAGGAACAGCATTTGGATCTGGTCCAAATACTCTCTGGGCAGCATCGGTATGATTGAATGCAAACCCATGATCTTGATCCAGATCCACCAGATACCACATACTATAAGGAAGTGGCCACACTGGCATCTTTTGATCCCCAATTGTAAGGTTGTTATAAAAATTATTTGTATGAATTGGTTCATTATTTTCTTCACAGCAACATCCAATGGGCAATTGGTTATGTCTAATTTTCCGGAACAATTCTGGAGGAGGACCGGTTGCAATTGGTGTAGCTAAAATGTCATTTCCTTTAATTGGTTGTGATTGTGTTGGTCTAGGTGCCAATTCTGGGACTTGCGTGGAAATTTGTTGTGTTTCCACGTAACTAGTAGATGTAGGCGGTGCTGGAGCTGGTGGTCGATTGTAACTACTATGATTTGGTTGGGAGTTGTCGGGTGACAGATTCTGTATATTGTTATCACTAGTATTCTGTTGATCGTTGGACTTATGATTCAAGTCTAATTTCTTGAATGCCTTTCTAATTAAACCCATATCAACCGTTATGATTATGAATGAAGAAGGAGGATTGGTAACCTTAATTTTTTACACGTAAGAAACTTTTCGAATTTCAATTCCTTGTGGGTTTTTTTTTTTTGGGAAGAAAATCTTACACAGTGCATACTGGACACAAATTTAAAAATTTGTCTCAATAACAACTTCAGATGTCAATATCAAAACCGATTCTGCACAAAATAAAATTATATACCAATTTCAACACTCACTTTTGTTATCCAGCAAATGAGAGCTAGCGGGTAATCACAAAAAATATTCCGCACGGAATTTTTCGCTCTTTATCTAACATTGGCTCGGAATTTTTTATATTCGAATTAATAGTCTTCCAGAATATATAAAAAGGATTAGATCGAAACTACGATTGAGTTTCTAAACAGAAAAAATTTAATTCAAACAACAACATATAATGAATTTAATTATAATCCTCACGCTTTTACCTTTTATATTGGCTACAGATTTGGCAGAAAAATGGGGAGACCTTTGGCCATTCCAAGGAGTCGCTACATTTGCCCATCTAGAACATTTTTCATGTTTGATTGAACCTGATAAGCAATTCGACATTGGTATCATTGGAGTTCCATTTGATACGGCAGTATCATACAGACCAGGTGCACGTTTTGGACCTCGTGCCATTAGAGATGCTTCTCAAAGACAAACAAGTTTACGTGGATTTAACCCAAGAGCATTATTCAATCCATACAAATCATGGGCCAAAATTGTGGATTGTGGAGATATCCCGGTGACTCCAATGGATAATGCATTAGCATTTAAACAAATGGATGAAGCATTTAAGGATTTGTTGGATAAAAAGTCATTAAATAATACCCATGTACCACCAAGATTTGTTGCCTTGGGAGGAGATCACTCCGTATTATTACCACATATTAGAGGTTTACATAAGATATATGGACCACTTAACATAATTCATTTTGATGCACACTTAGATACTTGGAAGCCAGATAAATATCCATCATTTTGGGAATCTGATCAAAATGAAATCAACCATGGATCTATGTTATGGAAGGCACATGAAGAAGGATTAACCACTAAAACTAATATTCATGCAGGTTTACGTACAAAACTTTCTGGTCTTGAAGATTTGCAAGATGATGATGAGCAAGATTTTGTTAGAATTGAAGCCGATGATATTTGGTTAAAAGGACCAGAGTATGTTTTAAATAAAATCTTAAAAACAATTCCGAAAGATACCCCAACTTATATTTCCGTAGATGTGGACGTCTTAGATCCTGGTTTTACTAGTGGAACAGGAACTCAAGAGCCAGGTGGTTGGTTACCACGAGAATTGATTCATATTTTGAGACAAATTGAAAGTTTGACAGTTGTTGGTGCTGATATAGTTGAAGTTGCACCTGCTTATGACATTGCAGAAATAACTGCGACCAATGGTGCACAAATTGCTTATGAAATATTAACCAGCATGGTGAAGAAGGGTAATCTTGATAAATCGTTAGTTAAGAATGTTATTCGTACCTTTGATAAGTAGGTTATGAAATGAGTAGTTTAATCAATATAATTTTGTGTAATTATTGTTGTTGTTCTTGCAACTATTGTCAGCCGTGATTTTCAAAACCCCTGAAAGTATGCAAGAACAAAACCTAACAACAACAAAAAAAACATTACGTGAATTGAAGAACAATAAAATTACTCTTGTATTGAGTTCGACGTCTCTAACCATGTTTGAATTCAGAGGTTACAAAAAAACCATCTTTATTTCACCTAAAGATGCTAGTCCATTGATCAATTTACCTGATGAGATCTTGGTTTCCATTTTTAAGTTTTTGAAAAAAAAAATGTTGCAAAGATGAATCAAGTGCATGGAAATTTCAATAATGCTGTGAAAATTACACTTTTACATTCAATTGTTGTTGTTAGCAGAGATAAGAGCCTTTATTCATTTCCATCATCTTGGGACGATTATACGTTTGCTAAGTCTGATGCATTTTTCAGTATGTTCAGATCCCCATATTTCGACCCTGAATATAATAAAACATTGATATTTATGGGACCTTTACTCACAGAGAAGAAATATGTTGAACGCTTGAAACATACATATAATGATGTACAAATATATGATGTTTCTCCCTTTAATGGATACAGGGTAGTAAGTGTCGACATTTCTAATAATAATCAACAAGAAACATATTGGCTGGCCATAGAACTTTTTGGTAACGAAATCCGTTAATTTGGTAGGGGAGCATCTGTGCCACTCGAATTCGAACTTCCGGATTCTTAGCTTAAAGAAATCAAAATCCTGTCACTGAAAGTTAACTTTTGCATGAACAAAATAGATTGTGAGTCTGTAACTTTAGCTGGTTTGAATTTTAGTTCTATGTTGAGTCACTTCAACTATGGTACAATTACAAAATTAAGAATATTACGGATATCCTCACTCAAAGTATCATCATTTACTAGAATGGCTACATTTTTTTATAAATTTGAAAGAATTTGGATTTGTTGATAGTGCAAATTTGGCGCTCCAACAGTTTGTGATTGGATTGAAGGTTAACAGCTTGACTGAATTGGAAATCAAATGCAAAATAGACTCACTTAGACTTGAATTTGAGAACATGATATATCATCATAGTAGGTCATTGAAATCCATTGTATATTATTACATGGACAATAGATTTGCAAGATTTGGGAAACCTGATCGAGCTCGGGATCCTAAAAAGGTGCCCTTGGGCTTTAGATCATTAAAGCTAGAGAATTTTCCAAAACTTCGGCTGTTAACATATGATGGAGGAAAATATTTAGTTGACAGGTCTGGTCAAAAGGCAAAGATGGTGTACCTGTCTTATTGAATTGTCATGGTATTTTCAGTTCTGAGCTGTGAATTATTGAGAACGAATGGTTAGTCAATTACAATATGCTCTGAAGATACGTTTAGACATTCCTGTTTCCTGTTTTAATAATTTGTATTGTGTGATATTACATTTTCGGAAATTGGAACCAGTCTATGAAAAGAGACGAACAGTAGGTGAATGGGTGCAACTAGAATAGGCTATTGTAAGTATCACTTCTGTTGGAATTAACATTAAAGTAAGTCTGCTCCTTCAAAATATGAAGACAATATATATTAAATGTTTGATTTCTATTGTATATTTTACGTGGATATTTAACGATCAAGTAGTATATTAATGCTTAACAAAGCATTATTTAATCCCAAATCCGCATGGGATTGGTTTGCCAGAGATGATTGGAACCAAGCACAAATCGACAACGGTATGTCTCGTACTTGGTCATTGGCATTCATTGCGGGTATTATGTAGACATATAGAAATGTTACAATGTACATTGTTGATCACTACAAAAAACAGCTATGCACTATCATTGAAACAATCCCCAGTCGTCGTTCTGGAACAAATCTAGATCCAAATCTGGTAACGACACTGGAGAAAAGTTGAAAATATCCGGTGTCAATTGTGTTGTTGCTGCTTTCTGTTCAATTTGCCCCATAACATACGTTAGAATATGATTGATAAAAATAATCATGGATCTAGCCGTTAGACTCACATTCGTCATCTTCAGGATTGTCATCAGAATCTCGTTTGTTACCGTGTACATCAACCAAAACACATCGGTGGATGCGTCTATTTCCGAACCCAACACTTCGTGGTACGATTTATGGCCTGCAACCTTCTCTACTTTGTCAAACAGCTGGAGTACAAGCACAAGCAAAAAGAATGTGGCTCGGTAAATAGACTCCTTGATCTCCTGGTAGAACGAACTAGGCCTGATTCGTCCCGATGGGTCAATCAAATCTAAAAGCATCTCCTTCAGTGACTTGTATAGCAACAAGCTGTATCGGAGTGCCGCATACCTATTCTCAGCGGTCCTGTTCTTCAAATACCGGATCGATGTGATGCTCTGAGCGTATGTGTACAAGAACAACTGCAAATGCATGTCATCGTGATCCGTGGGAGGTGTGTCAAACATCAACAACTCTATTGATGACAATGCCAGGTCCAAGTCGACGTCTTTGTTTGACACACACAGGTTCATCGCGTCGTTGACTATCCTGAAAGTTAGAATCGACGAAGAGCATCTTGATTTCATCAATCGAAGCATTTGGTTCGATGTGTAGTTGTCGTTGATCATTGGCTGCGATCCCATCTGGAAACTTCTCAACGAATCCTCAAGCATGAGAAACTTCCATGTGTGCTGTACAGGATCCATGCTGGTGGGATCCTCGAAGTGAAGTTGGTAGATGTTGCGGTGGAGCCCAAGTGATAGGCACACAGCGATGATGGTGGAAAACAACCCTTGGTCATATGTCATGGCTTCTTCAAAATCTACATTGCAGTCGTATTTACGACACTCATATAACAACAAAAGTGCCGTTAGCGTGGCAAAGTTCGACTTGACATCGGTCTTTAACAAAAAGAGTCGTGATGCCACGAGCAACCTTTTATCAGGCACCTCACCATCGAAGAACGAAGCCAATGCCTTGATGGAAAGCACAATGCTTAGGTAGACACCGGATGCTTGTAGATTGGGTCCTGTTTCAGTTACCACTTCGTTGACATACATGGCCATTGTGTCATAGTTGAAACACTTTGTGAAGAACGTGTCTCTCTGGAACAGCTTGAGAAGCGCAAGGGACTCCTGGTAGTCAGGAAGCAAACTAGTAATTTGATATGGCGCAACAGAGCTCTCAGCCTGGTCGTCTGCTTTTTCAGGCAACTTTAATGATGTCATTTCTTTGACTGTGATGGCCAGAATATCACTCAATACAGGAATATTTTTGCGCCAGAACTTGATGGATGTCTTCCACGAAGTAGGTCCAAAGAACACAAGACTACCTTTAAATTCCCTCAAGTAGATAAGGTCCTGGAGGTCCACTAACGATTTTTGGGTGTTTGCTTGGTCTTTCGAAGCATCAACCACAGTGTGGGACTGTGGTGTTTGGGCGTCGAGGGTGCTTTTGTTTTGAAAACTGGCATTGCTACCTGTGTTTGAGGAGTATCTTTCTTGACTTGTTGGAGTGATAGTTTGGATTGTGGCACGGACCGGTTGGTTTATCGGGGGCAAAATGTAATGTTGCGAATGACTTGGTTGGTTCACAGGAACTACCTCTTCGGGTGTCAGTTGATCCGTGAGTGACATATCATCGTTTACTTCGTAGGTACATTCAGGAATGACAATCTTTGTGTTCCGACAAGCACTGCATGGTTTTTGATGGTCACATTTGAGTTTTCTTCGTTTGCAATTAGTGCACGACAATATTGCTCTTCGTTTGTACCGTCTCTTCTCGACCATATTATCCCAGGTGTTTGCGGGGGTTCTGAAGGATTGTATTTCTCGAAATACGGCCGATATTTTTTTTTTTCTTCACCTTTTTTAATTTTTCATTCTTTTTCACCTTTTTCCGGCCGAGATTTCCTGATGCGTAACGATGCAGATTCAAATGCATAAGGTAGAACTAAACAGTCAAACAAGTCCTTCGTGTACGGTGTCAACATCTAATATACCAATAATTCTAATCTATACAGATGTTTTAATGTCGTAGTTGTAAATCAAGAATTGTTGGTACCAGATCTATGTTCTCCTTCAGTGATTACAATAAATACTCTCATAGTTTGAGTCCATTTTTTAGCAAAAAATAACATAAATTCATTACACTAATGTCACTTCATATCAAGCTATAATTTGTTTTAGCTATTATTTAAGTATGTCCAAACCATTTTAACGAAGTTTAGTGGTAGTCACAGTGGTCCAATCAACAAGAATAACAAACCATGTAGTAACATAATTTTTGATACTAATTCGACAGTAGGATTCCCATGAAACAAAACTAGGGCGTGTGGCGTAGTTGGTAGCGCGTTTGCCTTGCAAGCAAAAGGTCATGAGTTCGACTCTTATCTCGTCCAGTTTAATTTTTTTCACTTTTTTCAATTTTTTTTGGCCTGTTACTGCACCACAATCCCTGAATGTTGCAAAATTCTCTACTATATTTACCCTTGTTCAAATAAATAAATAAACTAATAGTATATTAAATGTCTATAAATATCCACTATTCCAGAATTCTATCTAAATTTTCCTTTGATGCATTTGTATCATCTCCTAAATCTTTTTCTTGATTGGAATTCTCAGCGCTTAATCTTAATGAAGATCTATCTGATTGATTTGATTTTCTTCTTATGAAAGACGACGTTGGAGTTAAAGCTCCAGGACTAATATTACCGGATTCTAAATCCAGACGTCGTGGTTTGTGTGTTAATGCTCTTTTCAATTGAGCTCCAATGTAATCAGCTTCTGGTTCAGATTCATTTTTATCATTTGGATAACCGTCACTCGAAGTCCGACTTCTTCGCGTTTCTAATTGACCTGCAATTGTCTTTTCACGTTGTAAAGGTGTACCCATACCATATACGGGGAAAACATTTTTGGGACTCCTTATACTCTTTCTTCTTGTGGAAACACTGGATCTTGTTCTTGATCGACTTAATGATGGTCTCAATTGAGTTATTGCTGAAGGTATGCTAACTTCATCATAAATTGGAATTGGTTCCAAATCATCTTCATCATCTTGTTGGGTTTCATCTGACTCGCCATTATTTTCATCCAGTTTAACTGCATCTTCATCAAATTGTGCTTTCTTTTGTCTAACAACTCTTGAATCTTGATTCAATTCTGGTTGTTCATCTCTTAATTCATATTGTGGCAAGTCTAATGCCTTTCTATCTTCTTCAACCACGAATATGTGCAAGTACCAGGTTATAACAACTCCAAAAAATGACCCACCAACCATATTTCCAAGAGCTGCGGGAAGAAAAAACTTCCATGCAACGGTTGCGACACTAACAGGAGCGCCATTGATTAATCCGAGTACGATTACATACATATCCGCGACTGAATGAGTAAAACCAAGGGACACAAAAGTAAAGATTGGTAGTACCATCATTAAAAATTTTACATGTAATGGTTTGGCCATTAATTGTAAAAAAATTGCCAAACAAACATAAAAATTTCCTGCTATTCCTTTGATAAATGTTTGAATAAATGAAAACAGAACTTTCTTTACAAGAATTTCTGTACTTGCTGTTACCATTGCTTGAGTTTCAGTTATTCCAGAATAAGTACAAATAACATAACAAACGAATATATTTCCAACTAAATTAAACCACCAACTAACAAACCAACTTATGAGTAGATCCCATATGGAAACAGCACGACGACATAATCCTGCACTGAAAAATAAAATATTTGAGTTATATAAATCCACACCAAGAATAACAACGTAAAATAAACCTATGGGATATGCAAAACCAGTTAAAATTGAAACAACACCAGGGTTGGTTTGGAAATCCTGAGGAAATTCTGCTTGAACCATTACATGTAGCATGCCTCCCGTTGAAAAAAGCATTCCTCCAAGTATAGAATTTAGTATTAATACATCTATTCTTAACCGAGCCTTTTTCATAGCGGTTGCTATCACCGCTAGTGCCGCTTCATAAGTGGTTAAATATGAGTTATCATCCATTGACATTGTGAGCTAATGGAGAAGGTTATGTAATATGATTAAGTCAAGTGTTTGTGTATGAATGTGTTTGGGGGAAGAGGGGAAGTACAACTTAGACAAAAAATGGATGTGTAGCTACTTATATGTGGTTCCGAGGCATTTACCAATAAACAAGGTAAAAAAAAGCAAATTAGAGTGAAATTGTGGATTTTATGGGTGTTTAATATTTTGAGGAATTTTTTTTTTTTCTATTGATCTCTCGGATTGATGACGATCTAATAATATTGCAAAAAAGACTAAAATGCATCTAAATGCCGACTTTTACAAAATTCACAACTAAGAGGAGATACGGAATTGCTTTTTGTTTGTTTGTTTGCCTTAACTTAGCCCATTTTGTCTTTTTAAAAATTTTTTTATACTAATTTTAGGTTACTCCGCATTTGTAACTTATTATGTAATAGTATCAAATTTTTTGATTTCTTGGTCTTAATCCCTTCAAACGGCTAATTTAGCCTAAAATAGTAAAAATTTACTGACATTTAGTACTACTAAATATTTTTAAAAATAATCATATACAGAATCAAAGACATACCTTTCATATAGGTTTAAATTCTGAAAATATTTCATTGAAATAAAGTAATGTCAAAGTAATAAAATTGCGGGATAATTGTCATAAATTAATTCGCGCGGCAATATGATATAAGAAAACACACACCCACACATCCAATAGCTAAAATACTTATACACAACAAAATCAATTTTGAAAATTATGCCCCAAAAATTTTTTTCTTTTGATTAAAACGAGACACGAAAAGCTCTCTACCTAGTAACGTGTGTAATCTCATCTCAATAATCATTCGATGGTTCATGCTTCATCTTTGAGTTCCAATGCCTCAATTCTTATTAAAAAAAAATATTGGCTCATTCAGTCGTGCACTAGAGTTTTATCCGATTAGTGTGGCAATTTGGTAACTTTTGGAATAATGCAGGAGTCTATGTACACGATTTTGGCTTTTAGAATACAGTATCCATCTAGAGGGTCTATTATGGTCGATGTGCAATATTAGAATATTTAAACTTATACGTAATCTTCTACTTTGAGTGGCGTGCTTTTGCAATAAGACTTTTCCAATCTGCTTCAGTGTCAAGGGAATCTTTTGATTTAGACTTGAATGATCGTTCCCATCTACTTAGTTTATTACGAAGGGTTGATTCGTCAACTGGATGATTACTATCGATATTAGCATTAACAAACACAAAATATTGATTGTATCTTCGCATTAGTTCATTTCTATCCCCTGTAGTTGATAATTGTAATTCCTTTAGCTTTGCCTTTACTTTAGGAGTTGTTAAACTATGAAAGTCCAATTTGGGTATTCTTGCAGGAACGTTAATTACAGGTACATCAATCTTCTCATCTAGTTCCTGTTCTTGTTGTTGATGTTGTGGTTGTGGTGTAATACGATGCTTATATTGTTGTTCTCGCTCTCGTTCCCGTTCCCATTTCTGCGCTGAAGGCGGAGGTGGTGATGGTGAAGTGATATTCTCCAGACTATTCGACTGTTTGAAGAATGAAGTTATCGAGGTGATTCCTTTAGCTTGTTTCTTCTTTGGTTGCTGTTGCAAGATCTGGGCCGCATTTCGTTTTGGTTTTCTTCCACTCAAACAGTCCTCCACATGACTTCTCTCTAGTATTTCAATTGCCATTTTCTCCTGACATATTGGACACGTTCCTATTTTGGGATCATTCTCATCTTCATCCTCCGATATTATTTCAATGACTTCTATAGAATCATCTATTACAATTGTTTCTGAATCTTGTTTTGTGTCTTTCTCCATATCATTTTTAGTGTCTTCTTCATTAATTTCCCCATTAACGCGTATTTCTTCATTATTCAGTATCATATCTGCTGATTTTTCTTCATTTTGATCCTTTAGGTTTACTGAATTATTCACTTCCTTTACTGGATCATTTTTTTTCAATAACATCAATAATTGAGGACGCAATATTTTATAACAACGTACAATATCCTCCAATAATGGATCCGGTCTTAAATTACTTTCAAATACTTCACATTTACAAATTGGACAACTGGAATTCCGAAGTAAATGTTCCCTTATACATTGTGAACAATAAATATGATGACATGTTGAAATAGTAACTGGTGCTTGAAAAAAATCTTTACATATAAAACATCGTTTCAAAAGATCTAGTTCGGCAAGGTTTGGTAATTTTGTGGTTTTGAAATCAGATGGATCGCTGATATTGCCTATTTCATTAATATCCATAACTTGGAGAGGATTTAGTATGCTTTATTAACCTTTATAGTTGTAGATAAGGGAATCGGATGAAAATTATCAAAGACGAGTCTTTTTTTTTCTTGATAATTTTTTTTTTAATGCTCTGACATCGAGCGTCAAAAGTATGTACATTTTATGCATTGCTACTGAACTTTACATATCGCAATCATTGAAATAAATCTTCATAATTTTATTTATATTATATTTATTTCTTTAGACTATTATTCACATTATAATTCATCTTTTTTAGGTACATTATTTGTTGGTTTGGATTTTCTAATTGTTCTGGTGACTTTTCTGGTACGAATTTTCTTGGTGGCAAAACTGACAGGAATTTCTGCTGATGATTGTGTCACACTTGATTCCTCTTGAACTTCTGACTTGGAAGTTGTAGATTCTTGCTTTTCTGATTGCACAGAAGAATATGACTTGGATTGGTCAACAATTGTCTGTTGGGCCGTAGATGGTTCTGGAATAGGTTCTTTGATTTTTTCTTCAACAATAGGAACTTCTTGAGCAACTTTGACTTCTTCAACAATATTTTCTTCTGGAACTGGCTCTTCAACCACTCGTTCTTCAACAACCGATTCTTCAACCACTCGGTCTTCAACAACCGGTTCTTCAACGACTGATTCTTCATCCACTGGTTCTTCAACTTCTTCAACAGATTCTTCTATAACTGGTTGCTCTTCAACATTTTCTTGAATTATTTCTTCAACAATCGGTTCTTCAACCACTCGTTCTTCAACAACCGGTTCTTCAACGACTGATTCTTCAACAACCGGTTCTTCAACGACTGATTCTTCATCCACTGGTTCTTCAACTTCTTCAACAGATTCTTCTATAACTGGTTGCTCTTCAACATTTTCTTGAATTATTTCTTCAACAACAGCTTCAGAATTTGGTTGGGAATAAAATTTTACTGTTTCTTCCTTTTGAATAATATCTTCAGACGTTTGTGAAGATTGTGGGGTATCAACAGCAGATACTGGAGTTGGTACTTCAACAGTCAATTCTTCAGAAGACTCAGGGGATTGAGATTCTTCTTGTATATCTTCGATGATTTCTTCTTGGATGTCTTCCACGATTTCCTCTTCTATAACTTCCTCTACTATTTCTGTATCAGATTCTGTATCAACAAGATCTTCGGATTTAGGATCTTCAACCAAATTATTTTCATCAACAATATCTTGCTCAGACCCATCGTTAAGGACAACATGTTCAAAACCATCTTCCTCGACTTTTTGATTGGTTTCTTGAGTTGGGTTTTCTTCTTCTCTTTCGACGACGTCTTCTTCTTCCACAACTTCTTCAATTATAACTTCAATTTCAGATTCCTCTACAGGTTCAGGTTCAGGTTCAGGTTCAGAAGATGGTGAAGAGATTGGTTCTTCAACATCAGTATCAACATTTGATTCATGTTGAGTTGGTTGGTCTTCCTCAGCTGAATCGTCTTCAATTTCTTCCACAACTTCAATTATTTCTTCTTGTGATTCTGCATCTGGTTCCTCAGCTGAATCGTCTTCAATTTCTTCCACAACTTCAATTATTTCTTCTTGTGATTCTGCATCTGGTTCCTCAGTGTCTTGTTCGACAACTGGTTCTTCAACAACTTGTTTTACCTCTGGTTCTTGTTCACCAACAATTTCAGGTTCAACAGTTTCTGATTCAACATCTTCAGGTTCGACAACTTTAGGTTCAACAATTTCCGGTTCACTAGATTCAGAAACTGATTCACTAGAAGTGGATTGTTTTTCTAACATTGCTTGAAGACTTTCAGGTAAAACAGATTCTTTGTTGACAAAAGTTGGTTGTTCTTCTATAGCAGTGTCATTGTTGACACTGAGCTCATAAGGTTCATCTTCGACAACAACTTCTTTAATGGTTGATGCTTGTGAATAAGTTGAAGTATCTATTTCTATTTCTGATGATCCTACTGTTGTAGTTTCAACTCTTGGAGTTTCTTGGTAATGATCTCCAATTGAAGTAGTTATATAATTATCTTTATCTTGTAAAAATTCATCAGAGTTGAAATCCGATTTAGTTATTTCATCGCCAATATCCTTGGTGATCTCACTAACTATATCATTCAAAGTGGATGCTTCAAAAGAACTTTCTGATTCATCTTTATTTAATTTATCTTTGATGAATTGCAATCCTTGATTACCATAGATCTTGGCATATTCTTCTGCAACAGAGTACCCAATGGTTCCATAATGATGGGCATAATTATAACCCAATTTGACATACTGTTGTGCCAAGCCAGTGTATTGTTTGGAATTTGACAAAATATCTTCCAATTGCCCAGTTTCATGTAATTTCTGAATACCTACACCCAAGGCAATAACTAATATAATTGTAAACAAGTACAGCAATACTGTACCAATAACAGATGCACTATTACCAAAATTGACAGGGATTTTAAACACGTGCAAGGTATTAGAAGCACTACCACTAGCCAATTTTAAACCATTTGGAGAAAAGGCAAGACATGTAATAGCAAAAGGATGTAATTTATTGAATACTTTAATGACTTTTAAGGTTGATAATTTAATCACGGTGACAGACAAATCATTTCCAGCAATGGCAACTAAATCTCGATTAAAAGTTACATCTAATGCAACAACAATATTGAATTTATTAGAAACCGATTGAACTTGAGTGACGTTTTTCGATGCAATGTTAACCTTCAACAATACAGCACCTTTACCATTTCGAGTACCTGCAGCAATCAACAATTGTTTATCATCATCAATAAATCTGACTTTTGACAATATATAACCTTTCAATTGTTTTTCCAACTTTGGAGCTGCAGTGGAGGAAAAAATTGAGTTCTTATTTATAGTATCAATAATTTCAATGGAATCAGAAGTCACATATGCCAAAGATGCACCATTATAAGAACTTAATACCAAATCTTTAATTTCCGATTCAATTTTCGGGATAAATTTATACTTCAATTCCAACAGATCAGGATTGAAAATGTAAATAGACGAAGGAACAGTTGAAGTCATGAATGCACCAGTACTATTATCATGTGATAATCTAATAACCTTTGGATACTCTTCAGAGTCAGATCTCACATCTTCCTCGAACTGTGCTGCATCATCAAATCCAAGATGTTCTTCGTTAGAATAAATGTATTTTCTAATATTGTTATTGATATTCATCGATTTAATCAATTCGGAACTTTGATTACATCCAAAAATGATATTGAATTCATTTTTACCAACAACCTTAACAGTGTCTAAACATTGAGGGGAATCTTCATTGGAAGGTAATGTGATCTCTCTAAATCTTTGTAATCTTCTTTTAGAGTCTGGTACTTTAAAATTAGATTTGATCACGTTAACTTTGTTTGGAATCCCATGTTTGCCTTCACCACCACCACCAGCAACCACAAGGGTTTTGTTATTGATAAATTTAACAGCATATATAGGATAGCCAACATCAATTGTTGCCGAATTCCCAGCAGACATTGTGCGTTTTGTTTGTGTGTTCTTAAATTTCTTACAACCAAAAATTGTTTCAGTTGAAACATTTTCTTTTTTTTTTTTTTTTATTTTTATTTTCGAGTTGGTTTCAAATTGGCTTTGCCCTCTCCTCTCTCCAAAGTTTTACACGATTGTCAAAATAGAAAAAAAAAAATAAAAATATGCGAGTGAGTTAAAGATCGTGCTGGTCTGGCCGATGTAACAGACGAAATTTTTTGTTTGTCGTGGTGCGAAATGGAGTGAGCGATCGAGTGAGTGATTCATTCATTCACAAGCTTTAAAAATTAAAATTACATAGTCGTGTAAGATCTCGCGAGATTAACCTTGTTGCCATTTTTTTTTTTTTTTTTTTTTTTGGTTTTTCCTGCCTGTTTCCATACTGCAATTCGTCTTTATCGACAAGAAAAATTGATATAAAAACTTGCAAAATTAATGCTGGACAACCAACCCATGAAATCTTTATTGTCAATACTGTCTCATGTTGTTCATGGATATGTGGGTAATAGAGCAACAGTTTTTCCATTACAATATACCGGTTGGGATGTTGATGCTATAAACACCACTAATTATTCAAATCATCCAGGTTATGGTTCATTAACTGGAATTGCAACAACCCCGGATTTGATACAAGATATAATTCATGGATTACAAAAGATCATAGACTTTAATCTGATATATGATATAATATTAACTGGATATACACCTAATGCAAGAGTCTTAACAATGGTTAAAGATGAATTAATCAAATGTATTCAAACTAAAGGTCAATCCAATAAGAAACCTCATTGGGTAGTGGATCCAGTATTGGGAGATAATGGAAGAATATATGTTGATGAGAAAGTTATACCGGTATATAAAGAAATCTTTGCAAGTGGGTTGGTATCATTGATTACTCCTAATCAATTTGAATTTGAAACATTAAGTGGGGTAAAAATTGAAACTTGGGATAATGTTAAGGATGCCATTAAAGAATTCAGAAGTCATTATGATATAGAAAACATTGTTATTTCATCTGTTTGTGTAAATAACGAATTATTTTGTGTGGGATCTAACAAACAAAATACATTTTATATTCCTATAAATCAAATTAATTGTAACTTTAATGGATGTGGTGATTTGTTTACTGCCTTGATGGCAAATGAATTTTATGATAATAACTATAGTATAAATCCTGAAATGGTGAATGATGTACTGACGAAACTAAACAAGATTCTTGAATATAGTTACAATGATGAAATTCAAAGAACAGGGAAAGAACCAACAGTGGTTAAAGATATTAGAGTGGTTGCTGCTAAACAGTATTTAACTGTAAACTATAAACTGGATAGAGGTGTAGTATTCATATAGACAAAATTAGAATCAACTAAGCGTGCTTTGATTTTTTTTCTTTTTTTTTTGCAGTTCCTGTGTTTCTTGTTGCAAAGTAGAAATCAGACGAATTCCCTTCCCAACAAAATCAAAGCTTATGCGAGATTAGGAGAAAAAGGGGACACAACAGGAAAAACAAAAAAAAAATTGCTGATAAAGCAAAGAATAAAAGAGATCATGAAAGCAAAATAATCCTTTTTTTTCTCTTCTTTTCTCCACATCTTTTTCTAATATTCTTTTTTAATTGTTATTCATACATCATATACTATATAAACGGCTTATTATTTTATTGATATGAGTTTAGAAAAATATAAAGAAGAAAGAAAGAAACGTCTGGTATCAATCGGGCGTTTTCTTATTGGGTTTACATCTGTTGCCATCTTATTTATAATCATTAAATGGTCATTTGTTTTCCGAATATTTGATAATAAGCTACAATTATTCCAAGCATCATCATCATCATCACAACAACAACAACAAGGCGAAATTGATGATGGATCAACATTACAATTAAAACATATTTTCCATCATGGTACCGGTACTAAGAATTATAAAGTACATCGAAGATTAGATATCACCCCAGAATATTTATCTAAACATGAATCATATTTTACTAATCTTGTTCAAGAGTTAGATGAACCAAAACCAGAAATTTCTATTGATTCAAATTTAGATGAAGTATATCAACAATCAGATTGGCCAGAATATCATCGAGGGAAGAATCCATTTAGTATTGAATTACCATTTAAAGGAAGTACCAGTGAATCTGCTAGATTAAAAGAAAGATATACTCCTGGATTTATTGAATCATATCTTGATTATGCTCGTGATGTTAAAGGAAATGCTAAGATATTAAATAGAATTAATTTAGAATGGGAATTTAATGATATTAGAGTACCTAATGTTACTGATAGAGATACGATTGTTACTTTGGCTACTATTTCATCCAATGCTTATGTTAGATACCCTAAGAATGAAGATGAGAAGAAGAAATCAGATTGGATTGATTTAGGAGATTGGGATCCTAATCGTGAAAATAGTGATATTAATTTTGGTTGGGAAGATATTGGATTAAGAGGACATGTTTTTGTTAGTAAAGACAATAAGACAGTAGTTATTGGAATCAAAGGAACTTCTGGTGCAGGATTACCTGGAGGTGGAAGTGATGAAACTGGAGGTAATGATAAAACCAATGATAATTTATTATTTTCTTGTTGTTGTGCAAGAATTAGTTATATGTGGACTACTGTATGTGATTGTTACGAAAAAACATATACATGTAATCAAGATTGTCTTGAAAAAGAATTACGTAAAGAAGATAAATATTATAAAGCAGTTTTGGAATTATTTCGAAATGTCACAGCACTTTATCCACCAGAAACAACGGATATTTGGGTTACTGGGCATTCTTTAGGTGGAGCATTAGCTTCATTATTGGGAAGAACTTTTGGATTGCCTGCAGTTGCCTTTGAAGCACCTGGAGAGATGTTGGCAACTAATAGATTACATTTACCATCTCCACCAGGAATACCTAAATATTTGGAAAATATTTGGCATTTTGGAAATACTGCTGATCCAATTTATATGGGAGTTTGTAATGGTGCTTCAAGTTCATGTAATTTAGCTGGATATGCTATGGAAACTTCATGTCATACTGGAAAACAATGTGTTTACGATGTGGTTACTGATAAAGGATGGTCAGTTAATTTATTAAATCATAGAATTCACACGGTTATTGATAATATAATTTTAGAATATAATGAAACTGCTCCCTGTGTTGAACAACCACCATGTCGAGATTGTTTTAATTGGAGATTTGTAACTCATGATGATAATGAAGAAGATGAACCTAAGAAACCAAATCCATTAAGAAGTAGTAGCACTTTGAAAACATCAACAAGAGTATTTGGAACCACTAGTTCTACTGGTACAAAAACCACGTTGTCATCATTGTCATCACTGTCGTCATCTACATCGTCGGCTCCAAGTGATGATGAACCACCAAAGAAATGTTTGGAGAGAACATGGTATGGATGGTGTACCAAATGGGGATACGATGATGACGATGATAATGATGACAAGAAGAAGAACAAGAAGGATTAATATATATAGATAGTTTTATATAGGATTGGGATTTTTTTTTATAGTACAATAATTATTCATTAATTTACTTTACTTTTTACATATTGTTCAGAATGGTCGTGTATTTTATGGATATGAAATTGAGGGGTCGTGTATGCAACTCCAAAAGCTGGCATGATTTTATTTTTTAATTAGTTTAAATTCTCATGACCCTAGTGTAAAAATGTACCGCACTATTGTTCTAATTTTAGCTGTACAGTACAGTAATTACTACAGTTCATTGTACACACACATGTTATAGTGTAGGGCTTTGGAATATTATTTTGTTTTCGCCTCACTCACACCTTACTTAACCCGCCGTAGATGCAAGTAATAATAATAAAAAAAAAACCCAACAAGAAAAAAAAATGATTTAATTCCCATAGATTTTAATTTCATTCTTGTATTTCATTCTATTTTATTTGAATTGTATAATTTGAATTAAAACTGTTTAAAATATTTGGGTTATGAAATTCATTAGTGTAGATTCATACAAGCCGTATGCTTTACTATTTGGGATTTTTTTTGGATACAAAAAGAAAATGTTCGTGTAAAGAAAAACAAAAATTTCCACTCTCGGTCCTAATTGGGACAAGAACTAAACAAAACAAGTAGCAACTTATTCGCTTATACACGACCTCTGACTAGAATGAGTGGAAAAAAAATTAATATAAGTGACACAAAAATTCCAATTTCTTCTTTCTCGAAAAGAATTTTTTTTTTTTTTTTCCTTTGTTTACATAGGAAGTTGAAATTCCACCTTAGACTTTTACACTCACACTCACACTCACACTCACATTTACACTCACACACACACACTGAAAAGCCATTTCTTGCTTTAATTCATCATCAACATCATCATTCATTTTTTTTTTTTTTATTTCAATTGAATTGTTTTTTTTTCCTTTCTTTCTTTCTAACTTTTTTTTTTTTACCAATTTTATTTCAACATATACATACATCGATATATATATATCTTCATATTCATATATACTCAATTGACTAATTAAATCATGAAAGTACTTGTTACATTTTTCAATCTTTTCTTTATGGCTGGGGCCATATTATTATTAATTTTCACTGTTTTATCAGGATCTTCAAAACATGCTCCATTAAATAAATTTTATTGGTTAGAAGCTGATACTTCAGATATTCCAAATGCACCAGCTGATAGAAGTGCTTGGACATTTTGGGGTGTTTGTCAAAAAAATGATTATTCAAATTGTTTATTAGGTCCAGCTTATCCAATTTCTCCACCTGATAATTTTGGTACTCATGAAAATGTACCTCAAGATTTCATTAATAATGAAAATACTTATTTTTATTTAAGTAGATTTGCTTTTGCATTTTGTTTAATTGCTTTAGCATTTGTTGGATTAGCTTTTATTATTGATATTTTAGGATTTTGTTTTGAAATCATTGATAAAGTTGTTATTATTTTAATTACAATTGCTTTAATTTTTATGGCTGGTTTTGCTTCTTTGCAAACTGCTGTTACTGTTTTAGCCAAAAATGCATTTAGTAATGCTGATAGATATGCTCATGTTGGTGTTAAATCAATGAGTATTATGTGGGCTGCATTTGTTTGTATTTTAATTTGTTGGTTATTAACATTTTCAGCTAATATTGCTAATAGTTATAGAAAACATATGACTAGAGTTAAAGCTGAAAAAGCTGCTGCTAATGGTGGTGCTGTTCCAATTAGTGGTCCAGATGGTGATGAATCTAGTTTTACTAAAGCTTCTGCTCCTCAAGGTGATATTAAAGATGGTGATCATACTGGTGGTATTAGATTCTTTAAAATTAAAAGAAATCAAAAAGTATCTGATGAAGATTCCGTTTAAATAAATAAAAAACCAAAAAAAACAAAAAAAACAAAAAAAACCTAACCATAATCATATTAGGTAAATAACAGTTTGAATTTTCTTAAAACCCCAATAATACTTGTTTTTGTTTATAATCAAGTATTTGATTTATTACCCCTTCCCAATTTTATTCCTTGTTTTTTTTTTCTCCATACGTTGACATTTTTTATTATTATCATTATTTTGTTTTGTTTTATAATTACTTATTTCATTAATCTTAATTATATATAATTTTTTATTCTTATCCAAAAGATATTGTAATTGTAATTATAATTATAATTGTAATGAATTAATTAACCATCATCTCTATTAAAGAAGTCAATGTATGTGTTTGTTTGTCAGTATTACCGGACCAGTGGGTGAGACGACGACCCAGGTTGCAAATTTTGGTTGGGGGTTCAATCGTTATTCAGACTCAGAGATAAATTTTTATAACCCACCGTTATTTGAAACAAATATATGCATAAATCACTAATAAACGAAACAGTAGGGTCCCAAATAAATCTACTCAATCTTTAATGGTTTAAAGAAACTAACCTATGGGGTGGATATACTTGTGTACAGTTTTTCTTAATAACGGCATTAATTACCGAGATATTCCCTCGTATTATTTTAAGGAAATTTCAGCTAGTAAAAAAAATAATAGAATACTGTAAAGTATTTTTAAAGGATTCTTCTTTTGCCTTTCCTCCCCCACTCCTCCACCTTCTCCTCCGGGAAAGTATGTAAGTCTAATTGTACTGTATCTTATTTGTTTGATTTGTGTTGTGGATTACAATTATACTTTAGACTAAACCACCGCGTATACTGATTTCTATACATTAAATATACAGTAAATTACAAAACAAAAAAAATGTACTGTAGATATTGTGGTTTCTTTTTTTAGTTTTTAGTTTTGATATGAAAAACTTTTCTACACATTTCTAGAATACATAACATGTTAAGACGATTAAGCATAAAAATGGACAGGAGGAAATATCTTATCCTTATCTCTCCTTATTCCTTTCCTGTTATTATTCATTTCTCACGTTTTTGTTCTTCAATGAGTTACTTATCTGAAAAAAGAAAAGGGATGAACATGATAAAATCCCCAAATAAAGGAATATTCTCCTTAAATTTCAACCATATCTTGTTTAACAAGATAAGAAAGCACCTGTCCCTTAGTTATGACTAGCAACATGTCAATACTCTAAATACCCACCCCTCTCTTTCTTCTCTTCGTCAGTAACAGTAAAGTCGTATATAGTAAAAACTTAACTATGAGTTTTTATTTTGTATATGGCTGAATCAACCAGACACGACTACTTTTCGGAGTAGCAACGTAACAGGGAAAATACAATACAGTATTTAATGTATCATGTAATATGTTAATTAACTCAACAAAATAAAACACACATTCGTAATCCTCCCCCACATATTACATTGGGAGGAATAGCATCGGTATGTAAAAAGCAAAGAAAAAACGTCAAGCAAACTCAATATAAACATGAATGTTCATTAAAAAAGTAAAAAAACAGGAGGGGAGGGCGGGGAGCGTTTCCAATGGTGGTAATGGAGGAGGAAGGTGGTAATGGAGGAGGAAGGTGGTAATGGAGTAGAAGGAATGAGAGAATTATTCCAAGAAAAATCATTCACTGTTGTATTATATAAACGGATTAATTAAATATATACAATGCCAAATATTGTTTTATATGTGAATTTCTTGTTTTCTTGTCCCCCCTCTCTCCCTCCACATTATGTTATGATTACCAAAGAATCTACTAATATACGGCATTTCTTACTTGGATATGATAATTTAACCTTCAACCTAACCATATACACTACAGTGGATCTTGTATTAAAGGTTAGACTATGTTGATCATTTGTTTCTCATAATTAAATGTAATCTTGTTTTCAGCTTCTTTTTTATCTTATTATTGTTTAGTACTATAAGAGATTGTATAATTCCATGAATATTATCAGGTACACAATCAATGTCGTTGTTAACTTCTATACATGGATTCATTTGGTGTAGATTTGCAGTCAATCGTGTAATGTAGGATCGATCAACATGCAGTTATGGAATTTCATGTAATGTTAAAAAAAAAAAAGAAGATTCAAGATAAGATAGATAATAATAATTAATTTAAATTAATCGAATGTTTTATGTATACAGTACACTTTGTTTGATTAGAGAGAGAGAGAGAAAAGGACACTTAACAAATAAACTAATCCATGCATATTTGCTACATAACCTATAATGCATGTATGGTATAATACGAATCGATATGTTGTACTGTATACCCAGAAAAATAATCAAGTTGCTTTGTTTGTTCATGGGGAAGGGAAAAGGGGGAAAAGCTAAGTGCAGAGAAGTAAATGTAATAATTGAAGATCGATTCAATGTCGAATAAAAATTGAATATCTATTGAACACAACTTGGAGATTTTTTTGCGTAGTATTTATAAACGTCGGGCCGTGAATAAGTTGATGATCATCATACAACGGTAGTGGGGGCGGATGTAGACCTAAATGGATGATTCGGATTAATCGCATTCTACGTCGTGTTGAGTATTCGAGAATACCGAAAAAAGAAAAAATTTACAAAAAACCCCCCGGGGATCATTAAATCCGAATAATTTAAGAAGTTAAGTGTATTGGGAATGATCATTATAATATTTATTACATATAATATATTAAGGAAGAAAGGGATTGTCAAAAGAATACAGTAAAAGCGGAGCAATGGAATTAATACTCAAGTAATTTGTAGACATTTATTCAAAGTGGTATGCTGTAGAGCGGTGCGCTATGCGTATATTGTACTGTATAGGTTTTAATTAAAAAAAATGATTGGTGCCCAATGATTCCACGACGACGACGACACACCGCGACCCACGGAACTACAATACAAATTAAGTACTACAAACTGTGTACCATGTACTACGAACTGTGTACCATGTACTACGAACTACGAACCACGTACTAGGTAACATGTTCCACGGGGGGCTTTTAATTTAAACATATGTCACACAAGCAAAAAAATTTGGTAACAGAAATTTTTTTTTTTTTTTTTTTTTTAAATTTTTTTTTTGCTTTGTTATATTTCTTCTACTTCTTCGTTTTTTTTTTTTTTTTTATTCCATAGAGAAAGATAAATTAAAATTTCACAGAAGCTCAAACACATTCCCTATAATTTTTTTTTTTTTGTTTTTTTTAAATATTTGATATATAAATTGCTTTCAATTGTTAACCACGTTTTTTATTCTTTATATATATATATTTACATTTGTCATTCATTGCATATAAGGGTTCAGGTTAATTAAGAGTAGTTTTTTTTGTCTTTTCAATTAGAATTCCCATTTCATTCACAATCTTTCCCAACTACTGGCTCCATTTCAACTATTCAGATCGACATAAAAAAAAAACTTACTAATCAACCATGCCAAATATTAAAAATATCTTTAAGAAAGAATCTACCCCAGAGATTTCTTCTTCTCCATCAAGTACTGGTTTATCAAAATTATTCCATCGTCATGATGGTAAAAAAGATCTCAATGCTCAACGTTCAACAAGTACAACCCCTATTTCAATTAATACCAATATTAATAATAATAATAATGCTGCCAGTACAACTACAGCTACAACTACAACTACAGATAACACCACCAAAAATACCACCACCAACACTACTGCTGCTACCCCATCTTCTCCACATCTTCCTCCTGGTTCAAGTCCATCTCCAATTACGCCACCTCCTCATTCAGTTATGAGAAGAGCAGTTTCAATTAATTCATTGAAACGTCGTAATACCAACCCAGTTCAATCTGGTACAATAGCGACATCATCCTATAATAATAATAACAATCACAACATTGCTCACACAAAGGATACCCATGGTAGCAGCGATACTCATCATCACACCACCAGTGGTAGTAATGTTCATGCTCCTACATTTTTAAATGGAAATAGAAGTAATTCTGAAAAAGGTCCAGTTTCATCTAGTCGTAAAGTTCTTTCAAAGGCTAATACTTTTACTCATTTAAATCAAATTGATACGAGAAATGCTCAAAAACAACAATTGAGAAATAGCAGAGCTCCAAGTAATCATGCTTCACCAGCTGCTCCTCATAATGACAAAATTGTTTATAATCCTTATGGTCTTATTAAAAGTCCTAGTCAGGAACGTCCTAAAAATGCTAGTTTTTACATGTCAGGAGGAAATGACGGAGAAAGACTTTTGACAAACCCTGTTGCTAATCCAAATGATTATTTGCCACAAAATTTACAACAAACTCATATAAATTTGTTAGAAGATTTTGAAATTGATGTTGGTACAAGAAAGTTGGGTGATGGTGGATCATCAGATGTTAGAATTATTAATGCTTGTAACAATAAAAAAAGTCTTTTTGCCTTGAAAAGATTTACTTTATTAGGTAAAGAAACTGATGAGGAATTTTACAAAAGAGTACTGAAAGAATATGTTCTTCAACAAGTAGCTTCTAAATCTAGACATGTGGTTGATGTGATTGCTATTTTAAGAATTCAATCTCAATCAAATTTAACTAGAGGTTGGGGTATGGTTATGGAGTTTTGTGGTGGTGGAGATTTATTTTCATTAATTGTTAAACCTGGTTGGAAAAATACTGCCTTGGTCGAAAAATATTGTCTTTTTAAACAAATTTCATACGGGCTTAAATTCCTTCATGATAATGATATTGTACATCGTGATTTAAAACCAGAAAATGTTTTATTAGATGCTAATGGTTTAGCAAAATTATGTGATTTTGGTGTTAGTGAATATGGTCATGAAATTCCGTTAGATTTTTCTAGTCCAGTGAAATTATCAACTGCATTTGTTGGATCTCCTCCTTATTCTCCACCAGAAGTTATGATTTTGAAGGAAAAATCAAGTACTGAAATTAAAAATTTTGCTTATGATGCATTCAAAATGGATTGTTGGGCTTTAGGTATGATGTTGTTTTGTTTGGTTTATGGAGGAGTTCCATTTCAACAATCAAGTCCGAATGATCATGCATTTAGAGAATATAAGTTTAGTCATAAGAGATTTTGTACTGATCATCATAATTTTAAAGATAATGTTGATTTCCCAAAGGGTCCAGGTGGTGAATTTAAATTAGCAGCTAAATTTGAAAGTACTGGTGCTTCAAGAGTAGCTTGGAAATTATGTGATCCTTCAACTGTGACAAGATATACCATGGATATGTTATTTAATGATCCATGGTTTAAAGGATTAGAAATGTGTATTTATGAACATCCAGATCAACTTGTCAATCCATTTGTATTGCCAGGTACTGGAGGTAATGTAAATACTCATCCAAGTTTTAGTTCAGGTTATGCATCAGCCTCGAATTCTCAAGCTCCTTCAAGAAGAGGTACTTTTTCATCAAGACAAGTTACTAGTCATAATGGATATGATAGTCATGATGAAGCTCCTCATACTCCAGTTAAAAGTATGTTAGATTTAGCTGGTGCGACTGAGAAGTTAAACAAGGCCACTTTGAAAGAGAATAGTATGTTTATGAATCAAACTTCATCTAGCGGTAACTCCAATAACAATAATAACAACAATAACGCAGGTGAGATTTCTTCGAGTAATACTAGTACTCATTCATTTGATGATAAATTAAAATCTAGATTAGATTCAGTAGCTGCTAATAATGGTCCAATGATTAATGAAGTTCTTTCTACTTCATCACCATCGCCATCACCATCACCAATGACTTCTTCTTCATCTGTTGATAGAGCAAATCAAACTACATCACCAGTTAATGGTAGTAAGAATTTACCAGCAGTTGAAGAATCTGATATTGAACATGAAGGTGATGATTCTATGTTGGCATTGGATTTCAAACATTCAAAACGTATACCCGATAGTCCTAAAGAAGAATTTCCAACAATTCCAATTCCTAAAGCTCAAAATAATGAAAAAAATATTCCAATTCCTATTGAAGATTTACAAGTTGAAAATGGACCAAAGATTGAATGTGAGCCATTGGCTGAAATTAAAGATGAAGAAGATGTTGATCATAAGGAAAGCCTCAATGATGATGATGCTAGTAAATATCAGGAATCTCTTAATTTATCTAATTCTCCACAACCAAATTCTGATGGGTTTGTTAAAGAACACTCACCATCTTCATTAACCCATGAATATCCTGATGGTTCTAGTGTTGCATCGATTATTAGTGCTGCTACAACGAATAAACAAAATAATGAATTGGAAGATAAACTTGGTGAAAATAAAGAAGGATTTTGTACTTTGGCAGATTTAAAAATTCCTGATTTGAAAGAAGCTACTGATTTACAACTCGGCAAAGATGGAACTTGTGAATTAGGTTATAAAATTAAAAAACATCATCATACAGAAGTTAGTAATGTTTCAAATACAGGAGCTAGAAGATAATAGAAAATTGGAGAGTGTTTTCTTAACATAATTTGGGAGTAATTTTTTTGTTTTATTTATTCATTTTTTTTTATCTAGTCTATACATGTATACTGTATATATAATTCGTTCTATTAGTGAATCAGAACATACAACTAAAAGGTATATATAAAAATGAACGACACTTTATAGATTATTAGTATTAATATTTATTTAATACATTTTTTTTTTATATATCGTTCAATGGTATAATGTATCTAAGATATTGTCATGCAGCTAATTAATATAAGGCATTAGCATAGTAGTTCAATTAATTAATAATGAAGGATACAGTTTCATCAAAACATACTCTAATATGCATAATGCCTTATACTCAATTCTATTGATTAGGATTAACTTAGCTTCCCTTTAGGACATGTGCTTTGGTGACCCGAACCTTTCTTAATGGTCTCTTCTTGTTGTCAATCTTATTCCCTATATTAAGCCCTGAAGAATACATATAGTTCTATATAAAAGTATGTCGCACAATAATTCCTTAAATGTAAGCGAAAATGAGTGAAATTGGTTAGTTGGCTGTATGAAATATTCCAATCATGCTTACGGGTTACTAATTTCATCGAGGTAAATGAGTGGTGCTCATCCGTACACATTGGTCGTCGCCGCTTTTGAGGAATATATCTTCAAATCATATCGATGGTTCATTCACTTCGATTTACCCAGTATTCCTCTCATTGCTGGGTAAATGTACTACATGTATGTGTACTGTATATTGATTAATTGTAAATAACTGTAAGAGATAGACATCATTGATGGCTCTATGCTTCAACAGATTTTACTTCCAAAAGATTCCATCATTCAATACTACTTATAAATCATTTACATTGAATCAAATATACTGTATAAAGAACCCAAATATAATTGTATTTTTTATTTTTTTAATTATTATTATACATTGATTTTAATATATATAGTTGTTATATGAATAAAACTCATTTTTTTCAAAAACTCAAAAAAATCATCATATTTAAGCTTCCAAGTTCAATTTACCTTTTGGATTGGTAACTTTAACACCAATTTTCTTAGCTTTAGCCAAGATTTCAATTCTGTTTTTAGAAGAAACAGCAGAAGAAATTTCAGCAGCATAAGTTTTAGTATGCATTAATAAAACATCCAAATCTTTAACGTTTTTAACCAAGTAAACTTTGAAACCAGATGGGTTCAAGAACTTGGTCTTTTTGTTGGAACCGTAACCAATGTTTGGTTGTGGAATGGTACCTCTGAATCTTCTTCTAACACATGAATCAATACCCTTTTGTTTTCTCCAGTTTTCAGCAACTCTGTGATATCTGTCAGAATGGTGTCTCTTGAACTTCTTGGTGTATTTCTTAACAATTTTTGGGTGTGGAATAGAACCGGCCACTATAAGAATTAAAAATGTTAGTATTTTATTGTTTTATAATAAAAAAAACCAATTTCTTATAATCATTATATAATAGAGTTATTAAGTTCCTTGAAAAATGAAGTATAGTTTCTAATGATATGTTAAATAAATTCTATAATCTCTTCTTGATTTGACTCTCATGAGATGACTTTATTGTAGTTGATTGCTTCTAATCAATACTTCTAGTTGAATAGTTTCCCATTTACTTTTCACTTTCATGAGGTACTCTTGTATTGATGTTGCCTCCTCATCGTTGTTATTGAAAAATTTTTTCTCTTTTCTATTTTGTCTTCATCAATCATAATAATACATTCACATCCAAATGAAACGAAAACAATCTATCCTATCGATTAATTAACTTCTTTTCTCATTAATAACTCTCTTTATATTGATGATTCTATCAGTCCAACAACACATACTTTTTGATATGATGTCAAGTGTAATATGATCAAAAAAGAGATTTCCTCTTAGAAAAAATTTCAAAGTATACTATAAAATTTTTTTTTTTCTTCATTCTTTCCCTCACTGTGTTCGTGTGCAATTCTCCAATACTATTTTGCTCCTACTAGGCCCAACCCTCTGATTCTGTGGCCCATTTCGTTCACGCACTCTTCTCCCATAGTTAAGCAATTACTGAATAAAACTTTTGTTCTCCTGTGCACTAAAAAAAAATCAACAAACTGTAAAAATTATTCACTGCTAACATGTAAAATTATAAATTTCTCTCTTAATTCAGGGCTATAACCCTAGACATATACACGTGATAAAAGTCACATTTTTTTGCTGGCTTAAGTTGTTTTTGTTTTGTGATCATCCGGATGAAATGCAAGATACGGTTAGAATGTATACAATATTTATTCCGGGGGTAAGCTTCTGGAACACACACACACACACAGTTATTCGGAGTTGATGGAATGCAGATTTTGGCATGACTTGGGATCTTTTTATCAATTAGCCACATGCATATGTGTATGATAGCTAAATGACATTGGAATTCTACCTTACTGGATATCCTTTCCGTATATAAAATCTCTCAGGAATTATCATCATATTAAATCCCCCCCATTTCTTTGATCTCATGACTACACCTCTCTTCTTTGTTCTTTACCCCAAATTCAGAATATTATCTGGTTTTATTATAGTAGAAAAAAAAAAGAAATAAGATTTGATTTTCGTTATTGCTGGTTCAGTAAATAATAGAAAAAATAAAACTACAATACTTCCATATACGGTTAATTATTGTTGTGGTATTAATTCTTTTCAACTACGAAGTCTACATGTAAAATTCTGTACAAGGAAATAATATTCGGATGATACTGATGAAACAGCTAATAACCCTTTGTGAATTTTAAACAGCAAACTACGGTATACATAAAAAAAAGACACACCAGCAACCTTCTTTCAAGCAAGCAAAAAGCAGAGAAACTATTGCTTATGTCATTTATTAGTTAAACCCAACATTCTATTTAGTTACACACGATCTTACCACCACTTCAACCAAACACTAACACGAACCTCGACCCACTCCACTTCCGTTTATATACTTCTTTCTTTTCTTTTTTCGGTTTGTTCGTCTAGTTTTATATTTATTTTATTTGAACCACCGTATCTGGGTTTTTAGTTTTTTGTTTTGTTTATATTTATATTTTTCACCTCCCCTCAATATTCATATTTTCTATTTTTTTTCTTTTTTGGTTGTTTTAGTTTTCAACATAATTTAGAATCATATACAACCCTTGGCCAACATACAGTATACCACAAGCATCATTTATTCTATTGCCTACCCGAATTATGTTTTATGATAAATATATAGATACCAACACTTTGGTATTCTATTTATGTTGCATAACAGTTGGATGGTTAACTTTTTGGTATATTATATTCAAATTATTTGGCCTACATCTTCAGTCAATAACCATAAACAATGGAATACTGTTTAATGGGATAACATTGAGTACCAAAAAACTCACCGCTGAGATTAAAGCCATAAGATTTAGATTATGGGGCAATACAAGAATGACTATTATTGATGAATTAACCATCAAACTCAAACATACAAAACAATCTACCACAATAAATAAGACAAAGAAAAAGAGACTACGACCATTGGATAATGATGAACTTGAACCTTCTGTTGCATCAATCACTATATTCCCCAATAATATAGTGGGTAAATACATGGCGAGAAGTTTGTTGTTGATCATCCCCACATTAAATTTAGAATTTCGTCACACAACCATAATATCTGTATTTGAAAACAAAACTTATATTGAATATTTAAAATTGATTGCCCGATCAAGGTATAGTAGGAAATCTAATGAACAAATATCTTTGAAATTCAGTTTACTCGTCAATAATGTCAAACATGATATCAAAACAATGGGTGATGACATCAAACCATTTCAACTTGGTAGTATCAATTTTGAGAATAAGTTACTGGTTAACTATATTACTGGGAAAGTTAAGGATTTAAGAGTGAGAATAAATGTTAATGATAGTGATGTTCTGGCATTTAATGCTGCTAAATATTATGTTTTTAAAGATGAAATTTATAAACAACAAATTATTACAGAACAAAGACGAATGGAAACTCTGGAAGAATTGGAAATTAAGAAACATAATAGTGTTCAAATGGTTGAAAATGCATATAGATTTATTCATGCAATTGTTTCAGAAATTAATATTCATATTGAAAATTTCAAAATTTCAGAAATACCTTTTGTAACCATGGAAAATAATACCGATTTTAAACATTATTTTAATGATTCCAAACCCTCCACATGTTTGGAATTGATGACCAAATCAGTATCTTTTAATTTTTCAAGAATGAGCAAAGATTCTGCTGGGTTTGAAGTATTGTTCAACTCCACCAAGGATAGACCATATCATTTAACTTGTTCAGTACAATTATTAAAAATGTTTTATGCTGCTAGAATTACATTGCCAACAGGTTATCTTGGACAAACAACTGATGAAATCTTGAATATTCCCAATGTTGCATTGACTTATAAAACCAACTTGCTTGATCAAATGGTTAGAAGTAAAGGTTTCAAGAATTGTGTTATTGAAGTTTATTTCTCAGCAAGTACACCAATATTTGATCTTGACACAAGACAATTAAGTGCATTAATTTATAATATGATTCTTATAAAGAAATTGAGACGTTTACATGAATTTGAAGATATAATTGTGAACACTCCATTAGCACCAAGGCAATTCTTTGATGAACATGACAGCGAGGAAGAAGAAGATGATGATGATAATGATAATGAAGAAGACGGGACGGCTCAAGATACGACCATTGAAAGTTTAGATTTAAATCAACTGCGAATGAAGACTACACCAAAAGAATCATTAACCAAAAAGATGTACAGGTACCTTGATGAATTTTACCCTAGGTTAGATATTAAACTTGTTATCGAACAACCTCGTTTTGTCATTCGTCATTATGAACAACATAAAAACACACAAATGTTATCATTTTCCTATTCATTATTGAATTTTTCATTATCTACAACATCAACAAGAGATTATGCATCTAGTTGTCAAGTTTTGAATCCAAAGATAACTTATCATGAAAAATCTTATGATGATATATTAGAAAAGCCAAATGTCATATTACAAAAAGATATCACATCTATGAATTATCTTGATATTAAACTTGATATACTAAAAAACCTTAAAGTTAAAACAGTAATTGATTTTAGTAAACTTACAATAGATCTAACAAACCTTGAAATATTCACTGGCATACATTATTTATTATTAGATATTACTAGAATAGTTGAAACAGACCTTGAAATCGGTGTCATAAATAAAAAATTCAACCAAGAATTACTTCGTCTCCGTCATGAATTAAAACTTCGAAGTTTATTCAATCCATCAAAGTCACTTAAAACTTCTATTGAAGATAAATTATTTAAATATTTACCACCATGGTTGACTAAACTTGATTTTAAATTAACTTCCTTAAATATCTTACTTGGATCTAGATCAGTATTGATTCCTAAACAAGATTTAGCAAATACCGAAGGTCCAGATTTTGATTTTGATTTCGATGAACAACATGAATTGAAACAAATTAATTGTAAAATTGATTCATTGTTATTGAGTGTAAATAACTATGGAAATAAAAGTGGAGAGAGTTCACCAACTAATAGCGTTTCTTCATCAACATCACTGGAAACATTAGCCTCCATAAATTATGATTCAATGTATTGGTCAATAAATAGTAAGCTTGAAAAGTTGAAAATATCGGCATTAACTGATCTTCATGGAAAATTTTCTCATGTGTTGGAAGTACCATCTATTAAAACAAATATCACAGCCATTTGTAATTATAATGGACAAAATAAAATTAACTTTAATTTAAATATGGATAAATTAAACATAGATTACAATAGATATAAGTTTGGAATATTCATTGGATCAGTATACCTTATCAGAGAGTTTATGATATCACCAATAAAGCTTATAAAACTGAAGGTCCGTAAGGATTTAACTAGATTTGATAGCTTGATATTAACCCCAAATGTTTCACGAGATACCGAATCAATATTAGATTTTATTTCAGTTGATTTTAAATTAGACTACCTGGATATAATCCTCTGCTTGAGTGATGAATTCAAGGTTAGATTACAATTATCTGATATTACAGCAAGGTTGAAGAATGCAAATATTGGTGTTGATGTTGGGTTTATCCGAGGTCTTGCTGACTCTCCGCAAGGAACAGATAAATGGAATCGTTTATTATGCCTCGATAAATTAAAGTTAACCACTCATATTCCTTTGTCAATTCAAGATTTGAAAATTGATATTGAAACTGATTTTATACGGTTTATCCAACCACATCAGTTTGTTGTTTATAAATTGTTTGATAATATTTCAATCACAGTTAAACTTGTCAAGCATCTCATTAAGTTATTAAAAGATGATAGCAGTAAAGAAGACTTGAATATAGTTCATCCTCATTTACAAAAGGCTAAACCATTACCATTCATTAGTGTTATATCAAAGTCTTTGAAATTTACCATGGAAGATGATCCATTTGAAGTTGAATTAGGAATGATTTATCAATTAGGTAAAACGGAACAAAGAAAAAGATTGGAACTTTATACATTATTTGATGATAGAGCAGCTGTCACAAAAGAAGATGGTGAGGATTATTTTAATAAATTAAACCATTTACATAAGACTATTTCTCAATCATGGATAAGAAAGGTTAAAGTTTACAAGGCCCAATTAAGACAGGAGATTATTAACAATAAGGAATATTTGTTTGGTGGTGAAGTCTTACTTCCTGAATCTATGAATAATGATATTGTAGCATATCCTTATTCTCCACCTTTGACAGCCATATACATGGACAAATTACGATTGGATCTTTCTAGACCAAAATTTGAACTTAAGAAAGTTGCTGATTTTATTCATAAATATGGTCAAGGGGTACCAAAGAAAACAGAATATACTTTGTTAATACCATTATATGCATCATTGAAATTAGGTGAGTTGAGAATGCACCTACGAGATTATCCTTTACCATTGGTTCATTCACCAAGAAACAAAGACATCACAGATACTAGTTTTTCATTAAGTGGTCATTTAGTTATATCTGAAGCATTTAAAAACTCACCAGAACATATCAGAAAGATTGATGTTCCATTGGTACCAAAATGTTGTTCAGAAGCATCTTTGAATAAATTTGATTCATTGATAGTTGAAAAAACATTGGCTTCTGTTAAGATGTATACTGATTTACAATGCAGTTTTAATTCCGATTATCCCACAAGAATAGTTTGGGGAACATCATATAATTTTGGTATTCAACAAACCATGTTAAATTTTGATAAATTCTCCAAACCTCCAATTGACCCTTCTCATAAATTGGGATTTTGGGATAAATTAAAATATGTTCTTCATGGGAAATGTACCATTAAAACCAAAAAAAGTTTAGAAGTTGGATTCAAAGGGTCTAGAGATCCTTATGATTTATTTTCTACAAGCGGTGGATTTGTTTTATCATTTAGAAAAAATGTTGTTTGGGATATTAATAAGAATGATGATTCTAAAAATTTCTTTGACGTTACTTCTGATAAAGTTTCTTGGTATATTCCCAATTATCTTCAAGGTCCATTAATGGCATGGACAAGGAATAGTTCTGAAGCAATTTATTTAACTGAAAGTCCTCACATGATCAGTTCACTTTATGGATATTATATTGGAAATAAATTTGGTGAAACTGATTATGATAGTGCTAATAATGTGGTTGAGAAAATTGCCATTAATCTTAGTGGTGGAGTTAATTTCCGAGTAGGATTTTTACTTGAACGTCAAGAGGACGGAGATGGCGAACTTACAGATGAATTTAAACCGCATTATGAAGTTCAATTGTATGATCCAAAATATTGTAAAAAGAATCATGATTCATATGCTGGATTTAGAAGCCAATATATCAATATGGCTATTTCATTAGAATCAAACAATGAATCAAGCTATAATACTATTCATTTATCTCCTGGTGTGTTTACTCAATTTTTCGGTTGGTGGAAATTATTTGCTAGTAATATGCAATTACCAATTAGAAGAGGAAGAATGTTTGGTGAACCTAAAGAATCAGTTAAATTTTCTCAACATTTATTTTCCAACAAGTTTTCTTTTATTATGAAATCATTGTTTATTGCGCATGTATATCGAGATGAAATTATTGATTTGAATAATGATCGAATTGAATGTGTTGGACTACGTGGGAAAGTAGATGAATTATCTATTGATTTACATCAAAGCAAAAAACGAAAGAAAGACGAAAAAACAACTCCACGAATGGAATTTCATATTGGTGAAGTTGTTCTATCAGCAATTGATTTACGTGTGATGCATGCATCATTTCTTCAAAATATATTTGATTCCAAAACAAATAGTAATAAGAATTCCAGACATGAATCTAAACCTAGTTATCATATACATGATAATGATGACCGATGGATTGATATTTCAGATTTCGAAGAAGCATATTTGACATCAGTTAAAAATGTTAAATCGATATCTATTTTCCCACTCATGAATTTACCAAGGTTTTCCTATGAAAGAGATACCCATGATATGGGATTTGATGAAGGTAATTCTCGTCTTGGATCAACTTATGAAGGATTTCATAAATGTTGTATTGGTTCTAATAATCCATTAGAAACAAAGAAAAAAGTATTAACCAAAAGACTTGAAGCATTAGAAGAACAATTAAATGAAATTTATAAATCCAAAGAAACAGAAACTACCAAGGATTTACGAAAACGTATTCTGTTTTTAGAACAAGAAATCAATAGAGTTAATCGTGGAATTAAGTCAAAACTTCGTCGAGCTTCAACATTATCTGATCTTGATAAATCAGAGAAATTTCATAATAAATTTACATTTTATTCACCACAACTGATTTGGAATTTTAATAATAGAAATTGTACATTACGTTATATTCATTTTGTTAAACTTAAATCATCCATGAGGAAATATCTTTCATATAATTCCATTAAAACTTTAGATAAAATTATGCAAAAAGCAAATGAATTATTAGAAGCCACTGATGAATTATCATCTAGTGGCAGCACTTCCGCAATCATGCGTGCTTTCACTCGAGAAGATGGATCAACAATTGATAGAAATGCAAGTTCACAACAAAGAATAGATAATTTTACTTCTATTTTAAGAGAGATTCAAGACGGTGAAAATTTAGTTGAAGATTATTTAATTGAAATAATTGCTCCACAAATTCAACTTCAAAGTGAAGATTACGAAGATTCTGTGGTTATAATTGCTGCTCCTTCTATCAAGGGTAAAATTTTATCCGTTATGGATTCAGATAGTTCCGATGGAAGTGATGGGGTATTATTAGAAACAAGATATGGAGGATTATTACAAGATGCAAATGTTTTTGTATTAAACAAGAAGGAAATTCTTGGAAGTTCATCGATGTTGACAGTAAAGAATCCTTATGGAGCTAAATCCAATTGGCCACCTTGGTTAGGTGCAGAAATAACCCAAAATGGGAAATGGGTTGGAGCTAATAATCTACTTATTGAAAATCTTTCAGTTATGACATTGGTATATGAGAGTGAGATTTTAACTAAAAAGGATAGTGATGATATATCCCCACTTCGATTTGAACTTGATATTCCTTCACTTGTTATAACTTCAACTTCAAGTCAATATTTCACATTATATGTGATTATTCTTAGTTTACTATTCTATAGTGAACCAATGAGTAAAGTTATTCAAGAAAAAATCAAAAAGATGAAATTTTCAATTGATTTTGAAGATTTGGGAGCATTATCTGATAAATTATCTGAAATGCAACAATATTATCGATTATTGAATACTTTAACACTTAATTATAGTTTCCGAAAGGATTCATTAAATAATGAAGATTTGAATAATTATTTACAACTTAATTTAGATAGAGGTGATATTGCAAGTGATATATTTTTATTACTTAAAACCTTATTAACAGGTGATTATGCAACTGATTCTTCTGATTCTTTACAAATGTCATGGTCAATTATGGCTGATGAAATTATTTTACAAATTTTAGAAGATGATAGAACTCCAATTATGGATATTGCTTTAACTAAAGGGATTTATAAACGTAAAGAACTTGAAAGTGGATCTAATATTAATAAAGTACATATTGGACAAATGAAAGCAATTAATTTGATTGAAGATGCAAGATATCCAGAATTTCTTGAACCATTAGAGAAAAAACCCAATGATAATATAATTGAATTAGAATGGACCATGAATAAATCAGTTGGAGGAATTAAAGTTATTGAAAATGTTTCTGTTTCTGCTTCACCGTTAAATATTAAAATTGATGAAATAACTGGTGAGAAATTGATGAATTTCATATTACAAACTGATTCTAGTGATGGTGGTGGTGTTAAAGATAGTAAAATTATTGCCATTGCAAATGATAGAAAAGAAGATGAAGTTACTAAAAATTCCGATGATCAAAAAGATGAAGAATTTGGATTTATTACTCAAAATGAAGGAGCCAATAAAGGTATGAAACTTGATGAAGAACAAAATAAAAGTTTAACAAGTAAAAATAAGAGAAATTTAACGTTGCTATCACTTAGTGGGAAATCATCTGGTAATGGCAATAGTAACAGTAGTACTGATTTAATTGATGAAGATAAAGATATTAAAATTATGGTTGAAAGATCTAAAAAATATTTTTCAGTGGTTTCATTATTTATTCAAGCAATTTCATTACAAGTTACCCTTAAACTTAATAAAGGATTTAAAAGAATTCTTAATGTTTATGATTTAAAAATTAAATTACCTGAATGGAATATTCAAAATGAAATTTTATCATTTATGGATCTTTCAAAAATGATTCAAAAAGAAATCACTAAAATTATACTTGGTCATATTGGTACATTATTAGCCAATAAATTCACTGCTACCAAAAAAAAATCCAAAAGAAAGTATAAAAAAAAAACAAGAAGAAGATCTACAGTTCACTCATTAACTGATGTTAGACAAATCATGGATGTTGATACTTCTAAACCTACCAATGAATAGATTGTATAATAATAATAATAAACAAATCATGTAATATTACAAATATGGAATATATATATATATATAACATGATTAAAAACTCTTGATTAATACGCATGTATATATATATCCCCATTCTAATCCCCCCAAATTTTAAAGCTTTTTTTGTATATCCTCTTTTCTTTTCTTCTATATATGTTGTCTTTTTAAATCACCACCATCACCACTGGAACCATTAGCACCATTTTGATTTTGACTCTTTTTCTTTCTTTTTAATTTCTTAGTATATTCATCATCATTTAAGTCATCACCTCTCATTAAAGTTTGTTGATCATTAATAGCTAAATCAGAACTATTAAATCCCGGAATTCCATTAACAGGAGTCTTATCAAATTTAATAGCTTTATTTAATAAATCATTATTTAATGGTTGTATAATATCAGGATGTTTATCTAAATTAGGATCCATTAATCCTGGTGGTATTGATTTATTTGGTGAAATTTGATGCTTTCCTGGTAAATCTTGAATATGATTTTTATATGATTTTCTTAATTTAACTCCTTTTGAACCATCTGGATTCGTCCTTGCTAATGATTTAGTAATTGATTCTAATCCATATTTCTTAAGTAGATTATCCGTAGGTGTCGGTGTTAATGGTTTATAAATATCTAATTTAAATACCAAAAAAAAAAAATTGTGTTAGATGGGTTTTGATTTTTATGATAATGATAATTAAAAGACGCGTTGATTTGATACATACCTTTGGAATTTATTAGATAATAATAATCTATTTGTATATTCTGTGATTCTGTCATGATGGAATGTGATTTGTAATAAATAAGTTGGAAAATTTCAATAATAGTTTTGTTTTGTCACTCATTTGAAATTCAATTGGCACTTTTTTTTTGTTCTTTGGGTTTGTTGAAAAACAAAAAAAAACACTATTACCAATGTTGCACGTGATCTCCAGTCACGTGTAAATATTGATACCAATATAGTTTACAATGTTTATTGAAATGTTAGGGCAATATAAACTTCTTATTATGCCAACATTTGAATGGGAATTAAATGAACACCAGTATTTTGATGAATTGGATGATGTAAATATTATAAAATCTATATGTACTAATTACAATAATTATGGTAAATTGATCATTCAAGGTGAAGTAATCCAAGAGGAAGAAAATTTTCACCGACAATCCCCCCTCTCACTCCTCCCCCTTGAAGAGAGAGATTACTCATGGGGGGTTTGGTATTTTTTGAAGGCTAATGGATTATGAATAGCCACTTGGTATGAAGAGATAAGTCAGTAAGGTTTAGTAGTGGTATGAATTAATGTCTACAATCAATTTCAATTATAGATAAATAAATAAATACAAATATATTCAACGAATTATTATTATATACTATGATTTTAATGCTAAAATGATTGATATTACAAGAATATCAAGATGTTATTAATTGCAAATATCGAACTTTAGGAATTAATTTATGATAATCATTATAAATAAGTCAAAAAAAGCTTGTCATATTCAAAAGTTAACTGAAGAAATAAAAGAATTGTTTTTCTTTTCTCAAAAAAAAATTTCTTCTCTTAATCTCTCCCTTTATATACTTATTACTAAATTGGTACACACGACGACCATGGATGAATGTATAATAAATAACTAAATTCAGACTGATAAACCCCACCTCCTCCCACCAAATTGAACTACAGTAGCTTTTAAAACAATTCAATTATATGTATAGATTTTATATACATACCTATTATACAAAAAAAAACAAATGTAGACAAAAAAAAAATGAAAATAATATATATGTAACAAGTAAAGCAAAGCAAGAAAGATTTTTTTTTTATTTTATTAGTTTCAACTCTTATTTAATGGGTAACAATATTCTTCTCAATATTTGATTTTCTGTTTGTTTGTTTGTTGATTGGTAGGGGTTATTTTATTTTTTAACAACTTCCCAACCATCATCATTATCATCATTAACTGATAAATCAGCAGTTTTTTCAGTTAATTTACCAACTACTGAAGTCTGATTAATTTGTTTATTTTCACTTGATTCTTCATCATCTTCTTCATCTTCAATATCTAAAACACTGAAATGAGATTTTTGTGGACCTTGTTGTTGAGTTGATTGTTCTTCTTTTTTATCTTCTTTTTTAGTAGAAGTATTTGATCTACGAGGAGGTGGTAAGCATTGACCTCTCTTCCAATTAAATTCAGGTTCAGTTGGTTTTTTAATAGTATTGGTAGTAGTATTATTATCGTTGGTGTTGGTGGTGTTATTGGTTCTTCTAGATCTTTCTCTAATTGGAAGTTCAGCTCTGGTTGATCTTGCTGAACCCCAATCAAGTTCAGGTTCTTGTTTTCTTGGAGTTCTTGGAGTAGTATTTGATTGTTCACCTTCTTCATTATTGTTATTATTGAAATTTCTATTTGATCTTTGTCTTGGAGGAAGTTCAACTCTAGCACCTCTAGCAGAACCCCAGTCAAGTTCAGGTTCTTGTCTTCTTGGAGTTCTTGGAGTAGTATTTGATTGTTCACCTTCTTCATTGTTGTTATTATTGAAATTTCTATTAGATCTTTGTCTTGGTGGAAGTTCAACTCTTGAATTTCTTGCTGAACCCCAATCAAGTTCAACGGCAGGTTCTCTTCTAGTATTAGTATTAGTATTGTTACCACCTCTACCTGATCTCCAATCACTTTCACTTTCTTTTGGTGGAGCAGCAACATTAACATAAATTTTTCTACCTTGGAATTCAGACATTGATAAATTTAAAGATTCTTCTAAAATTTCTCGTTCATTAAAAGTAACAAAAGCAAATCCTCTTAATCTACCAGTTTCTCTATCTTTTGGTAAAACAACATCAGAAATAATATCTTGAGCTTGCATTCTATCTTCAAAATGTCTAACAATAGAATTTTCATCAGTTTCCCATGGTAAATTAGAAACTCTAGCACGATATGGTGGTTGATCTGGAATTGGGAATTCTTTTCTTTCTCTTTTGAATTCATCATTACCAAAATTTTGAGATTCAAAACCTGAAGTATTATTATTAGTATTAGTAGTAGCATTATTATTACCAGCACCACCACCAATTGGGGCAGCAGTTGAATAAGCTGGTTGATCTAAAGAAACTCCAATGGAACTAATATCAACTTCTTGATCAGCCCATGATCCTCCAAAGGAATCATCAGCTAAGAAGGAACCTAAATCCATCTTGACATTTTTCTTAGGTGGAGCCATGATTTTAAATTGAGATTAATTTCGCAGGGTAAGTATATACAATTCAAAAATAAATAAAAATGTATTAATAATAATAAATGTGTATATGAAGACTTCTTCTTTTTTGATTGAATAATAGTAATATAGATATATGTAAAAAAAAAAAAAATACTTTCTCTATATAAGGAATATGGATAATCAAGAATGAAGGTCTTTGTTGACGTGGGAAACTAGATTGGTTTAGATTATAAGGAAAAAGGGTAGCTTTATTTAAAAGTGAGATGATAAAAAAAAAAAAAAGAGAAAAAATTTTCCACTCATTTTTCCTACAAAACCAAAAAATTTTTTGTTTTTCCTTCTCTCCTAAGAAAGTTTTAGTAATGCGTGTATATGCAGGAACAGTAGAATTATTTAGGAACCAAAGGGGAGGAATGGTTAAAAATGACAGGAATCCACAGTTGTATATATAAAACAACTATTTGTAAGCAGTATCTGATAGAAAAGTAAATCAATTGATTTGAAACCGTATAGGGCATACTCCTTGATATTTATGTGATACACCTAACCTGTTTATTCTTGAGTAGAAATTACGAGGAATGATTCAGGTAAGGTTGATCACCAAAGACATAAATCATAATAATCTCTTATCCAAATATAAACTTCGGGTGGTAAATTATAAATCAATTGAGTGTTTTAAAAGAGAGAGTCATGAAAATTATGGGGATATATTCAAGGATACACTTTTATCGAAAAGTAACTAGTTCTGTAATCTGTATGAAGTGGAGATACAAAACTCTATCATATAGATTTAGAAGAAGTAAAAAAAAATATCAAAGTATTTCATGAGGTTGTGGTGGTAAAGTCCAAGACTATCACATAAAGGATGTTTAGTCTCTCGTAAGAATTATTGTATTACCTAAAGGGTAGGGGCTACTACATTACATTAGTATAGATAGATAGATAGATAGATAAATAGATATATGTATTTATAAGTGTATATTATTATTCATTCAAAGTAATTGCTAGATAATTTAAAATTGGATAAAGTTAGTAAATATAAAAATTAACAGTGCAATTGGAGAATGTACTAGATATCTTAATACAATAAAGGTATAACGAAGGTTCCAAACGGGCTGTTGACCCCCATCGATGATGAAGTAAAAAGTTTCATACAAAATCAGAAATAAAAAAATAAATTTTTTTTTTGGTTGTTCTTACTATCACCAATTTTTCTCTTCTACCCCTTTTTTGGAATCTGTGGCGATTTACACTACCCAGTTATTTCTACTATCATTAGTAATAGGGGGCACATATGTATAAAAGAATACATGAACAATTCCTTATTTAGTATTATTTATTTCTCCCTACAATTCCATACTATGAACTGTTGTATAACCATTTATTCTAAATATACGTGATAAACACCAGAGTATAATTTATAGATTGTAAACAATTGCAAAATACTTGACTAAGTATTATGATATCAACAGATTGTAATTCAAATGAATAATTAAATAGTGTAATGATATATATCATCAATCAAACTCACTTTATAAAAAACACTTAATATATAAAGTTAGATATTATTGAGACTCAATTTGAATAGCTGACTTCTATTATTCCATTTAGATATATAAAAAGGGGGAATCGCAATATTTTTTTATTATTCATCGTTTTATAATGTATTCAACCCATCAATATTCAATAATATCGACAAATAATTATAACACGATTGATTTACAAGTTTAGTCATATATATAGAATCTACAATTTTAAATATTTCAAATAAACATTAACATAAACATATATATATATTAAATAGTAAAATTCTCCAATGGAAGGGAAAGGAAAGAAAATGAATGAATGCTAGATTAAAATATATGAATTAAGTTAGTAGATACGTTAATAACGAATTTTGTGAATCACATTTTTATATAGCGAATTTCAATATCCTGTTGAAATATTCAATACAGCTAAATGTCTTGAAAAAAAAAAAACTTTTTTATTTTTGTAACATTTCCGTTATCTTTCTCTCTCTTCTTTCAACAAAAATTGTGTTTTTTTTTTTCTTCTTTAGGAAAAAACCATCCATAACTCACGTGACTTATAACTACAATATATATATATAGACAGATCTAATTGATCTTTCTAATAAAATAAAAAACTATTATAATACTATTATTATTATTATTATTATTATTAAATAAAAGAAATAGGATACTTTAAAAAAAAAGAAGCATATAAGCTAAATTATACTCTGTTTTCAATTATTTGTCTTCTTATTGATGATGATGATAATTCATCAATGTCAACTTCTGATTCTTCTTGTTCTTGTTGGTTTGATGATTCATTTTCAGTGTTTGTTACACCTTCTGTTTGTTCATCATTTGTAGTCTGATTATTATTATTAACAATTATATTATCTTGAAATAAATCAGGATGATCTCTTCTAAATTGATTAACTAATTTTAAAACAGCCCAATTAAATAAATCAATTTTTGAAATTCCCATAAGTTTCCACCATATAATTTTAAAAAATTTACCATATTTTTTATTTGAAATTTCATGACCTCTTTCTTCTAAATTTAATTCATTATATCTTGAATCATTCAATATCATTCTAACTCTTTCACCTGGAGGTATTAATTCTTGTAACATTAATTGTAATGCTGGATCATTTCTTAATTCTTCTAAATCTATACTCAATGAATCATCATCATCGTCATCAACATCATCATTATTATCATTATCATCTTCAACATTATTATTATCGTTATTATTTTGATTTTCTTCATTTCTGTTATTATTATTACTATCAGTATTATTTGAATTACCAGAATTCTCTTCAATAATACCATGATTATTATTTGGATCATGATAATCTCGTTTAAATAAATAATCTCGTTTACACATTGGACAACATGCTCTTCTTTTAGTTAACCAAGGATCTAAACATTCAGCATGAAATACATGTCCACAAATTAATCCACGTACAATATCATCATCTTCAATTATTTCCAAACAAATAGCACATGATCCAGAATCAAAATGTAAACTATGTTGATCAATTATATCATCATCAGTTATTATTTGATCTTTTTCATTAGTACTTGTAGTTATTGGAGATGTTGTTATTCCATCAGCTAAATCAATTTCATTATCATCATGTGAAATAATTGTCAATTTCTTCATTTCAATATCATTTGAACTTGATGAATTTCCAATATTATTAGTATTAGTATTGGCATTTGAAGTATATAATGTGGGTAGGGTAGAATTATCATCATCACCATCAGTTTCAAAACTATTTTGTTCATCACTAACATGAATAGTATTATTAATATCACTTTGTTCTTGCTGTTGTTCTTGATGTTGATGTTCTTCTTCTTCATATAACATTCCACCACGTTTTTCTATATCTTGTTGTTTACCACCATTTAACCAAGAACTATAAGATTTTTTTGGAAATAATAATTCAACTTCTTCAATAGTTAATTTTTTCATTTTAGCAAAACGACCTCTTCTACGCCTTCTTCTTCTTTGAAGTCTTCTTCTACGCCTTCTTGCAGATAATGATTCTGAACCATAATTTAATCGTCTATCAATAATTTCCCCTCGTAAATAATGATGTTCTCGAATATATTGTAATTGATCTTGAACTTCAGTAGTTGTAAAAATATGAGCAAGTGAATGTTCATTAATCACAGAATTATTTCTACTTCCATTATTATTATTATTATCATTATCATCATTATTGTTTGATTGACTTTGATAATTATAAAAATTTCTTCTTGATAAACCTGATAAATTAACTCCATATTTAATCCTTATGAAATATCGAATAGTGAAAAAAATAAATAAAAATGCAATTAAAACTCCTACTCCTAATGCTAAAAAAAATAATACTGCAGAAGGAGTAGAACCAATAGTTTGATTATTATAATTAGGATTATTAGTAACTTCTGGTTGTCCTGATATAGTAGTAGTTTGATATTGATTAATAAACTGACTATAAGTAGGAGATGGTGAATTAGTTGCTTGTAATAACAACGTATTATCTGTTCCTGTAACTGACATATGACTGATATTATTTTCTGTTTTCTTTCTTTAAATATTCAAAAACAACCAACAACCCTTAACAAAATTAAAATTAAAAAAAGGGCGGTAGGAGCGGAGGAAAATGATAAGGAATAATAAAGTCAAAATCTTTGGAAATCAACAAATCAAATATCCCTAATAATATATAAAAACAAACTGAATATATATATATATATATATATAAATGTAAAATAAAAAGGTAAGGTTTTCTTAAATCAAAAATAAAAAAAAAAAAAAGTTGATGTGGCTGTTAATGGATAAGATGGAAATATATTTCTTTCTGATTAAAAAAAAAAAGGGTTGAACAAAAATAAAAAAAAAAAATTCAAAGCAATAAATTGTAAAAATTTCTTACAGATTAAGAAGGAAATGAAATTTTCAACCAATACAAGTCGACAATAAAAATTTGTATACAACGACAACAACAACCATGATTTACCATTAACACATACGAGATCAATGTTGGATTATAAAAATTTTTACCTGATCAACTTATGCACTATCTACAATACAATACAATATCATATGTTCCTTTTACAAATTCCCCCCTAATTCTTCCGGAGATAATTTGAAATAATTGAGGGCGTAAAATTCTAAAAACACCACAAAAATTTTCCTCAGCCCTCGTTTTATTTCCATCCTCTCCTAATTATTATTTTTTTTTTGCTTTTGAAATCCGGGGTTAGTCACGTGATACAAATCCGTAAAAATATTGTAATTTTAATACATAAATAATAATCTGGGCAATAATTATGTAAAATTATTAAATTAAGGGTATACATGGATACTGTAATGTATTAGATTATCCTTTAATAGGCTAATTTTTTATTTACTGTGTGAAATTTAAGTTCTTTTTTTTAAAAAAAAACATTGTTGTTATATTCTTTGTAGTTTTATTCATTTTAGTTTATTTTACATTTACGTAGGATAATATATTTCTAAATATGATTATATAATGTTTTTTTGGAGAATAAAACAAATGAAAGAGTGGATATTCATTAATTGTATAGTATTCAGAAGAAGATGATGATCATCGAAAAAAAAAATTTTTCATTTGATTCATTGTTGATTTTCAACATGAACAATAGAGATCAATAAATCTCCCCATATTTCAAAACTAATCATCTAAGACAAATTATGAGGAGGGGGAGAGAGGAGGGTAAACGTAAGAATAGAGAGAGAGACAGTTATACAAATGGGACCTACGAGGGGTGGAGTACGGTGGAGTAAGTAATCAGATTAAGAACAAGGGGGAAGGGAGGGATAATATCGGAGCAATTTTAATTTTAATTTTAAATTATCCGTTATCCTTCTTTTTATTTTACTTAAACTTCAACTTCAATATAATATCAAAGAGATACAAATGTGTACTTAAAAATTCAATGCCTCATTATGGAAACAAGAGGCACAGTTGAAAAATAAGGAAATTACGGATCAAAACTAATCTAGAAATAAGGTATATAAATATATATATATATATATTTACTTTCCTTTAGTTTACTTTAGTTTACTTTGGTGATTATTGTTTTCACATAGATATTCAATTTTTAATAGGTGCATAATGTAAGTGAATATGAATTGAATTAAATTTTAAGTGATCCTTATTTGTTCATGTTCAACTTGAAGATATGAAATTCTTAAATGAGATCCAATAGAAAATAAGGATCATAATAATAAATTATTGAATTGTTTGTAATCGAGTTAGAGTGGTAGTATTATTATTACCATTGGGGTATTTTGCAGAATCAATAATAGTATTAATTATATTGGAACATTTTTAAGAAAGAGTAATGTTTCAAGAAGCAGGAGGAGGGAGTTACAAGGTGGTTTAAAATATTGTATAGGTAATCATCTATGTGCAGTACTAAATTGAACAAATAAATTCTGTACATATATAAAAGGGAGAGAGAGTGTGCTGTGTTTGTTATATGAAACATATAAAACAAACTATCCTATTTAAACCTTATCTACAACAACAATTACAACTATGTAACTATGTAAACTATTATCAAAAATTAGCCAAAAACACGTGGTAGAAGGGGAGGTAATGAATATAAATAAAAAGTATAAAAGGGGAACTAAATTTCTACAAAATTTTTTTTTTTTTTTTGAAATTTATATATTTTTTGGATTACCAGGAAATTTATTTGATTATTTGTTTGTTTTACTATATTAATTTTGACAATTTACTGTTTCTGATGATTTATAATTTTTGTGCCAAATTTCATTTATACAAATATCTTACTAACAAAGTTTTAATATCTATCTAGCAAATTTTCCATTTATATATATAAATCTAAAATATACATATATCATATTTTATTTATTCAAATAATAACTTCAATTGTAGAATTTAAATTCATTTTTTAATGATAGCCATCATTTGTGTGAGGCAATTTTCACTTCTTCTCTAATAATGTATTATCAACAATTGACCTAGAAAGAATTACTATCAATAATTACTGTATTTCAAATTAAGAAATCTTGAGTAATTCTCAAATTCTAATCTTATCAAATCAAATCTATCAACTTTTTCCAACCCATCTATGTCTACGAATAAATTTGCACCCATAAAATACAATACATTTTAAACCTTATACAATATATCCATAGAAACTGTATCACTCTCAAGTCATACATACAGTTATTCAATTATGGATAACATATATATCAATCTTTCAATACTCCGCTGATCTCTATCTCTCGTCTAAATTAATTGCAAAAATTCTTGTCCCCTTTTATATATACATCACGTGATACATTAAATTTAAAATTAATTAAACCCAGACAATATTAATGAAATATTCATTCTTTTATTACAGATAAGTTACTGCTGTTTACTGTATGTATCATTCTATTGCATTATATGTATTTCTAATTGTGGTTCCGCTTTTTTGTAAAATTTTCATCAAGACTACAAATAATTAATTATAACTCTCCCCCACCACCACCACCATCGTAAAAGATCCCACACATCTTTGATTTTTTTTTTTTTCCCTGGCCATTACAAGTGATATCCCACACGAGACATCTTACCTAGATCAACAACAAACTACAACAACCATTTTGGGAAAAAAAAAAATTTACAATATTTTATATATTTATGAATATTTGATTTAATACTATATATATATATCTCCCCCTTTTATTTATTAGTTTTTACCTTTTTATCTTCTTTATTTAATTATTCTTAAGATTTTTTTATTTATGTTCAGTTAAAATTCACTTTTATAAGCATTTAAATTTTTCTTTTACAAATAATTTGATCTTTATTACATGTTAATATAGAAAAAAAAAAATAAAAATTTCATTCATCGTGAAGTTAATAATAGTAGTAGTAAAAAAATTTTATTAAAGTTTTACTAAATCTCTTTAAGCACCTTTTGGAGCTTCTTTATAAGAAATAGCAGCTTCTTCACCCATAGCAGAAATGATGGTAACAATCAAATCTTTACCATCATCAAATTCTTCTTGTAATTTGTCACCCAATTCACCTTCTGGAACCTTGACATCATCTTTGGTGTCACCATCGTTGGTCATTAAAGATAAGAAACCATCATCAATGTCCAATAATTGGAATTCTTGTCTAGAAACGTTTGGAACTTCCATATTGTGGGTAGATGGAGACAAATCTTCCAATTTCTTACCAGTGAAGATATCAATAGCAACTAAATGGACTTTAGCGTGACCGTGCTTACCGGTTTTAGAAGTAGACATATCAACAATTTTACATGGTCTGTTCTTAATGACAACGTGACCGTTCTTTCTCAAAGCAGAACATTGCATTGGGAAAGTCAAAGCAGCACCGGCATCAGCGGTTTCAAAGGTGTGCTAAAAAAAAATATTCATGTTAGTATTTAAAGCTCATCTAATTGTCAAGAAAAAATGAAAATCAAATCAACAACAAAGATTAGTAGAAATCTATCTCTTCAGGTTTGCATATGTGTGTGTGTATATTGATATTGAAAATGTTGACAAACTTTATTGAAAAAAAAAAAATTTTTTCTCTTGGTTCACAAATTGGTTGCCTCTTTTTTCTCTTCTTTTTCTTTTCAACATCAAAAAAATTTTTTTTGTCCACAACAATTTCATAAATTAACAAGCAACCTAAAAAAAAAAAAAAAAATGTTGTCAAAAAATTCAACCAATGGATCAAAAGACAAAATCATTATTGATTCAATGATGTTTAATAATAATAATAATATCATTATCGCCCAATTGTTTCTTAGTGAGGATAATATAGATCCCTGACTCATTACGTAAAATCAATAAAACCTTCTTCTCTGTAAATCGCCCCCTCTAATCCCTCTTCTCGCACACATTGCAAATAATATGCCCCCTTGATTCATTTGGTTCTTTTATTCAATTCAATTACACAACTTTTCCAACAAATAAACAAAACCGCTATCAATCTTTGTAATAAATCTAATATTGTAATGAATTTAACATACATCTTCTTCAGCCATTTTGGATTAATTTAATAAAATAGTTATAGTTTTCAAGAAAAGAAAAAAAAAAAAAAGAGAAAAGAAAAAGGAAGAGAAAAGAAAAAAATTTTCTAGTTTGGTTTTCACTTTTTTTTTTCAATCAATTCCTCTCTCTTTCTAACTCAATGAACAGAGGAAAATCTTTTTTCTCTTCGATGAGTTTAAAAAAAATCTTTTCGCGCGGTAGTGTACCGTACCTTAAAGTCACGTGAATTGTATATTGGTGTATGGGTGTGTTTTAATTTACCCGACTTTAAAATTTATTACTTTTTTATTGAATTGCATTTGGATAGAGGACTGGTACATTACACAATTAAATATCTTTTGTGAAATTTGAAAAATTTCATATAATTTCTTATTTTAGTTGCTTGTTTTGTTTTGTTTAATTTTCTGTAATGTTTGTTTCTAAATGATGATGATGATTTTGGTAAAAAGAAATCTAGCCCCAAAAATAATCAGATCTCTTTATTATGTGTACTGATTTATTATTTTTTTTCTTTTTCCCAGATCTTACTCTCCTCCTTCAACTTTTTCTTTAGCGGATGATATCGCCGCAACTTTGAGAGTGGTTATAATTTTTTTTTTTTCGGCTTACCTAAAAACATTCTTTCATTCCCACATTCTCACATTCTCACATTCTCGCCCCCCCCCTCCGCCTTCCCCATCCACATCGTTCCGGAAGTAGGTTTTTACAAATTAGCCGTACCTTTCTGATTTGCTCTACAAATTAAAAATACCTGACTTGGGTCACATTTATTAATCATTGGACTTTATTTTACTTTATTTTATTAATAATATAATACATTATTACTTAAAAAAGGTTGAAGAAATGGGGACTATGTATATGTCTAAACCAAATATTCATTATTATAACTATATCTGAGATGATTTCATTGACATCTCTCTCTAAAAAGCAAATTATCATATATCATCAGTTAATAATTCAGAATTCTTTGGTTGATCCAATTCTGATATACTTTGTTCTAATCCTGATACTTCAGAATCATCTTGATGTACCAATTTTCTATTAATTTCTGATAATGATTTATTTCCATTGTCCCCCTTGGAATTATTAGGATTAATAGAATCACCATTATCAATATCATCTCTACTATGACTTCTCTTATGTTCATAAACTTTCTCATTTCTCAATTCTTCAATTGGTCCATGCCATTTATTCAAAACTTCTTCACATCGATCATGTAATTTAAAACTATCACTATATTCCAAACTTTTATCCTTTATTATGGTTTTTAAAACTTTATGCATTTTGGTTTTTCTCAACAATTCCTTATCAATTGGGAATTCTAATAATCGGTACAATATCAATCTTGCTGTCAGTAATTCATCTGCTGTTGGTGGTTTTAATCCAATGGTATCCTTGGGAGTATTTGGTTGATTTCTTTGTATTAGGGTTTTTTGAAGTTTAACTCGACAAAGCCATAATTGATTTTGTTTTTCCTTTTCACTAAGAATTGGTTTTTCAATAGATGGGGTAATTAAAGTTCCTCTTTCTCGTTTAATAGGACGATCTTCTTCACTGGTACTACCACCACTACCGGATCTACCTGGTCGTGATATTGGACGAGTTTTCTTTCGATCTTTCAATTTTAAATCATTTTCTTCTTCTTTTTCAAATTTTCTCTTTTTCCCACTACCATTTCCATTAGATCCTGATCTAGTTATAAAAATTTTCCCATTCTTTGAAGTTTTCTTTGTTTCAATGGATTCATCTGATACATCACCAAAATCCGCTTCATCATCAGATTTAACATTTCTTGGTTTAACCTTAATCTTCCTTGATTTCGTTTTCGATTTGGATTTGGACTTCGCTATCCTTTCAAGATCCTCTTCTTCCTCCTCCTCCTCTTCGTCTTCAACTTTATCTTTCACTTCTTGTTTTGATGAGTCTAATTCATCGTCATTTGGACCATCTTCGTTAACTTCCTCTTGATCCTCGACATCTTCTTCTTCTTCTTCTTCTTCCTCCTCCTCGCCGTCCTCTGCTACTGCCTCATCCTGTTGTTCTTCCTCTTCTCCCTCCTCTTCTTCTTCCTCTTCTTCTTCCTCTTCTTTGTCATCTCCGGCCTGAGCTCTTGCCAAATGATCAATAAAATCATCATAATCCAATCCATCAGCTGCAGCTATAGCATGTTTAATAGGAGTCACTTTGCCTTTAACAACTCCTTTCAAATTTTTCATTTTCTTTTTAATATCAATAGGTATATCAGCCAAACTTGTCTTTAATTGTTCATCACTAAGATTGGTTATTCCCTTATCATTAATCCAATAATAATCTCCATCAGGTATAAAAATAACACAATATGGTTCACCTTTCTTTGGTTTTGCTTTAAACACGTCTTGAGGAATATGTTCTTGAGGTACAACAAATGCTGGCCATGGTGAATATCCTTGCATTTTCGCAAGTACCCGTTGTTTTGGTTTAAATGAACGTAATCCTTTCTTTGGTGGCATGATTTTTATACTATATTAATGTTTTAATAAAAAAAAAAACAGGTTGGTAAATTAATTTTAGTTTTTTCCTTGCTAGTGGGAAAAATGCTTAGTTGATCAATAAATAAGTAAATAAAATAATAAATAAAACAATAAAAATGATTTAAATCAATGAAATGAATAAAATGAGTTGTAGCAAGCAAATCCAAAAATAAAATCACAGTGGGGTACTATAAGGAGCCGAGCAATAATAGATTTAGTTCTTATTCTCCTTCTTGTTGTTGTAGTAGTAGCAGTAGTGAAAAACTTGTCTTTTGAAAGATAATGTCGTTGATTAATTTCAAGTAAAACTTATTTGAATAGAAAATAAAATAAACTAAAAAAATAAAAAAAAAAAAAATTTTTTTGTTCACTTAAAGTTTCAGTTCTCTCTTCCTTTTAGTTCTTGTTCTTCCACTCTCTCTCTCTCTCTCTCTTTATTTTTTCTTTAGTTGTTGTTTCGATGTTTTGTTGTTGTTGTTGTTCGTTGTTGGAAAAAAAAAAATAGCAATTGTGTGAGAAACCGTAAGTTTGTGTATGAATTGAAATTATTTAATACAAAAAAATTAAGCAATAAATGAGGATAACACAAATGAAAGTTGTAGGTACGATGTATTTTTATGAATTGAAATATAAATCACCCCTTTCGGTGGCAAGTGGATAACTTTTGGATAAAGTATTGGTTATTTTAGTTGATAAAGAGATGGGGGAATATATTCTGTTGAGAAAAAAAATCTAAAAAAAAAAAGAGATGAAGGAAAGTTTGCTGTCTGTTTATACAATCTCTGTTGTAGAATTTGTGAAGTGTGTTGTCTGTGTGTGTTGTAAGATTTTGTTGTCCAATCTCTAAATTTTGTCCACTCGCAATTTCCGTGGACAACAATCAAACAAACAAAGAAAAAAAAAAAAAAAGGAGAGCCAATACCAGCATAAGGCAACCCAATCAAGGACAAAAAAAAATAAAATAGAAAAAAGTTTGAACCAAATTTGATAAAGAAAATTATGGAACCAATAATATAAACATGATTCAAATTGTTGAACCAGATGAACCATATCTGTGATATTGTAGTAAACTTTATGAACTATTCACAATTCTATTTGGGATTCTTATTTTATTGATGTTGCTATTTCCTTCAAAGATCAATATATGTTGCAAAGTCAAAAAAGATAAAATCATCATATCCGATTGTGCTCCCCCCTTTTTTTAAAAATTGGATGATTGAAAGGAAATTTCTATATCCATCCAATTGAAATTACATATTATCATCTGTCAACATTATTTGACATCATCAAAGTATAATGTATCCTGTCGTCCTTTTTTATTTATTTTATCTTGTAGACGAAGAACATGGTTGCATAATTTACAGTACAACTTGAAAGAAGAAAAAAAAACTGCTATCTCAGTTTTATTGTGTTCCACAAAATTAGGTCATGTAATAATTTCTTAGCGCAAACTATCCTCCCTGCCTTTTTTCCGAGAACTGTGAAATCAAAAATGCACCAGAAGTGAGTGAACTGTACGTATATCAAAGATATCTGTCAGTAATGCTGGGTCAAATTGATTATCTTAGGTCAATTAGATAGGTCAAGAAACTTGACAGTTGAATGTAATTGGGGAATATTCTAAAAATGTTTACATAATAGGCAGTAAATATGGAAGATAATTTCGTTTGAATTTTGTTAAAAAATTCATATAATTTAATAGGATCAAACAAAATATCCAATTTACTTCTACCAAAAAAGTAATCATTGAATTTTTTTTTAAAAAATAAACCTTGTTATTGTTTCTAATCATTACTAGCTTATAAATTATATTGATACAATGTAAGCAATGCTTTATGATTTTCTTTTCTAAATTGAATATTAATTGAGATATCACATAAATTTTATAAAATTGTTCAAGTGGGTAGTGTACATACCAAATCAAATTTAGTATAAAAGTAAGGCGATCAAAGTCCAACAACAAAATTTTTCTTTTTTTTGGTTTGCTTATGTATCCTTCAACTTTCTGCGATATAAGCTTTTGTTAATTTTTGGATGTCTTCTGTCTTTATTTAGTGCGGAGCTACCATATAGTGTATATCATGACTGATTTAATTATTTTACTAACTAAAATGTATCAACATCTAGCATAACTCAATCAATAATAAAGGTTATAGATTTTTTTTTTTTTTTTTAATTATTTAAATATATATTTATAAGTCTTATTTTGCTTTTTTATATTAACTAATTTTTATCTATTGATTACCTTTCATCTCTAATTAAATACAATCCATCTAATTATTTTAACCTAACGAGTCACGTGTTACGAGTCACATGTTTGGCATAGTTTATTTATTTTTTTTATTTTGTTTGTCATACAATCAGTAACAACCATGACACATTTATTCTTTTTAATGAAACCTTGGATGATTTCCAACTCCTGAAGTGGTTTGATTGAAGTTGATTATTTGTTGTTTCATGATCAATTTGGGTTGGGATTTTTTTTTTTTTACTAGCTGTATTGTAGCGATAAGTGGATAATAAGATTAACTTGGTGAGGTTTTTTTTTTTTTTTTCTTAACTAGTTCATTTATCTTCTTTTTAGTCAAACTTAACAAACTTATCAATTAATAAACAAACTCAACAGTCATTAATCAATGTGTAAAAGAATATAAGAATAAAACTTGAAACTATTTGATTTGTCATAATCATAATTATGTACATATGGGCAAATGCACGACCAAATTCGCAGCATTTTTTTGTGGTTTTTTTTTTTTCCCGTTTCAAAAATTTTTGTCAATTTTGTCCAATTTGTCTTTTTTTTAATTAATCAAAAATTTTTTTTCTCACCTAAATTTTTTAGTTTCAATTTGTTTTAACACAAATGTTTATTATTAATTAAACTTGGATTAAAACAAGATACAATTTGCTAACGAATATAACAATAACTAGTTTATATTACTGTTCACCGTTATTATAAAGATCAACAAGATAAAGAAATCAATAGAGAGATTATTGGAGGAGTTTTTTTTTGGTAGAAACTTTTAGTAGCAGTCACACACACAGAAATCAAATTATTCGGTTGATTTCATTTATATAGTATAGTTGATATTGGGAGAAAAAGTTATTCCTTTTTAATCAACTATTAATAACAATATTTTCTGACTTGTAATTATAACTATTGCCTATTTTCATCTATTGGATTTTTAATAAATCCACATTGATATTCTTAACTGATCATAATTATACTCCACATCAACACACTCAACGGTTTTATTTATTAACTACCTAGGGGGTAAGAAGAAGGGCACACAAGAAGAAAAAACCAACAGAGAGAAAAAAAATTTATCATTGCAAAAAAAAAAAAGTACAGAAAAAAAAAATCATTTAATTTAACCAACATTGAATTGATATTTAACAGTAACAGAAGGTGAAGATAAGTTGAAATTATTTTGTTTTTATTATCGAATAATACATTTATTCAGGTATATCACAGTCATTTAAGTCATTATTATTCATTTAATTTAATCCCGACACATTAAATTCACATCTAAAGGGGTCATTTTAAACGCCTGTATTATACACAAATCCAAAAGAATAAAGAAATAATTCATCCTCCCTACTTTAAAAAAAAACAATAAAACATGGATCATTCAAATATCCCAGTATTTAAAAGGCCAACTAGATTACCTACAAGGGAAGAATTAGCTTCGATATTTAATACTAAACAAGCTAAAATATCTTCTGATTCAACCCCAAGAATTATTGAACGAACATCTAAGCAACAACATCAATCATCATCATCAGATTATATTACAGAATACCCGCTGAATGAAGGTGCATTAAATTCAGTTCCTAATAATATTATTCCAATTATTCATGAACCTAATATCGTTTCTGATTTTTTTACTGATTTAACTACTGATTTAAGTGATCCTAAATTATCATTTCAAATTAATGGAATTCTTCGAAAATTCCCACCTCCTATTCCACCACCAATTCCTCCTCCTACTATAGTTAATCGAGCACCACCAAAATTGAAAACCAATAACCATAATAATAATAATAATAATAATAATAATAATACTAAACATAATGATGATGATCTTGTTGATGATGATGATGATGATGATCATGTTAATGATGACGGAGAAGAAAATGCTGATGATGATGCTGATGATGAAGAAGATGAAGAAGATGACGACGACGAAGATTATGATGATGAAGATGATGCTAGAGGTATAATGGTTCCATTTATTTATCCTCCTCCACCAGTTATTAATTTTGATAAATTACCATTTTCATTAGCTTCATTTAGAAAAAAATATGATAGTTTATATTTTAATCCTAGTTATGGGTCAACAACACAATCATCATCATCAACAACAGGTACAGGTACAGGTACAGGTACAGGAGCAATAACAGGAGCAATAACAGGAGCAACAACAGGAGCATCGTCTGGATCTGCAAAAAGAGGTCGAAAACCCAAGTATGATTCACGGGGAGTATCACCATTTATGAAATCACCAAATGATGATATTTATCAAAATAGTATTCATGTTCAAGCATTACCATTACCTTTTCCACCACCAAATTTCATGAAATATCCTTTAAATTCAGATAAGGCAAATTTAGTACCTCATAATGTATTTAATGAATTATTAGAAGCTAATGAAGAATTACCAAGAATAGATATGGTTGTTGCTAGTGCTGCAGGATCATTATTTGAAATGAGACAACAAGCTGATAAAGAAGGATTTAATATTGTTGGGTTTCAACTTGATAAATTGAATAAAAAGAGAAAAATTAAAGGAATACAATTGGAAGGTGATGGTAGTGATGGAACTGAAGTTTCTGAAAATGAACTTCAAGGTACTGATGATGAGACCATGAAAGGAGGCGATACTGAAGATGAAATGAATAAAGATGAAATGGATGGAGTTATTAAGCTAGATAGTAATGGTCAAGAAGTGGAATATGAAGAAGAAAAAGAAAGAGCTAACATATACGATAAACAAAATAACGAATACAACGAAGAAGTAGACGACGATGATGATGAAGAAGAAGATGGTGATGTTCTTAATGAGAAGAAATATTTTGGAAAAATTGATATAAATCAATATTATGATCCTTATGAACAAAAAGATGGAGTTAAAAATACATTAGAGATTAATATGACTGATCCAAAATTTAGTAAAGTTAAAGGTAGATTGAGTAATGTTAAGAATAAATTTATTGAATCATCAAATAATCGACAAGAAGAAGTTGAAGACGTTTATTCATATCCATCAGAAGCAATTAGTAATCTTTATCGAATTAATCGAGATGAATTTTTCAGTAATGCAACTAAAGAATTGGCCTATGCTTCAGGTACTAATCGAGATAGACGTCGTATTGGATTAAAGAAAGCTGTTGAAAATATGGAAGAATTTGAAACCAAATATCGTAAAGAAATATTTGAAATTAAAAAATATCAATTATTAAAAAAAATTGATGATTTAAAAAATTCTAAAATTGAATTTAATAAGAATTTAATTTATGATCAAGAATTGAAAAATATTAATGAAAATTTAGAAATTAAAAGAGATGTTGAATTAATTGAATTAAAAATGTTGGAAAATTATGAATTATTAAAAAATTCATTAAATTTTTATAATAATTCTAATAAAATTTACAAGATTATTAATTTAGTATTAATTAATAAACTTGAAAAATTAAAGAATTTTTTTGAATTTCAAAAAAAAATGTTTCAAGATTATATTAAAAATAATAATAAAAAAGATATATTTGATATTAATTCAAGAGATTCCAATAAATTAATCCTTGGATTATCCAATAAAGATTATTCATATGAAATTAAAGAAATTTTAAAGAATTTAATTGAAAAAGAATCCAATGAAAGTCAACAAGAATTATTATCATCAACAATAATACCTGAATTAACATTTAATAAAGTTGATCCAAATAAACAAGTATTAATTCATGATTTTATGCCATTAATAACACCAGAAGAATTTAATATAATTACTGGAGATTTATCTCATAAATCATTAACAACAAATAATAAAATTAATAAGAATTCTACCACATCAAATAATAAACGAATTATTCAAAGTTCAATTTATGAAAAAATGTTAACTTCTGGATCAGATACAAATTTAAGTGATAGTGGAACAGGAACAAATACTGCAACAACTCCAGGACCATCATCATCAACATCAACTATAAATTTACCTAAAAGAAGATCAACAGGAAGAAGAAATATTGGTAATACATCAGATAAAAATGGAGGTTATTCAAGTAATGGAAATAATAATAATTCAAATAAGGATAATTCTAAAACTTCTAATTTATTTAAAGAATTTGATAAAGTTTATTCAGAAGCCAGTATATTGGCTAAAATAATGAAACAATTTAATGGTCCACAAATGGCTAAACCTGATGAATTAATTAATGATTTGGAATTAATGGGAATTGAAACTAAATGGCCTGTTAAATAAAAAACTTTTGTTGTACAATACATGATGATGATACATTTAATTATTTATTATATATATAGAATTGAAGTAAGAAAGAAAAAGAGAGATTTAGTTAATTAATTAATAAAGTAAATTTATACATTTAATTTAATAAAATGAAATCTTTTTATTAAATGATTTTTTTTTTAAAAAGTACAATATATTTATAAAGAGAATAAATTGGAAATAATAGGTAATACAAAATCAACTTTAAAACAACATGGTAATAATAATAATAATAATAAAATATATATATAAAAAAAGGGATGGGGATGGGGATGGAAGGGGGGTAATTGAAGGAGAAGGATGGAAGATGGTTGGTTGGTTGAATGACTAAGTCAGTAAAAAAATAACATTGATTGGATTTAAGGAATTAATATCAATTGGATTTTAATTCAATATTTAAAATAATTCCTCTTTTAAATATCTTAAAATTTTAATATTCTTCAAATTGAGCATAAATGGCAATCAAAACATTAACACCACCAATAATATAAGGTAAATTACCTAAAGAATTAGCAGCATAATTTTGATATAAACCAATATTAATTAAAGATTTATTAATTAACCCACTAACTAAACAATCAGTTTTACGGAAATCAATTAAATTAGATTGACCAATTGCATAATAAGCTAAAACTTTAGATAATGCAAAAATAAAAGGATCAAAATTATGAATTCTGAATAAATATTCATCATCTTCAATTTCAACAATTCTTGAAGTGAAATTAATAAAATAAGATAAAATACTTGGAACAACAATACTTGAAATAATCCAAATAAATAAAGTAGTTAATGATTTATAAGTTAATAATTCGGAAATTTCTAAAGTTGGTAAAGTTGAATAAGATAAATATGGTAAATTATCAAAAAAAAATTGATGAATTAATTGATTTTCATTTAATGGAACAATTTTAGTAAAATTAAAATTAAAAATAATAAATTCTAATAAAATTTGTAAATAATTTAATGTAACTGTTGATGATAATTGATCTCTTAATTTTTCAGTTTCTCTTAAATAAGTTATTCCAACACAGTCAGTGAAATTATAAAAAACTTCAATGGCATCTTCAGATTTAGCAATTATTGGATCTAAAACCCATTCTTTCAAATTTAATGGTGGTGGAGCTTCATAATCTTTGTCTTCTTCATCTTCAGCTTCTTCTTCGTCACCTTCTTCTTCGTTAACTTCATCTTCAGCTTCTTCTTCGTCACCTTCTTCTTCATCAACTTCTTCTTCATCTTCCTCTTCATCATCACTATCATCATCTTGAGATTTTAATTCAACAGTTTCTTCAATTTCAACAATATCATCATCATCGTCATCAGAGCTTCTTTCACCACTTATGAATCTATTGTACTCATCAATTGCTTCAGGTTTTTCTTCAATATAATTCTCAATTTTTTCAATTAATAATTTTTTGGTAATTTTAGAAGAAGCTTTAAGGCCTAAATCGTTAAGGAATTTATGTAATTCCTGTTTATTAAAATCCTGTAACGATTTCATTATCTAATAGATATTATCTTATATCAATTTGTTATAGTAAAAGGAAAAAGGAAAAAGAAAAAAGAAAATTGGGATTTAAAAAAAAACTTGTTTTGATGGGATTTGTTTTTTTTTGTTGTTGTTGTTGTTGTTGTTTGATTGTTGATGATGTTTTGAATTTGTTCTTCTTTTTTTTGTGTGTGTGCGGGAGAGAGAGAAAAAGTTTTTAATGAGGCAAAAATTTTTTATTGGGGATTTTTTCTTTTATATGGAAAATGCAACAAAAATTCTGTTTTATTTTAACCAACAGTGAATTACTCATAGCAAATTGATAAGAGTCGTAGTCAATGATACTAGGTTCTACAGGTATTTACTAATTGTTACACATATATTTATTCTCTATAATATTGTTATTTCATAGGTCAAAGTTATGGTTAATTGCTCCCTTATACCGCTACCAATTGACGTTTTCTTTCTCTCTGTAAATTTTTGATGCAATAGCAATCATAGAAAGAGTTAAAATTTTACATAGACATCAAAATTCTAGGAGTTGAAAGAAAACTCATTTCAACAACAAGAACAACAACAAGAAGAACGTGACCTGTTTATGACCCGCGTGTCATGGAATTTTGTTGGGCTTCGCTTTTGACATTTAATGTTTTTGTTTGTTTATGTACTTTTCAACTTTCGTGATCTTTTCTTGATTTGGATGTAAAATAAACATACTGCCTAATAGGGTAAGCTATTTTCCCAATTGGGTGGAAAAATATACACAAATGCACGACCTTATTTTTTTTTTGGTAAAAACAAAAATTACGACATTGGTATGTGACATTCTTTTTAGTCTTAGGATGAGGCGAGCGACATTTGTATTTGTTCAAATTTCTCCAGAATTTCAATTTGGTGTAATGTTGCAGTTAATATCCCGGATTTTCTTAGATGAAATCTGAGAGTTTATGAACAAGGGCCCCCCAACATAAGAAAATAGTTGGCATTAATTAATCTTGTTTACCTCTTCTCTAATTTGATACAAATTTATGACTTTGGCATTTGGCTGTTTCAATTATCTGAAACATTATCAAATGAATCTCTTACTTCCTTTCAATATGCTTAATTAGGAATTCGGTTATTAATGGGATAATGACAGTGTTTTTGTATTATACACAAGTATTCTCTACAATGTTGACCCCCACACAAATGTATATATTACAATATAAACCGCTGAGATCAAATAACCAGATCATCCAATTCGCAGTTTGATCATTGGCACATACGCCAATACATATTGAACCGTGGTTGTGTACTTTGGAACAATTTTCGATTTTTTTTTTTTTTTACCTCTTTAGAATTTTGCCTTAGAACAAGAAGAAGAAGAAGAAGGGTACAGCTTTACTCCATTCATTATCAAAATTGGTTATAGGCGATATAATTATCAACATACAGTTATGATTAAAAATCGACTGTTTCTACGAAGGATTATCATTAGATATCCTCATTGTAGATTTTCTACCACACGACTACATCATCAGCAACAGCAACAGGAACAACCACCTCAAGAGTTTAAAGAACAACCAAGGGTTAATCAATTAGGTATTCAATATTTGTCAAATGATTTACATAAGAAAGTATTTCCAACTACATCAACCACTGATTATTTAAATCCTAAATCAAATGAATTATTAGAAATATCTAAACAACATTTAGATAGAAATCAATTATTAGGTAAAAAGACGCAAATCACTGAACCAATAACTATACAAGACTTTCCTCCATTGGTGGGTAAATCATTAGATGAACATTTTTATAAATTAGGACATAAATCAAGTGAACCTTATCTTAGTATGGCTACAAATTTTTTACAAGGAACTATTCCAAAACAACCGCAATTAAATGATTGGAAATTCCAAAGTGGTTGGACAAGATATGTTGAAGGCAAAGAACCAGAATTGGTTGAATATCCATTAGAAGATGAATTAGTTTTTGATGTTGAAGTATTATATAAAATATCCAAATATTCTGTTATGGCAACTTGTGCATCATCTAAAGCTTGGTATGGATGGGTTTCTCCTGTATTGATTGATATTTCTCAAGGTAAACCAACAAATGAACTTGATTGGAATCATTTAATTCCTATGAATTGTAAAAAAAAAGATAAAGTTATTGTTGGATATAATGTAAGTTATGATCGGGCAAGAGTTTTAGAAGAATATAATATTAAACAAACTAAAGCATTTTATCTTGATGGGATGTCATTACATGTGGCAATTAGTGGGATTTGTTCTCAACAACGATCAACTTGGTCTAAATATAATAAAGTTAAAACCGTGGAAAAAAATGAGTATGATCCAGAATCTGTTAAGGAAAGATCAGTTGATTTTGCTGAAACTCACATCCCAGAAAAGACGACTAAAGAAAAATTTAACGAAGACTTGGATAATACGTTTCCTACAACTCAAACTAGTATGAATATTGAAACTGATCCTTGGTTATTAAAAGGTTCACCTAATTCATTAGCTAATGTTGCTAAGTTTCATTGTAATATTGACTTAGATAAAGACGAAAGAAAAGGGTTTGAATCAGAAAATCCACAAATTTTAATCAAAAGATTTAATAGCTTAATGAATTATTGTGCTAATGATGTAATGGCAACTTTTGAAGTTTCTAAAAAATTATTTCCTATATTTTTATCAAGAGTTCCCCACCCAGTATCATTTGCAGCATTAAGACATTTAGGAAATTTGATATTACCTACTAGTACTAAATGGCTGAAATATATTGAATCCGCAGAGACTTGTTTTCAAAAGAATAGAGATGAGGTTATAAGTACTTTGGAAGAAAGAGCCAATGAATTGGTTCAATTCGTTGTTCAAAAAAATCCCGATTTGATTCCTAAATACGAACAAGATCCTTGGTTAAGTCAATTGAATTGGACTTTAAAACAAGCAAAATTAAAGAAAGATGGGACTTTGCCTAAAAAAGTTGCTTATTTAACTGGATATCCTGAATGGTATAGAGATTTATTTAAATCTTCATGTGGTAAAGAAATGAATTTAACATTAAGAACAAGAGCTACTCCTTTAATACTTCGATTAAAATGGGAAGGATATCCATTATTTTGGGTGAGTTCTCAGGGTTGGTGTTTTAAAGTACCCTATGGAGATGAAGAAGCAATTGAAAGGTTAACGGCAAAAAACTATATCCAACCTCAATTGCCAGAGGAAGAAATGGATATTATTGATTCTTTAAGAGAAAACGGTAAAGCATATGTATTATTTAAAGTTCCTCATCCAGATGGTCCAAAATCAAGATGTACACTTGTTCTTTCTAAACAATATGTGAGATATTTTGAAGATGGAACATTAACATCAGAATATGAAGATGTTGCGAAAATTTTACAATTAAATAATGAAGCATCATATTGGTCAAGTAATCGAAATAGAATTAATGATCAATTTGTTGTTTATAATCAAGAAGGTAAAACAAATTTTTTTGACACTAAAAAAGAATCTAAACAACATAAAGAAATGGCAATTATTTTACCTATTTTAGCCACCATGGGAACCGTTACTCGTAGAGCCACAGAAAATACATGGTTAACTGCATCAAATGCTAAGAAAAATCGTATTGGATCTGAATTAAAATCATTAGTTGAAGCTCCTGAAGGATATTGTTTTATTGGAGCTGATGTTGATTCTGAAGAATTATGGATTGCATCATTAGTTGGAGATTCAAAGTTTGAAATTCATGGAGGTACAGCATTAGGATGGATGACATTAGAAGGGGAAAAAGCTGAAAAAACTGATTTACATAGTAAAACTTCAAGTATTTTGGGAATTTCTAGAAATGATGCAAAAGTATTTAATTATGGTAGAATTTATGGTGCAGGGATTAAATTTGCCAGTAGATTATTGAAACAATTTAATGCATCATTAAGTGATGGAGAAGCTAATGAAATTGCCAAAAAATTATATGATAGTACTAAAGGAATGCTGGGAAGATCAAAACATTTTGGATCAGAACAAGGAAGATTATATTATGGCGGAAGTGAATCAATTATGTTTAATGCATTAGAAGCCATTGCTCAATTAGATGAACCAAAAACCCCTGTTCTTGGGGCAAGGATAACTGATGCATTAAATGTTAAAAATCTTCAAGGGAATGATTATATGACATCAAGAGTTAATTGGACAATTCAAAGTTCAGGAGTTGATTATTTACATTTATTAATTATTTCAATGGAATATTTATGTGAAAAATACGGAGTTGATGCAAGATTATCAATTACTGTACATGATGAACTTCGATATTTGGTTAAACAAGAAGATAAATATAAAGCAGCATTATTATTACAAATTAGTAATGTTTGGACAAGAGCAATGTTTTGTGAACAATTAGGAATTAAAGAAGTTCCACAATCATGTGCATTTTTTTCTGAAGTTGATATTGATTTTGTTTTACGTAAAGAAGTTTCAATGGATTGTATTACTCCAAGTAATCCAATAGCTATACCTAATGGAGAATCATTAAATATTTTACAATTATTGGAAAAATCTAATCAAGGGAAATTATTAGAAGATGGATTGAATAAGATAAAACCAATGAAATTGACTAATGTTAAATATATTAAACGAGATTCAGTTATTTCTGAATTAGATAAAGGGTTAAGTCGTGCTAGTAAGATTGCTAAGATTAAGTTAGAATGTTCAAATGATTCAAAAGAATGGAAAAAAAATTTATATAATTTTGCCAAAATTAAATTAAGAGAACATGATCATGATGATGATGGCGATAAAATATTGAAGGAAATATCGAAATCTATAAAGAAGAAAGAGAAGAAAAACGGAGGGAGGAAATTATTAGATCTTAATCTTCAAGTTGAAGAACCAAAAATAGAGGTTAAACAATATAAGAAAGTGACAGAGAAAACAACACAAGTGGCAAAGAAACCAATTAAGGAAGGGAAGAAACCGACGCAAGTGACAAAGAAACAAGCTAAAGAAGTGAACAAACCTTATGAAGAAGTGAGCAAACATTATGAAGAACCTACTTCTTTCAATTTTGATCATGATAAGATTATAAAATCTTCATCAAGTTCATCAATGAGACAAAATTCTACAAGAAATTTATCATCACTGGTGATTCCTATTAGAAAATCTAAAATATTGAAAAGTTCAAGAGATCTCTATAAAAAGGATAATATAATTTCAATATCTGCACCCATTAAAGCAACACCTCATCGTCCTTCTGGTATTTCTTCATCAACGACATCATACACAACAACAGGATCATCATCAAATAGAATAATTTATCAACGACGTCAAATATCTACAATAACAAGGAATATCAAAACATCAGAAAAACTTCAACGTGGAATTCGACTACGACGAAATAAAAAAGAAAGAAACTACAAAACAAAAAACAAAAGAATTCGAAATAAAGAATTCAAATGAATAAATTAATGGTTTGTTATGATTTATGTTTAATGGATTTTTTTTTTTTTTTATTTTATTTTATTTTATTTTATTTTATTAATTTTTGTTGTGGGTAAACCACTAGTTAGATGATGTTTAATTCCATTGTTTATTGATAATAATTACCTCCATGATGATGTTAATGATGATGATTGTTTACTTTTAACAATCTATTATAATTTCCCCTTTATGTTATTTTTACTACCTTAAGTGCTTTTTTTTTTAATTATTACCGTTATTAATTTTAATTATCTATCCCCCATTAAGTTTAATTGGGAGCGAGAGAGAAAGAGATATAAAGACAAAGAGATACATAACGTATCTTTGTTTTGTTTTGTTTGTTGATTATACGTGTTTTTTTTTATTATATGTTAAAACTTCCCTGGATTTCAAATAGGTGAAGTGATTATTAAATATGTGATTACCCTTATATATTTGTGTGTGTGTGTTACCTTGGATTAAAAATACCAATTGATTGAAAAATTTAAAAAAAAGCTACCAATCATTGATGATGATTATATTCATTCAAGAATATTTTCCCAAGGGATAAGATTTTAATACAATATTTTAACAAAGGGTTGAATCAGATGAGGGAAATTTGGTCTGTTTTTATATATGTGAGTGATAATTTTTTTTTAGAATATTTGCCAATAAATGATTTGAAATTGAATTATTTGTAGAAATTGTTAATGAACTAGGTGTAAGGGTATGTCAAAGAGAGATAGTGAAGAATCTTAGAGTTCAAATAATGGGGGGTATACATAAGCTCTCCAGATTTGATAATATGATTATGAGTAAATTACAAGACATGTTAATTGATACACATCGATATTTCAAGAAATACTCAACTTTATGGGAAATGAAAGGATATGAAGGGGAGAATTTAATTAGAATTGACTACTGTACCAGTTAATTAATAATCAAAGTTCATAATGACGTTGATGATGATGATAGTGTGTATATATATACACTCATCAATAGATAACGGTTATCTATACGGTACATGTACCATTCCTCGGAATAATTGTACTATTCCGGTTTTGTGAGTACCGTATTCGGCAATAATTTTCTTTTATTTCCTTAATAACCGAAATATAAAGAAAAATTTTTTTTTTTTCATTGAGGGATTTTATTTTTTCAATAATAATAACCAAAAACTCATCTGTGTAATACTAGAACAACAACAACAACAACATCTGGACTGTGTACTGTTCATGCATAATCTTATTATTTGTTATTGTTAATATAAAAACCAGCGTTTGGTATTTTTTAAGGTCCCGTCATCGTCCAATTGATTTGGATATAACCAGCTTCACTTCTAAAGTAATGCTGGTTTCCATGGATTAAAACAGCAAAAGAGAGAGAGGAGGTGGTGGTGGGGGAGGAAGGAATATGGGAGTAGTATTATCAGCAGTACATATCTTTAACCATTGAATGAACAAATTAGTAAATAGTGAGAGAGATATAATAATTAATAAATAAATAAAACATTATCCATCATCATTACACAAACATTCTCTCTGAATTAGATTGACTAAAAGAAGAAATACAATTGTACAACAAATAAAAACAAAATGTATGAACACTAAATAAATAAATAAATTTTCTATCTGTCTCTGTCCCCTCCTCCTCCTGCCCTCGGAAGTCAATAGATATTTCTCGGTACGAAAATTGATAAACCCATGGGATTGGGAGTTGAAGAAACACGGGAATTAATGGTTATCGTTTCTTTTTTGTTTTTTTTTTTATTCCCTTGAAAGAATAATTAAAAACCTCATTTCATTAACTGTAAGATAATCTTTGTTAGGTCAATATATTACTCAAGGGGCTTTTAAATGAATTAATATTCTGTATGTATTAACAATAGAGGGAATACATGATAGACTTCAAGAAATAACCAATCTTTATTCATAAAGTTATAGTATATCATTAACTAAAATGATAATCCCCGAACCTCACCTTCTCTTGTCTCTTACATGTAATACGATCCATCCTTTGTCGTTAACAACAACGGGTATCATCAATATAAAGTTGTAATTAAATTTGTTTGAGGTAATTTTTAATGGACTTATGTCATGCGTAATATATGGAACAAGCATAATCTTTTAGGCAATTTTACACTACCTTGCGAATTGTTGAAGAAACATAAAAAAAAATTTGAGGGAAATTTCCCTCAAATAAAATTTCTATATAAAAATAAACAAGAATGTCCAATTTTTTTTAATTTATTGAATTGAAAATTTTTTTTATACTTCTTTTTCTTTTCTTCTTTTCTTTTCTTATTTCAAGTAATACTTCATATATATCATTCCTAACAATGTTACCAGCTGGTGTTATCTTAGTTTTCTGTATAATTTTCGTTGCTTTCTGTTTAGTTTTAGGTCTTTTCATTCATAAAAAAATTAGGGCTAAGAAATCTAACCAAAGATTCTAAATCCATCCAAATTAGAAGAAAACAGAATTCCTAATTAAATTATCATTCATTTAGTTAATCAAATCAAATCAAATCAATAATGTATGGGTATATAATTATTAATCAATAATTGTATTATTTTTAATCCAAGTTTTTTATTTATTATTATTTTTTATATATACCCTTGTCTTTTTATTTTTTTTTAAAAAATCATTTTAATAATAGAAGAAAAAGGAAGAATAGAAATTAAATCCAATTAATAAAATGAAATGAATTGATATAAAATGATATACCTTTGGGTTATTATCATTTGGATATTCCATTTCACGTTTTGTTGTGTTTAATTTTTTAGCTTTATTTTTTTACGTTTATCATTTCGCTTATTATCTTTTATAAATATATACAAATATCATCAATTATCTTATAATCTATTTTATACTAGTTATAATCTCTTATTAAATGTGATGTTGAAATTATTATAACAGAGGGGAGAAGGTTATTCAATTCATTCTTTTATACAATATTGAACGAAATTAAGAGACATTGTCGTGTCCTGACAAATAAATAGTAAGCGACCTGATTGGGAGAAGACTTTCGATTTACTTTTGCACACGACCCACATGCAGAGGTTACATCATGCATAATGCATACAGTATACATCTCATATCAAAGATTTAATTGACGTTTTAATAATATAAACTTCTATAATCATACAACTACACCTTCTTTCTTTTCTTCCATTCAAGTCCCCCTTCCCTCTAAAAACAAGAAGATCCTTCCATCTATAATATTTTTTTTCTTGGTATTGGTTGAAATTTTTTAATACACAGATATATATATATATACGATGAAATTTAATCACAAAATATTTATAAATCATACCTAAAGTTTTCTAATTTATCTTTTGGGGGGGGGGGTCTTTTTGCAACTTCTGTTTATTTATTTATTTAATCGTCATTACCTTCATCATAATTTTCATTAATCCAATAAGATTGAATCATACCAATTAATGCCAATCCACTCATTATCCACCAAATTAACCAACCAATTTGATATTTATCACCAAATGACATTAAATATCCAAATATTATAGGACCACAAAATCTACTTAAACTTGTCATTGATAATGTTGTACTATTAACATAAGCTCTATGTGATTTTTTTGCTGCTCTATGATTTAATATTACAACTTGTGGCATACCTGTACTTGAAGCTAATGTTTTTAAACTTGTTAATAAATATAATAAAATTGGAGTAAACCAAGTTGGGAAAAATGAATTATATTCATTTTTAGTAAAAATTGTAAATGGTACTAAAAAATAAACAATTGGGAAAATTGAAACACTTAATCTATAACCTCTAACTGTTCCTAATTTATTTGTAATTAATGGAAATAAAACTAAAACTATAATCATTCCCATTACACCAGTTGATGAAAATAATGTACCAATATAACTTGTATCTAATCCTAATCCACCAGTTATTTTAAATGGAAATTCAATTTGATTTGGTTGAAATCTTGATGCTAAAAAAATTGGTAAAAATTCATTATATGTAACACTATGTAATGAAATAATAAAATTTCCTGTAATTATTCCAATAACTTTTGGTGTAAATGCATTTGAATATGTTTGAACTCTTGAAAGTTGTTGCACCTGTGGTGGTGGTTGTTGATTTTCAATATCTTCTGAATCACTAGAAATTGATATTCTTTCTGGATCAGCTTCAGGAAATACATCTTCTGCTTCAAAAGTTGATTCTAATAAATTTGTTCTTTCATTAGGTAAATCATCATTAACAATAGGTGTGGTTGCTAATTCTTTAATTTGCCATGGCCTTACAGGTGATTTAATTCCAATTTTATTTAATAACCAATCACCTAATTCAACTCCATAATCTTTTTTATATTTATAAATATCATGAGTTTCTTCTAAAAATAAAAATCCACAAATTAAACTAAACCATAAAAATAATGCCACGACAATATTACTTAAAGCATAAGGAAATTTATTAATAAATTTTTCATAAAAATTTTCAATAATTCCCAAATCATTATATAAATCAAGATTATCATCTTCATAAGGATTTTTTTTACTTGGACGAGTTAACCATGATGAACCACCAATTGCAGGACCTAAAATTGCCCCAAAGTTAAATAATAAAGGCATGGTCATAAATGCATAAGGTTGATGTTTTTTATCCGTGGCAATTTCACCAATCATTGTTCTTAAAACAGCAATATTTCCATTTAATACTCCAGCTAAACTTCTTGCAAATAATGCCCAATAATAATTTGAACTAAATCCAAATAATAATAAACTTATACTTGTACCAAATAATCCCATTAATAAAATTGATTTTCTACCTATTTGATCCAGTAATTTACCCCATTTAACAACAAATAAAAATTGACAAAATGAAAATGATGATGCTATATAACCGGAATATTTAGAAATTTCTTGTTCTGTTGGTGATATTTTAAAATCTCTAATCATAAAATAAATATATGGGAAAAGTGATGTAAATGCTAATGGTTCAGAAAATCTAATTAAACAAATTATAAACATTTGTCGAATTGGAAAATCTCGAAATGTTTCTTTATATGATGACATTGCTAGGGAGGGTTATTGTTGAACTTGAAGATGGAGGTTTTGTTGATCCCTGGTTGGTTTATCTATTAAAGTTATCTCAATGAAAAAAAAAGATTATCAAGAAGAACAAAATTTTTTTTTTTTCCTTTATTTGCAATTAAGTAAAAGATATTGGTAATAATTGTGGCGGAATAAAATGGCTTAGTCAAATACAATTGTAACTATTCCATTCCGGAAGGGTGGCTCTTTTTTTTATTTACCATTGACCCAATTATAATTATTCTATATCATTGATTCTCATTCATGTAAATTATTTGTCTTTCTTTCAATTCTCTGGTTTGTAGATTGTAGAAATATTAAATATTGGATTTTGATTTTTTCCTCTTTCCTTCCCACATCGGTCCAGGAAAATTTTTCCGAATCGGGAATTTTTCAAGATTTAAAATATTGTACAAATCTCCATGGGAAAAATAGAATTTCTGATTATCAAATTACATGAGATTATATATAAAATGAGAATTCAATAAACTTATTCCAAACACAACCTCCAATAAACAACAACAAATGGAAAGAGTCAATTCTAGAGATACTTTTACAACCCTAATAGATCAAGACCAACAAGATGAGCAACAACAACAACAACAAGAAGAAGAAGAAGTATCAGATTTAATATCATTAATTTCATCTCAAGATACATTATTTAATCCAACCATTAGAATTATGAATCAAAATATTACAAGTTTTACAAGAATATATACATTACCATTAATTTCTAATTTTTTACATACTGGAGTTAATTTATATTTAAATTGGAATGATATAATTGAAAATAAACCACCATTACTTTCAAGATCATCAACTAAGTTTACAATTTTTAAAAAAACTCCATTAATGATATTCTATAAACATAATCCAATAAATAATTCAAAAGAAGAATTTTGTAAAGTTGAATTTAAAATTCATAGTAATCATATAACTTATTATATATTAGAATTCCCCACATTAAATAATAATAATCAAGGATTAATAGTTTATTTAATTAATAATAATAGTTTAAAACCAACGGTTGATTTTAAATATAATGATAGTGATTTTAGAATATTTGGAATTACTGGAACAACATCAGCATTAGGTACATCATTAGAAATGAAACTTTATGTAATGAATTCAAATTCTTCAAATTTATTAACTTTTAATAATGAATATTTAAAAAATAAAAAATTAAAAATTGATAATAAATTAAGTAAATTAATTAATTTTCAAGAACAATCTAAAATCAATAATTTATTAAATATTGAAAAACCAATTATTGATATTCCATTAGCTAAATATTTAGATCAGGGTGATATTAAAATTAAAATTGATAAACAACAAAAACATATTATTAAACATGGAGTTATTAAAATGTATGATTGGAAAGATATAAATAATCAAGAAAGAAATGTTAGTGATGATATGTTAGTTATTTGTTGTATTATGTTGGTATTAAGAGAACAAGAATATAGAAAATTTAAAGGTAATTAATAAAGAGAGACGTGCATGGATACCTTTTCAGTATTAAACTAATAGGTGAATGAGAAATTACAACCAAAGAAAAAAGCATTATTGTCCCCCTGACTGTACAATAAATCAAATAATTCATACTCCTATTCATCAGCTGACTCATGTCACGTGAATACAAAAATTAAATTAATAATCACTACTCAAATTTAAGTATACAGTATATATATATATATATATATAGATATTCCTTGTGGATATATTTGAACTTTTAAATTAATTTCTCTATACGGTTAATCAATAAAAAGCGAACAAAAACTTCTAGTTTAAAGATTCAAATATGTTTCTTTATCTATATTGGGTTAAAATTCCTAATAAGTTCTATTATTTTTTTTTGTTTCCCCCACTGCCATTCATCATCGCCAAAAAAGAATTTAAAAAACGCATTGCTAGAAAAAAAAAGAAGACCGACGAAAAAAAAAATGTCGGAATATCAAAACCAAAACAAAGTCCGGAAACAAAATAAAAATAAAAATTCAATTCACTATGATTATATGTAGATTAATGAATCAATACGAGTAAAATAGTACCACAACAATAATAAGATGAAGAATAGAAGCAGTAGAGGGCGGGGGTAATGAGTATGGAGAGGGAAGGAGGGGAAGGATTCAAGAAGAGTGGCTTTGATTCAATGTGAAGATACAAAAAATAAAAAAAGGCGAGGATTTATAGAAACGTATAACCTAAACTAATATAATAACAAGGCTGATCATAAATATTGTAATTTTAAATTATTGTGTAAATTATTGTGATAATATTATCATAATCAACACATGTGTATATGAATCACTCTTTTATCTCTCCTTGATCTTTTACTCCTCTTTCATATCCCCTCCTCATCTTCATCCCCCCCTTTTTTTCTCTTTTAATATTGAAAGTGTCTACATACAATTTAGAGGGTTATGATTTCTGAATGTAATATGAGCTATCTATTCTGCTGAGAACATTCCTTTAATTAAATTATACATTTAGACAAACAATATAAAAGAATAAAAAAGTGGAGAAAATTACATCAACAATCTTCAACATTCCATCAATTTACTTGCCAAAAAAAACACCCCAGACAAATAGTAAAGAGTATACAATTCAATTAACCATAAGTAGAAAAGTAATCATTTTGTTATAAAAAAAGTTTGTTTTCAAATCTTTTCTTTTTAGTATTATGTAATTAACTTCCTCCCCTCCCCTTGATACATTTTCTCTCTCTCATTGCCCCCCCCTTTGCCTCATCCTATTTCTTCTTCTTCATCATCTTTTTAGCTTCATTTCCTTACTTTTCTTGCAACTGCATCTCAACTGTTTCTGGATGATTTTGATGAGCTTGCTGTGGCTGTTATTATTATTATTATTAATATTAAGATTATGTGGTAGTGTGAATAGGAACATTATGTGCAGTTTTGTTCTTTTAGCATTGGTACGTTTGGAATTTGCACCCAAAAAAAAAATTAATAATAACTATTGTCACTAGTCACACGACCACGAGATGGGTACAATTTAATTTTTCATTTAAACAAACAACAAGACGAATACGGTGCATAATAATAATAATGCAACGTAAAGTAGAAGAGATGATAAAAAAAAAACAACCTATGCACAATATGATGAGATCAATAGGAATGACCGAATCTAAACAATAGATATATACAATTCAAACTAATCAAGGTTTATACCTTTGCATCTCTTTGTCATGTCTCCAATGTAGGTTGAACATTAACAAAGATTTTATGCAATTCGTTTCTTTGATTGATCAAATACCAGGAATAAAAAGTGGAGTCATATATTGGAGATCAATGTGGATATACGTTTGTAGAAGAAGAAGGAGGGGGGCGGGTGGGAGTTGAGCAGAGAGAGAATACATATCATTGATTATATGCTTGATATTTTACATTATACTGTACGTGTACCCTTAAAAGAAGCACATCACCAGATAATGATGACTGATTAATCTGAAACTAGTTAATTTATTTATATAACCAATACAGCTTAAGCGGTTGTATATGTACAGGTACCTTAAAAATGTGGGGTTAGTAATCTAATCCACCATCAAATGGATTTTTTATTAGAAAAAAGAAGGGGAGGGGGAGAGAGAAAGAGACACTAAAGACACAATCGGATAATGTATCCGAGATTTTATTAAAATAATTGCTATACAGCATTGATCAACCTCATACATCTCGTTTCCTAAAGGTATGGGTGAACTTGTATTCCGCCCTTTTTTTTCAATTTGATTATATTGTATCTCTTATGGTTCTTTAACTCATGATATGTTGATTAATGAATTATTTATATTTGAAGTGTTCAATTGGTAGTTCTTTTGTTCGGATTCTCCCCTCCCCCACTCACAGAAAAAAAAAAGTGGGGAAAACAAGTTTGGAAATAATAATAAAAAAACTTTGACCCTTCCCCAACATTTTTTTTTAGTGTCTGAATCTACGAAAGAATTTAAGGCTGACAATAAAAATTGATATTTTGTCCCACATTCAGACATTTTATAGTTTTTGCCATAAAAGCCAAAACTTATCACCACCAACTTTTTCTAATCAAAAAAATTTTTTTTACAACATTTTTATACTTATGATCACCAATTGAATTGAACCAATCCTTTATCCAAATATTTCATCTATTCATATTTACTCTATTACTATTAGTATCATCAATTGACATACACAAGAAGGAAAAAGCAAAAAATGGCACAAGCACAGAAGAAATATGTGTGTGCATTTTGTGCAAGAGCATTTACTAGATCAGAACATAAACAACGTCATGAAAGATCCCATACTAATGAAAAACCATTCCATTGCTTACATTGTACAAGTTCATTTGTAAGACGTGATTTATTACAACGTCATTGTAGAACTGTTCATAATACTAATTTAAATCCAAATTTATTACCTACTAATAAATCATTAAATAATCCAACTACTAATGCCATTGAATTAACAACAACTACAAGTGACAATAATTCATCAACATCAGCATCATCTTCAAATGGTGATGAATTTCAAACTGTTCCTATGAGAAATTCATTTAGTTTTGATAGTCAAGATCAACTCCATCAACAACAACAGCAACAACAAGGGCAACAAGTGCAACAAGGACAAGTTCAAGGACAAGGTCAATTCTCAACATCATCATTTGATTCATTCACCATGACACCTTCAACTTCAACCACCAGTGAAATTATTCAAATGATGCCTAGTGCTTCAATATCCAGTCCATCAAACAATAATAATAGCACCACCATCACAAATAATCAATCAAAACGAAGGAAGAAATCATCAGAAGATGGATCCAATAGATTAGCATTAAAAGAACATCATGATTTAATTCATTTATTATCAATTGCTAAAAAATTATCAAATTTATTAACTAATTATGATCCTGTTATATTATCAAATTGTACATCACCTTCAATTAATGAAATTTTTTTAATTGGTTATTCTCATTTAATTCATAATTCTAAATTATTTACTAATTTTGATAAAATACTTAAAGATTTATTTTATTATTTAAGTACTTCATATTTAACTTCTCAACGAGTATCACCACCATCACCTCAACAAATTAATGGTTCTTCTGATCATTTCAATAATTTTAAGATTGGTATCAGTTATACAATACTTTCATTAGGTTATATTATTGATAAAAAACCTTCCAAAGGATTGAAATTTTTCAAAAAATCATGGAATTTATTAATTAAAAAACTTATTCCTCAATATAATAATAATAATAATTTACTGGATCAAATTGAAATTTTACATAATTTGTTCTTATTAACTTATGTTTATTTACAATTTAATTTAGAGAGTTTTAATATTAATGAAGTTGAATCATTGGAAAATGATCAACAGGGACAAGATAATGATGACCAAGTTTATATTAATAATGAAGTTATACTTAATTATCTTAATGATATTAGTTTTATAATCATATCTAATCTTAAAGATGTTTCAAATTCAGCAATAATATCCAATAATGAAAATTTAATTGATAATAATATGAATTTATTTTGGAATATTTATATTTTATTATCAACTTATTTAATTGATCAACCACCACCTAAATTATATTCATTATTCTTGGAAAGGTCAATTAAAAATAATGAAATTTTAATAAATATAATGCAAAAATTTTGTAAATCATTTATTAATATTGAAGATGAACAATTAAAAATGATTATTGTTTCAACATTATCAAATGAATTAAAAGATCATAAATTACAAAATAATAGAATTACAATTTATTCCAATAAGAATATCCTTCATAATGCAATTATATTAATTAATAAATCAATTAATAATCATAATCATATTAGCCATAGTCATAATCACGTGGATGTAACATCTAAATCCGACGAGGCTACCAAATTGTTTGAATTATTTAAGAAAAATCTTGTTGTTAACAGTCCATTGAAATTTCATGAATTATTTAATAATTATATCTTTATACCTAAGAATTATTATAATTGGCAATTAATATCATTAACATTACAAGAGATTAATCAAACTTCAATTAATTTATCAATATTAAATACCATTAAATCTTCTAATGATGATTTTAAAGAATTTGAATTATTAATTAAAGATAAATTTTTTGATTATAGAAGTAATACAATTAATATTAATAATAATTTATTGATTGTTTCATTTCCAATTATATTCTTTAATAATTATTTAAATTTATCAAATTTAATTGATTTAACCAAATTGAATAATTTACAATTTATTAATTTAAATGTTTTAATAATTGAATGGTATTTAGTTATGAATAAAGTATTAATTATGTTATTTACTGATGATATGACTAATTTTGATGATAATTATATTTTACAAACCTTGATATATTTATTATTGGATAATAAATCATGCTTATTAAAAAAATTAAATATTCAAGATGCTAATACTAATAAAAATCAATCATCGTTTGATATTATTGATAATGTTGAAGAATTATCATTTAATCAAAAATGGTTTTGGATATTAAGATTAAAATTGGATTCTATCTTTGAAAATTGGTTAAATTTTATTAGAGATACTAAATCAAATACCAATTCAAATTTTAATAATAATTTAAGAGGATTTAAAATGAATTTGAATAAATTATTAAATGAATATGTTATAACTGAAGGCTTAACATTTAAAGAAGAAGATAATAATCAAAATCAACAACAAGAACAACAACAATCATTACATCAACAACCATTACATCAACAACCATTACATCAACCACCCATTCAACAACCACCCACTCAACAACCACGTTCTCATTCTCATCATCAAGAATATATTCAAACAACATCATATATTCCATTACAAAATTCAATTTCAAATAATAGCACCAATAGTTTTATGAATTTCGATAACCAACAACAACAACATCAACAACTTTATAAACGATCAAATTCAATTACTTTAGGAATGTTAGCTCAAACTATAATTGCTGATGAATCAAGTCATAATTCAACAAATACTAATTCACCAAATACAAAAAATCAACCAAGAATATATAATCCTCAACAACAACTACAACAACAATCAGTACAACCAATACAACAATATACTAGTTATTCAGCATATCCTCCACCACCTCCAATATTATCCAATTCAATGATGATGAATAGTGGTGGTTCAAATTCAACTAATACAAATACTAAAGTTGATGTTTTATTACCTCCAATAAGGCATGAAGAGAGAATGACTAAATAAATATAATGGTTTGTATTGTATATGTATATGTATATGTATATTTCTAATTCTATAGTTTTGTAGAATGGATTAATATATCTTGATGAAAAGGTTCTAAATTCCATAATTTAATTAATTTTTCATTCAATTGATTAGTATCTTGATAACCTAAAATCATAATATAATAAACATATTCAATTAATTCAATTGGGATAATAAACAGAAATGATGTATTTTTCTCTAATTTAAAATCATTTGAATTAAATTTTGGAATACGAACATTTGCATTTGAACAAATTAATCCAATTAATAAATCATTCTTTTTAGTAAATAATCCACCTCCACTACTTCCATTCCAAACGTTACATGATGAAATAATTAATCCATTTAATTTTGTATTGATTCCAATTTGTGGTGAAATTTCATAAATACAATTAATTTTACCTTGTGAATAAAGTGGTAAAGTTCCTGTTTGATAAAATAATCCAAAACTTGATGAATATATATCATCACCTGATTTATAATTTTTACCAATACCTTTAATAATTGGAATTGAATGTAATTTTTCTTGATTTTGTTTATCATTAATAAATATAAATGCAAGATCAAGTTTTTTAATAGGAATCATAATTTTATCTTTTTTGGTTAAATTAATTATTTGATTTGTTTTATCCAATGGAATCTGACACATTGCTCGTTGATTATTTGATGAATATGGTTCAATTACATGTTGATTTGTTATAAGAATATTTTGAATATAATGAATTGAAGTACCCCAAGAATTATTTCCCTTTGAATCAGTGATTAATAATGGTAATATAGAATGTGAACTATCAGGTTGTTTGTGAATATTAGTTTTATCAACATGTAATGTTTTTTCATCATTAGATGGTACCCCCAACACCGAGTCTGGAATATTGGTAAGATTTAATAATTTAATAATTTGTGAAATTCCCAATATAACAATTAAATCACCATCACCATTTCTTTTTCTTAAATTTCCAATAACTAATCCTGTTAATAATTCTTTATTTTTTGAATATTCTTGTAGAACTATTCCACCATTTAAGTTCTCAACATATCTTATATCAGTTAAATATATGACATTATCATCATCGTTATATTTCCCCACAATTGTTCCAAACGTTTGATAATTGGTAAAAATTAATGAATTTGTAAGATTAAATGGATATCCTTGAATTTTAATCTTTTCACTTATTTCCATCTTCTTATTTTTTTCAATATGAATCTTTCTTCCTCTAAATTTACTTATTGTTAAGCAACTAATCTTTAAAAGTTGAATTTTATCAATTGATCCTTTAGGAAATGAATCAATTGGAAATAAATCAAATCCAGGAATTTTATTCCCCATAGTGATATCTTGAATCTCTCGAATTCTACCAATCCCCCAATTAATCCCAACTTCACCATCATCACCTTTAGTATTCTTACTGTTGTCATTTATTAAAATTTGATAATTTGAAATCTGGGGAATATGATTAATCGTCAAAATAAAATCATCAATTAATTTTTGATCTTGTTTAATAATTATATGTATTCCAGATGATGCATAAATATGTTGCTTATTTTGATATCGTATTGATACTGGTTTATATTCCCATTTAATCATTTCTTCTTGTTCTTTCCCAATGATAAAAGTCAATAGTGATTCGTATACCAAGACTGCCTTGAGCTAGCAGGCGATAGGTGAGATTTTGGGGGTTACAGTTTGGTCCGATAAAGGAAAACAATAAAAAAATTCTGTAGGTCGTGTACATCGGATCAGATCTTATGAATATTTTACCCAAATATGACAATTAATTAATGTTTATAACCTAATGATTCATTTATCAAATGTGGTGGTGGAAGAAAATTTCTTACATTTGTATCTTACCACACATCTGAATAACTTGACAAACAATTTGAAGTGATGATAATGTGATACTTTTTGATGCTTTAATCATCGAACGTGCAATTCTGGTTCTGTTGTTCCCGTGATTGAAACACGTGACTCAATTCTGAAAGGGAAGAAAATATTTTTTTTCTTTTCTTGTTTTTGTCTATATTATGAAACAGCAGTCGTGTGCGCGGTACCTTTTTTTTCCTTTTTTTTTTTCTTTCTAAACGTGTTTGTTTTTGTTTTCTCAAAGAAATCAATCGTCATTTTTCCTACATTTCTTCTTCTTTCAATCAACTTTTTTTTTTCATTTTAACATTAATCAATATCATGAATTATACCGCTGAGAATGTGTCATCTGCTGCTTTACGTAAGAGAAAAACATTAAAGAAATCCATCAATTTTTCTATTATGATTATTGGTGAAAGTGGAATGGGAAGATCTACTTTAATAAATACTTTATGTGGTGGTAATTCAATTGTTCCAACTTCTCTGACAGCTAATCAAGATCCATTTACTAAAAAACTCACTTTAAGACATGAAAATGTTGAATTGGAAGATAATGAAGGTCATAAAATTTCCTTGAATATCATTGATACTCCTAATTTTGCTAATCTGATTGATTGTGACGATGATTTTAAAATTATTGTTGATTTTATTAGACATCAATTTGATGAAGTTTTATTAGAAGAAAGTAGAGTTAAAAGAAATCCTAGATTTAAAGATGGAAGAATTCATGCTTTGATTTATATGATTAATCCAACTGGTCATGGTTTATCAGATATCGATATTAAATTCTTGCAACACGTTAATAATTTGGTTAATATCATTCCAATCATTGCCAAAGCTGATTCATTGACTCCTGGTGAATTAAAATTAAATAAACATTTGATTTTGGAAGATTTGAATAACTATGGAATTAATTTTTATAAATTTAATGAATATGATTATGAACAAGATTATATTGATGAAGAAATTATTGAATATAATAAATATTTGAATTCATTAATTCCATTTGCTATTATTGGTGCCAATGAATATAGATCAAATCCAAATTCTGGTGATAATGATGATGATGAAGATATTTTAAAATTAAGAATTTTAAATCATTCTTTGAAACCAATTAATATTGAAAATGCTGAGGTTAATGATTTCACCATCTTGAAAAATGTCTTGTTAATCACCCATTTGAATGAATTTAAAGATATTACTCATGATTCTATTTATGAAAATTACAGAACTGAAGCATTGCTGGGCAAACAGTTCCAATATGTCAATAGTGAAAATGCTAAACAAGATACTACTGAATCAGATTATCTTATGAAGGAAGAGCAAATCAAATTGGAAGAAGAAAGATTAAGAAAATTCGAAGAAAGAGTTCATCAAGATTTGATCAACAAAAGAAAAGAATTACTTGACAGAGAGAATGAACTTAAAGAAATTGAAAAGAGATTATTAGCAGAAGGATTGGAATTAAATGAAAATGATGAAACTCAAGACCAACTACTGGTTCAACATGAAGTTCAAGTGTAATAAGCATATTTGGGTTTCTCTTTTGTTTCTTTCTTGAGGTTTTATTGTAAAATGTGGTTGACCATTTGTTCAGGTTTATAGTTTCTTTGAATATAAAATTAACATGTTTATTTGAATCATACAGGAGGAAGGTTATAACCGATCATCAAATGGTCGAACAAAGAGTTGTGAAATATGAATATTTCGAGTATTTATTTAAGTAAGAAGAACCTCTTAAAGCAGTTTAAATATTGTTCTTTACACTTGATGCATTAGGATTCACTAATAATAAATAGCTAATGCTATCTTCTCTTCACAAAGAACATACACAAAGAGCCTGAACATTATGATTCATATACTTGTAACTTCAGTTAGTAATTGATTTTTTTGAAAAGAATTATGTTACAGTATACCATGCAAAGATTACTTCAAATTTTCAATCTGTCTCAATGAATATTCATTTACTTATAGACTAGATTTGAATTCTTGAATTTTTTTAGTTGATCATATCATTTCTTTAATAAGTGTGGTTTTTAGTATTTGTTAGTTCCATTTACAGTAGAGTGACAAAAGTATTTGACTACTTATATATGCAGAATGTAGTGAATACATGTACTAACAATCTTTTCATTTTTTTGGTTTAATACAAAGTCGTAAAGTGCCGACTTGGATAATATTTTTTTTTTTTTTGTTGACGTGGATCTTCGAGAAATCAAAAAAAATTTATTGTAATAAAATCAAATCTTCAACTTTTTTTATCAATCAAATATTACCCTAGAAGATTACAGCTTCCCAAGAAGTAATATAACACAGAACGCCGCACACATTAGCAATGCAGTTTTCATATATACTAGGAATAGTTTTATTATATCTAACTTCATTTACTTTATCAGAAAAAGATTTTTATAAAGTTCTTGGAGTTGAAAAATCAGCCAGTGAAAAAGAAATCAAATCTGCATTTCGTCAATTAACATTAAAATATCATCCAGATAAAAATCCAGGAGATGAAAAAGCTCATGATAAATTTTTAGAAATTGGTGAAGCTTATGAAATTTTAAGTGATCCTGAAAAAAGACGTAATTATGATCAATTTGGAGATCCAAATGGACAACCACAACAACAACATTTTGATTTTGGTGATATGTTTGGAAATTTCTTTGGTGGACATCATCAACAACATCAACAACAAAGACAAGGGAAAAGAAGAGGAGATAGTTCACAATTAAATCTACATATTCCATTGGTTGATTTTTATAATGGTAAAATTATTGAATTTGATGTAGAGATGCAAAATGAATGTGAAAAATGTGATGGTACAGGATCAAAAGATAAAGAACGTAAAACTTGTGAAAAATGTCATGGTACAGGACAAATTACAGTTTCTCATCAATTAGCTCCCGGAATGGTTCAACAAATTCGTATGCAATGTGATCAATGTGGTGGACATGGGAAAGTTGTTAGTAATCCATGTAATTTATGTAATGGTCATGGAATAGTTAGAGGTCCAAGACATTATGAAATTTATGTTAAACCAGGTCAACCAAGAGATTCACCACATGTATTAGAAGGCGAAGGTGATAAAAATCCAAATTGGATACCTGGAGATTTAATTGTTTTATTACATGAAGAATTAGAAAAAAGTTGGGGTTATAGAAGAATAGGAAATAATTTATATCGTACTGAAGTATTAACCTTAAATGAATCATTGCATGGTGGATGGGAAAGAAAAATTCAATTTTTTGATGGTGAAGAACCAGAATTGGTATTAAAAAGAGATCATGGGGATTCTATATTAGATGGACAAATTGAAATTATTCATGGAAAAGGTATGCCAATTATTGTTGATCACGATGAAGAAGAAAAATATGGAGATTTGTTTGTTGAATATAAAGTAATAATTCCTGGTGGTTTAAATAAAGATGAAAAAATAATTGAAAAGGATGAATTGTGAAATTTTAGACAAAGATTGGTAAAGAAAAGGTGTGTATATAAATTTATATATAGAGGAAAAGATAAATTAGAGCAATAAAAAGTGTACACCATAATAAATATTGGAAGCAATTTTGTTCATTTTACTAAAAGTATTGGTTAATTTTAAGAGATCCGAAATTTAACCGTGATTTAAAAGAAAACAACCATCTTGTACGTTGCATAATCCCACAAATACAATGTTGCAATTATTAACGGTTATCTTAGTAACACAATAAATGAGGATTTTAAACTAACAACAAGATACTGGTGAGACCAATGAAGAAAAGAGTAATGCAGCCTATTAAACTTCAACGTGCGTATTTTTAGGGGAGGGGGATCATAATGAAACAATAAACAACCCCAGTTTAAATCTCCAGATTTACACTTTGTATTTTATGGTTATAATTTCTTATCTTTATATAGAAACGTTTGATAGAAACTTTCCAATTAATTCTCTCCCCTATTCGAATTGCTAAATAATTATATTTGCGACATTCCATGACAAAACCCAACGACATTTGGTTTCCCACCAGACGTGGGGCGAAGAAAGAATAGCAAGAACAACAAGATTTGAGGGGCTATGGAGCAATTTAATAAGTAATTTCAAATGTTTGCTTGTGTGGTTTGATATCAAGAATCCACAACTAAAACAAATCAAATAACTAATGGTTTATAGAAAGGAATTCCGATTCCGAAAGGCATCAACGGGAAGAATTTTTGTAGGAAAAAAAAAAGACTAACCAGAAGGAAAATTGGTAGCTCGTGCGCCAAATGACACAAAATATCCAGAAAAAACCAAAACTATTTAAAGAAGCACTGAGGAAATTGCTATTTTAAAATAAAAGTAGGCTATAATAATAGCAATAGTAACAAAGACGGGTTAAAGATCTAACATGTCATGCCTAAATTGACAAGTAATTTAAACTTGTTGGAAATATTATCGTGCTAAATAATTGAAAACGTGGTGGTTATATTGGTTGTGGTTGTTGTGGAGAATGATAAAGAAAAAGGTTGTGTTCCCCCGTTGTCTCCATGGATTGGTTAGGACACTACACGTAAAAAAAGCCGACATCGCAGGTGGAGGGGAAGGGGAAGGAAAGGGAAACTAATACTTGGCCTAAGGCGTCAATAAAAAATTTACACCACAAAACAGAACGAAGTATAAAACCAAAAGAATTTTCTTTCCTATTGAAATTTTTTTTTAAGAAGAGCTTTTTTTTTCACATCAACTTTGAAAAATTATATATATAACTAATTTATACTTGATTATATCTATTCCTTTCCTTTAACTTGTTTATAGCATAGTATTTACTAATCATGACTTCAACATTAACATCAACTAAAACTAAAACTATACTATCTCCACAACCTACAAAGAAAATACCCACAACAACAACAACGGCAACAGTCACACCAACAACAACAAGTATATCCACACCAATAGATCCTACTACAATGCCAACAAATAATCGTTGTTTATATACATTAACACCCACACCTACCCCCAGGTCGACTCCTTTTTATTTAGATCAATATGGTTTAGAAGAAGTTGATGAAAATGAAAGTATAATATCAGAATTAAGTTCATCTTATCAAAGTCAATCAATACTTCAAGATTACCAACGTCATGAATTTATATTCCCTGGAAGTAATTCCCATCAACATCAACAACAAGTAACTGGTACTTGTTCTTCACCTTTAAAATCATTACCAAGACCTAAAACATTATTAGCTCCATATATATTCTATGCTACTAATTTACTTCATATTTCAAACCATTTTATTAATCGTGAATTTGATTCTTTTAGTAATCATGTAATACTAAATCCAAATATTCCTAAAATTCAACATTCTTCAATAATATCCCAACTTGAAGAAATGTATAAACTATCAATTCAATTAAAAAATGCCGTGTTGGAATTCAATCAAATTTTAAATGGTTTAAATACTCAACAAATGTCAGTGATTACATTTAAAAAAAATCTTGATTTAATAGTTGATGATGAATTAAATATTCCTGTTCATACAATAATAGATCAAATAATTGATGGATTATATCAATACAATTTAACTATTGAAGATTGTTTAGAAGATCAGATTTTTGATGATGTTATGAATCAAGATACTTGTCAAATTATCAAAGATTATCATTTTAAAATTGAATCAATTTTATATTTACATGATTCTGATTTTAATATTACACAAGTAGAAAAATTCTATAACTTGTTAATGACATTTTGTATAGACTAAACAGATGAATAAATGACTGATATGATTTAATGATATTATGGAGTTGTGTAATAGTTGTAGATTTAATTTTATGTATCTTTGAACTGAAAATTTAATTTTCTTGATTGATATGGGAAGCAACAAAATAGGTTTGTTATAAATTAACTAAACTTATTCCATACCGTGGACCTTGCCAACCTATTGATTTTTAATAATTAAGTCATTAATTCAAATGCACTACACATATGTTATGACAAACCATAAATTTAAAAGAATATACTCATAGACACTATATATATATCAAAAAAAAACAAAAAATCAAAAGTAAATAGGCAATAATTATCATCATTTAGCAACCTCAATCGTTATGTTTACCATAAGATTTGGTGATAAATTCCCCATTGATACAAATAATATCCTTACGTGGATAATTATAAGATTTATTAAAATATTCTTCCAAGATATTTCTAACCCCTTCAGAATATCTAGCTTGAGCATCCAAAGAAGTACCAGAAACGTGAATAGTCATAGCATTACCATAATCTTCACCATATGGATTATGCATGGTTCTCCATGGCATATCCTTTGGAGCTGGTTGAAATGGCCAAACATCACCACCATAAGCAATATGACCAGAATTAACAGCATCTGCAACTGCTTGTGGATCAGTTAAAGCACCTCTAGCAGTGTTAACTAAATAAGAACCTTTTTTCATTTTTGAGATTAACTCTTTGTTAACCATTCCCTTTGATTCTTCATACAATGGACAGTTAAGTGTAACAACATCAGCAGTGGAGAATAATTCCTCCAAGGATTCAACTCTTTCAAGAATATTATCAACACCATTGAATAATTTGGAAGCTTCGTTAAGTTTCTTGACTGCAGCATCAGGTAAGGCTTGGTAGTCGTAATATAACAACTTCTTTGGGTTAAAAGCAATCAATCTTTCTAAGATTCTGTAACCAATTCTACCAGCACCAACAGTAGCAAAAACCTTACCTTCCAAATCGAATTCATCCTTGGCAACAGCAGCAATATCCCAGCCACCACTAATAGCTTGATGGTGACCTTCACCATAATTTCTAAGCAAGATCAACATAGTCATAATCGCATGTTCAGCAACTGATTGAACATTTGAACCAGTGACTTCTAAAACAGCAATACCTTTTTCATTCAAAGCATCCAAATCATAATTATCAGATCCAACACCTGCAGTGATACATAATTTTAATTTTTTAGCAGTGTCTAATCTTGCTTTAGTTAAATAAGCTGGATAAAATGGTGTAGTAATTACAATTTCCGCTTCTGGTAAATATTTATCAAATGTCGAGGTAGGTTCAGGAGCTTTATTAGAAGTAGTGATTAATTCATAACCATGATCTTCAACAAATTTTTCAATACCTAATTTATTCTCAGTACAACCGAGTAATCTTGGTTCATCTTTAGCATGAGGTCCAGCAGGGTAGAGAACCATAAGGATAACCGGTTTAGCCATTGTTGTTATTATTGTTGTTGTTGTTGTAGTAGTAATAGTTGTTTGTATTAATCTGATGATTAAAAGTGATTAAAAAATCATTGAAACAGATAATATCTTGAATTAGTTCATTGGATATTTATACTTTTTGTTTTTTGCAACAAACTATCCTTTTCTACAGAATTTACTGGAATCAAAGCTTAAATTTAAAATATTATCCCCTCCCCTATAGAAAAAATTTGTCGTTTTTGCAATCATGGTTTGGAACCCTGATTTTGTTTTCACTATCAATTCATTCTATCACCTTCCTTCATCTACTTAATAGAACTAACTTAAAATCTAGATCATATTACTAATTAACTACAAATATGAACCCTATTCATCCGTTCAACAGAAGCGTGTACCGTATAGAAGAGGGGTATGTTGCTCCCTTATTGCTCTTTTCTTTAGGGTCATTCACCAAGGGAAATCCAACGGCTATTTATAGTTCTCTACGCTTCTAGAAGTAGTCGCTATTCCTGAGGAGGTTCATCCTTGTTTGGTTAGATTTGAACCTTATGTGATTATTACGATAACAGACAATTCCACTTGATCTTACAATTTCATGTATGAAATAGCCAGACTACTGTCAAAGCATCCAGAAGAAAATAGACAAAAATTTTAGTTTCCATTATTGACTCATAGTTAACTGATCATAGACAAAAAACAGAGATAATGGAAGAGAGCAATCATTCAAGAAAAGACTATTTGCAATCAAATGAAGAAGCATCTTTATGGTACGTTATTGATATCAGCTGGTGTCAACCCTGAAACGGATGAACCTATATACAAGGTCAAAGATCGCAAGTTGTATAATAACTTCTTACAGATAATGCAACCCCAATTAGAAGATTTGAAGCTGGTAGGATTGAATGTCGACTATATATTTGAATCTCTATTAAACATCGAATAAATGAATAAATAAATAAGTGTCATGGTTTTCTTTTATAATTTGGCGTATAGTTCTCTTACGTCGTATTTTTCTCTGAAGTAAGCACCATGTCGTTTCAAATAAAGCAAAACCAGAGAAGAAACCAATAGTACCCCAGTAATAATACTAAACAAAACTCCAGGACCAATGGCTCTTAATAATGGTTCAACAGTAAATGTGGCAATAGCTGCTAAAATCATACGAATCATATTATATAATGCCACCCCTGTTGCACCTTTTCCTGGTAAGGTATCAACCAAATAGGTGACACTTGCACCAATGATAAGCATTGAGGCAATTCCAAATAATACAGTACCAATCAATGGAACAACCCAAAAAATTCCATATTTCAATGTCCATCCAAATATCATACACGCCATTGGAAAAAGAATTAGAGCAACGACAACATTCCAGGAAATTCTTGATTCAGGAACTAATTCACCATGTTTTTCAGCATATTTTTTTAATAATCGATCATTCCATCTACCTCCTATAAGGGAAGAAATAAAGCATGCGATGGCATTGGGAATATACATCAACCCAACAATAATTTCGGAGAAATGATAAGGATTTCTAGAATATTCATATGATATGGTCATACTAAAAAAATAAATTACCGCAAACGAGATGCTAGCAAAAGTAATTACTAAAGCAACGGGCGGATGTTTCAATAAAACAATCGAATGTAATGGACGAACTACAATATCATATGCGTTTGTTTTGAATGAGGTCCATTTATCTTCTTTACTGGACAGGGAATCAATGAGGCGGGTGACAGACTTATGAAGCTCATTGGATACAAAATCCTGTTGCACTTTCTGGGAATATGTAGATCTGTTGGTTGTTAACCTAGAGATACTTGGCATAACAGGATCTACCACTGGTCCATCATCATCTCGTTGTTCTAAACATGTTAAAAAAATATTACATCTGATCTCCGACTTAGATTTGTTACCACTCTTTCAAGATCTGTTTGCTCTGGGCGCGACTCCTAGAATCAGTTGTATCTTGATCATAATTTTGTCCTTGCTGCTTCTCCTTTTCTTGTTTTTCCTTCTCCAACATGTCCTTCACCAATTGGAAATTGTCAACTCTCCTCAAAGTTTCTGGTAAAAAGAATGTAATTGAAACAAGACTGCACGAAGCAGTAATCATCAACAACCATTGAGTTGCTCTCCATCCCCATGCCTCAGCAACAGCACCACCTAGAATTGGACCCATAAGTGGGCCCATAAGCGGACCCAAGTAGTATAATCCCATTGCAGCACCACGTTCTTGTGGAATAAATAAATCAGCAATTGTACCGGCACCAACAGCCTGAACACTAGCTGAACAGCCACCTTGTAATACTCTAAGCACAATTAAAGCAGCTATACTAGGACTCAGAGCAGTACCAATCGAAAACCCAACAAACATAATGAATGAAATCATGTAGACACTTCTCCTTCCAAACCGTTCGCTAAAAGAAGACCACCACATTGGGAAAATACCCAAAGCTAATGTATAAATACCAACAGATACATTGACAGTGGATACATTAGTGTTTAAATCTGTCACAACGTCTTCAATAGCAGGTAACATGACTGCCGTTCCAAAAGGTCCTGTAAGTGATGCAAATGCAATAATGACCACAATGATATATTTGATTTTCATCGGGTAATCTCTAGCATCATGGTACTCGGGTATAAGAACAATCTGAGCAAATAATCCTCGTTTACTTTTCAATGGTACTCGATTTGTCTTGACAGAAGTTGCGTTGGATTTAGCAACTGATAGAGACGTTTGTTGAATGTGCGCATTAGACATATTATGTGATAAACCTTGGGGCTCTGATTGCTGTGATTCAATAGATGACAAATCTCCTTCAAGTTCACCAAGACGACCCAAATTTGGTTCTGGTACGGTGTGGCGATGATGAGCCTCAGTTTTAAAATGATGTGATGAAGAAGGAGATGCATCGATGTGTGGAACTGGGTACACTTGATTATGCTGGGTGTCTTGTTGAGTATCTGTAGAAGCCAATGAAATAGTTTTTCCATCAGATCTATGTGGAAACAGGTTTAGACCGTTTGTCATGATAAAAGTATCGAAATACTAGGAATAAGTAAACTAGGAAAATATTCAATAATTGGGTTTTCTATTCTTTTTTTTTCTTTTTGTTTTGTATCAATTGATATTGAAAATGAACTACCTTGACTGAAATAAGGCAAATGATTAGTATTAATAGTAGTAGTAAGTGGGGTTAACTTTGAACATGACAAAATTGGTTGAAAAATTGATGATAAATCAAGATGTGAATTGTTGGATTATTTTGGAACATTTTCAGCCACAAGCGAAGTAAAAAGAAAAAAATGAATAAAGAGAGTAAGCGAAAACTTTCCTACTTTTGTGGGGATACGAAAAAAAAAAACTTCCCGAGGGATAACCACAATTATATACACTTTGTACTCATTAAGAATAAATGGAGGGGGTAAGGAAGCATTAACAAATTGAACAATATCCCTTTGAACTGAATTGTTATTAACGGGTATACCTGAATGGTTTTTCAAAAGCTTGTACCTGACTATGGAGATATTTTCTTTGATTTTACCTCAGGGCTACAGTGCAACATATTTTGCAAAATCATCTAGGACAACATTCTAAACTACGATTCTAATGCTTTGTTAAAGAGAAGAATTATATTTCAAATTTATAGAACGATTGTATTTTCAGTGAACATATACATCTTGTCTTTAATGATTGTACTTCTTGCGATTTTTATGCGATCCACTTTGTCAATTATGCGCGGATTTATGCAAAACAAAACCGGATTTATCAACTTACTAATACCGTAAGTGTTACGATCAACTAGAGGTGATTAAGTTATACTGAAGTTGCCATGCCGCTAACTAATATAAAACACTGGAATAGCAGGTCATCTAACTAATACTGAAGGATACGGTTTCACCAAGGTATACTCTAATGTCCATAATGCCTAATACCAGTTTTAGTGATTAATACTAACTATAGTTTCCTTTAGTACAAGTGCCTGGGTGAAGTGAACCTTGTAAATAGTCTCTTCTTCATAACGATGTAAGTCTCTATATTAAGCATAAGGAATATATAACTCTATAGAAATGTATATCACAGAATAATCCTTAAATGTAAGGATAAGTGAGTCGAATTGGTTAGAAGATCGTGTTACTATTCCAATCCCATTGACGGGTTACTAATTTAATGAAGGGAATTCGGTGGTGATTGTCAGTGACATGTGTCCAGCATTAGAAGGATAGGTGAAAATCACTTTGATGATGCATTCACTTCGATTTACTTAGTATTCCTCTCATTACTGGGCTATCAAATTCCACATTCTGGACTCTTCTTCATTGTATCTCCGTGAATACATGTTTTTTTTTTGTGACGCGCACGGATAATGCCGTATCATCTCCCCCTCCCTTTCCCCTCGCATATACAATGGAAGGAGAATAAAATAAGTTTTTGCGGTGAACTTTACGTAACCAAGATATAGATTAATACCTAATAGAAAAAAGAGCATTCATTTTCTTCTATGGTATCACTAACATAATCGTATAATAATCAATATTATCATATACATTATTACCAAAGAGCAAAATGGCCGTTGTAAAAATGCACAGCCTAAAGCAAAGGAGCCGCATGTTACCGTATTTGAGAGAATGCATGTTTGTCATGAATTAAATGACATGATCTCTATATTACATGTAACTTGTACTTGAAAGAGATGATAATCGTAATCGGTCAACAATACGGATTGTATCATAGTAACATTATTAAAATATCATCCAATTGTAGAACGAATTCATCCGAACGCCAAGTCATTTTCTTTTTGTTTTCTTTGTGCCAAGGCGGTGTAACTACACACATAGTAATTCTGTACGGAAAAACTCTGTCCATAAAGGAAGAAAAAAAAACTTCACAATCACATAAATACCAATGCAACCTGCCATATTTCTACAAACATCACAATTTCAAATTGAAAATTATTCTTCTTCTTTTCTTCTATTTTATTAACAACCTTGTCTTTTTGTCATAAAGTCACTTGGCCTTATAAAGTGGATGGCGGATTTCACACCATCAAATTTGTTTGTTCTTTTTTTTTAGTTGCAAAATTTTTCCAAAATCGATTTTCTTAAAACAACTCATCATCAGTAATTGATATTTCAATATTTCTATAGTTTCAAAATCTTCAACTATATTCCTATTAAAAGTTATTTCAAAATACTGAACAATGTCATCAACACATTCATTACAATCAATACAAAGTAAACAAAATCTGGATGATGATGTTCAAGTTATTTCTTATACAGGTGATGGTGATGAATTTATCATTTTTGGAAATCATAAATATTATCGTCATGAATTAATGAAAGCCTTTGCAGGTACTTTAAATCCTGGACTTGCACCATATCCAAAATATGAATTTGGGAATGCTTCAGCAATAGGTTTGGCAAGTTTTGCTCTTTCAACATTTGTCCTTGGTTTATTTTATGCAGGTGCAAAAGGTATCAATACACCTAATGTTGTTGTTGGTCTTTGTATCTTTTATGGTGGATTAGTTGAATTCCTTGCTGGTGTTTGGGAATTCTTTAATGGTAATACTTTTGCATATGTGGTATTTTGTAGTTATGGTGCATTTTGGATTTCTTTGGGTACCATGAATATTCCTTCATTTGGAATAATTTCTGCTTATGATGAAAATCCAGAAATGTTGGGAAATGCCATTGGATTATTTTTAATTGCTTGGGGTGTATTTACATTTTTGATGGTTTTATTGACTTTAAAGGCAACCATACCATTCATTGGATTATTTGTCACTTTAGATGCTGCATTTTGGGTTTTAGCAGCAGCTTTTATTACAGAAAGCAAAAGTTGTCTTAGAGGTGGTGGTGTTCTATGTATAATTAGTGCTTGTTGTGGTTGGTATGGTATGTTTGCTGGTACTTCTGATAAATTCAATTCCTACTTTGTTGTAAAACCACTTCAGGTTCCTATTTACGAGAAAACAGTATGGAAAATTTAACAATACTATCTGTAGGTATATAGGTATTTGATTTAATTTAAATTCATCTGTTAATTAAAGGAAATACGTTGGTAAAATATACTGACACGTGAGTTCGGAAGTAAACATACGAAATACTCATTGGCCGATTTTGTGTTGAGATTCCCATACTTCCATATAGCTTTAATTCTAAATCTATCCAAAATGATTACTAATTATTCCGATAATTTATGGATAAAGATCCGTAAACAGCCAACGTATATTCAAATCCCCTCTTTCTAATACCGACATATAAGATAGAACTCCATTTATGTGTTAATATTATCTGATCCGTCACATCGGTATTGCTGACAAATTCAGAATGTGAAATTTTTTTCTTTTTTTGACTCTCCGGGTCAACTTGAAAAATATAAAAAGGTGAGCCACAAACCACAATTGAAATTTTTAAGCTGATGGAGTTTGCTTAAACATTAAAACAGAAATGACTATATCTAAAGAAACAGTTCCAATTCCTCCTTTGGGAAACACTTTATTATTTAAACCAATTAAAGTTGGTGCCAATACATTACCACAAAGAATTGCTTTTGCTCCATCAACTCGTTATCGTGCCACAGTTGAAAATGTTCCAACTGATTTACAATTAGAATATTATGATGATAGATCCAAATATCCAGGAACTTTGATAATTACTGAAGCTACTTATGCATCTGCTAAAGGTGGATTGAATCCTCATGTTCCAGGTATTTTCAACAAAGAACAAGTTGAAGGATGGAAGAGAATTAATGATGCTATTCATAAAAATAATAGTTTTAGTTCTATTCAATTATGGTATTTGGGTCGTGTTGCAAATGCACAACATTTGAAACAAAATGGATTACCTTATGTTGGACCATCTGCTGTTTATTGGAATGAAGAAACAGAAGCAATTGCTGAACAATCAGGAAATCCATTACGTGCTTTAACAATTGAAGAAATTGATCATATTGTTGATGTTGAATATCCAAATGCTGCAAGAAATTCACTTGAAGCTGGATTTGATTATATTGAAATTCATTCAGCTCATGGATATTTATTAGATCAATTTTTAAATTTGGCATCTAATAAAAGAAGTGATGAATATGGTGGAAATATTGAAAATCGTGCTCGTTTATTATTACGTATTATTGATAAATTAATCCCAATTGTTGGTGCTGATAAATTAGCAGTAAGATTATCACCTTGGGCGAAATTTCAAAATGTTGAAACTGAAGGTGAAGAAATTCACAGTTATATTTTGAAAGAATTACAAAAAAGAGCAGATGAAGGTAATCAATTGGCTTATATTTCTTTAGTTGAACCAAGAGTTCAAGCAAGTTGGGATATTGAAAAAGAAAATCAAGTTGGATCAAATGATTTTACTTACAAACATTGGAAAGGTAATTTTATTAGAGCAGGTACTTATGCTCATGAATTGGATAAGATTGAACAAGATATTTCTAATGGAAGAACATTACTTGCATTTTCAAGATATTTTATTTCAAATCCTGATTTAATTGAGAGATTGAAGGATGGAATTCCATTGACTCAATATGATAGATCTACATTTTATAATCACGATAACTTTGGTTATAATACATGGTTACATAAAGGTGAAACCAAGTCATTTAATGAAGAAACTGAGAGAGCTAAACTTGGTAAATCATTGGCATAGAGAAGAGATATATACAACTATATTATAGAGATACAATTTAGATTCTAATATGACATAAACATGTATATTCATTACTATTATTATTAATATGATAAAAACAAAAACACTTTTCAAAATTGAAAGGGGGATTATTACTTTCTCTTTTCGTAAACTGGCATTGGAAGACCATTGAAAGTAACATAAGAATTAAATTTATCGGCCATACCAGCAATCATGGCATACCAACCACAACAAGCACTAATGATACATAAAATACCACCAGCTTTAACACAAGAACTGCTTTGAACCATATTACCAGCTGCCAAAACCCAGAATGCTGCGTCCAAAGTAACAAACAAGGCAACAAATGCAATAGTAGCCTTAAAAGTTAAAATCAACATCATGAATGTAAAAATACCCCATCCACACAAAAACAAACCAACGGCATTACTTTGCATAATAGGGTCATCATACGCAGAAAGCATTCCAAAAGATTCAACATTCATGGTTCCTAAAGTGATCCAAAATGCACCAAAACTACAGAACACAGTGAATGCAAAAGTATTACCATTAAAGAATTCCCAAACACCAGCAAGGAATTCAACTAATCCACCATAAAAGATACAAAGACCAACAACAACATTAGGTGTACTGATACCTTTTGCACCTGCATAAAATAAACCAAGGACAAATGTTGAAAGAGCAAAACTTGCCAAACCTATTGCTGAAGCATTCCCAAATTCATATTTTGGATATGGTGCAAGTCCAGGATTTAAAGTACCTGCAAAGGCTTTCATTAATTCATGACGATAATATTTCTTTCCATCAAGGATAACAAACTCGTCACCTTCACCAGCATATGATATAGCTTGAATTGGCATATTGTGATGATCAATACTTGGTGGCACTTTTCCAGATGATTGTGATGAAACTGAAGACATATTTATATTTGAAAAGTACGATGGGGTTATGGTCTAATTGTTGAGGTATGAATATGCAAAAAAGGACTTCCGGAAAAGAAGAGTAGAGTGGAGAGATTATTCTTATTATATATATTAAAATGAAATTCGGTTAATATTAACAGCCGTTGTGCCCCACACAAGAAATATATGCACCTGCTGAGGGTACATGAGAAAATTTTATTTTTATGTTTTTCGTGTAGTTTAGTAAGATCCCTTTCTTTTTTTTGCTATATTGCCTAAGTAAAACACACAGATACTGTACGGCACATTCCCAGATGCTTAAGTCCATCAGCTCATTTTTTTTTTCCTTTCCATCGTATTCTCAAAATTTTGGATTGTTGCTGGACACGACAATTTTCTTTCTTTTTTTTGCAACAAAATTTATTATTCTTACCCAAAATGAACCAAACTCCGGTACAACGAAAAATTTTATTATATATGGCACAGCGAGTGAGGGGTTATACATCGCGGTGTTTGGCTGGCGCAGTTTAGCAAAATCTTGGTACCAAGATCAAAACTCCGAGTCGGGGAGCTTAGTCCTTAAGTGGGATTGGGTACATCACGTTGTTTTTCAACTGTGTTCTGTACTGCACTGTACGGTATTTTGTTTCAACTACACACAATTTGTATTCATAACCCACATGTTTTAAACTCCATTTTATGGCTTTATTTTATGGAGTTATTATCCCTCCTTTTCAGTTGGTTAGCTCCCCCTTATCGGGGTTACAGTTTTTCCTTCATGGATAAATTGTCATAATTATTATAATTTTGCTTGCTCCTTGACTTGTTGGTTTTTGTCACCTTGGCATAAGAGAATCCGGGGGCGGGGGATGACGTGTCGGTTGATAATAAAGATTACACACAGGTTACATTTCTAACAACAATAATTTATATATGTGTATCTCTGTCTCTTTCTCTATATGTATAATTTTTCTATTTATAATTTAGCTTCATCTAATGGAATAAGTTTTGGGAATCTTTTCCTTTCAACTTCTTCAACAACAGGTTCATCTTGTCCATATGTATTATATCCCCAATTAAAAGTTTCATAAAATAATTTTCTATCATATTTAACCAAACCAGTTGGATTATTTTTAAGTTTCAGAACCAAATCAGGATTTGATATAAAATATCTACTAAATCCAACTAATGTTCTACCATTAGAAGTATCTTCAATAATACTTTTAAATTTAGGAGCATCATAAGTATAATTTCCTGCTCTTAATAAAATACCTTCCCATAATTCTTCAACAAATTTATTATCACCTTTCATAGAATTCAAGGAAACTGTAACAGTACCTTGAACTCTTGGTTCAACCACAGATAAATATGCCAATTGTTTTCCTTGATCAGCACGTTTTTGTAATTGTTTAATTAAATAAGCAAATGTTGGAATAGGACTTTCATTTTCAACAATACCTTGAACTTCAGCCCATGGTGATAATCTAAGTGCTAAACGATTAGCTCCAACAACATTACTCAAATGATCAATCAACTCTAATACAAATCGACACCTATTTTCAATTGATCCACCATATTTATCTGTTCTTTGATTAGAACATTCATGTAAAAATTGATCAATAAAATAACCATGAGCTCCATGTAATTCAATATAATCAAATCCAGCAGCAATTGCATTCTTAGCAGCTATAGTATAATCATTATAAATAATATCATGAATTTCTTGTTCAGTAACTTCACGTAATGGTAATTTAACTTTTTCTGCTTGTTTCTTATGAATTTCATCGTCATAAATTACTGATGGTGCAATATAATCTAAACCTCTCAGTTTTAAAATTCCAGGAAATCCAACTCTTCCTAAAAACCAAAATTGACAAGAAATAAATGATCCCTTTGCATGAACAGCATCAGTAACTTTTTTCCATGCTTTGGTTTCTTGTTTAGTTGAAATTTTAGGACATCCATCATATCCACCAGCACGATCAGAAATTAATGTTGCTTCACTAACTAATAAAGTACCTGGATATTGAGCACGATCAGAATAATATTGAACCATAAGATCCAGAGGAACATGTCTTGTATTTGGTTCATCTGGACTAGAAGCAGCCCTAAATCTAGTGGTTGGACAATAAACAACTCTATTTGAAAGAGTATTGTCTCCAACTCTGATGGATTTAAATACAAATGAATCCTTTAATGATGTTTCGGCCATTTTTTTTCTTTTTGATGCGTGTTGTAGCTTTGTTATTGATTAATTAATAAGATGATTCAAAAAAAAAAAAATGTCAATAATTGAATTTTCTGGTTAATTTATATATCGGAATTATGTGGAGCAACAACCGTGGCGCCAAGAAGTATAGTGGGGGTTGGTAGTATTCTTGATCTCAGATCGCGGAGAAATTTTCAACATTCTTTTGTTAACGGATAATTATTGGAATTGTTTTTTTACATTTTTTTTTTCCATTAATTACAGTGCACAATTATATGAAATTAAATATACACAGATCTATTGTCGTTTAGATAACGGGGAAATAAAGGCAGCATTATACCTCGGTGAATTAGTTATGTTATTTGATTTGAATCCAGTTTTAGGTCTAAATTGGGTATATGTTGAAAATTTATCCTTTGGAGGTAATTGAGGAGTTTGACTGGGTTCAATGTATTCTGGAAAGGGAATATTTCGATGTACCGTTAGGACTGAACTTGGTATTGGAATATTACTTTCAATATCATCAACAGATGCATATGTACCTATAATTTCAGAAGTAGTTGGACTATGATTAGTGACATTAAGACAACTCATACTTCCATTCATGGTTGAACTAGACATCATTGTTGAAGTAGAATATTTTGAAAGTACCGATGTAGTTCTCTTCAACATAGAAGAGTTTCTATTTAATGCAGCACCTTTTTCTGATTCACTAAGAGCTATTTCTTTATCCTTCGGTACCTTCTTGTTAGTGGTCCATAATGATGCAAAAGTACAGATACATGCAAAACCTAATGCCATATAAAAGACATTTCTCAATGCATACATGATAACTTTATCCAATACTAAATTTCTAATATTTTCATCGGGAATATCGGTCCATAATAGATCTGGTGTAGATTCAATTTCTTTACCCAGAAATTTCAGCAATGTTTTGTATTGAATGGATGTTTTATCAAGATTTTTAACAAGTGAATCAAATTTAAGTTTAACGGAAGTATTGTAAATCAATTGGGCAAAACTAACGGATAATGTACCCCCCAAAGATTTTAAGAATGATAAAAATACAGTAATCATAATCAAAGAACCTACAATTTCTCTCGGAACTTCCAACTGGGATGATAATAAAGAAGCTTGGAATTGCAAACCAATAGAAACACCAATAGGAATTTGTAAACCAATTTGTGCACTAGTACTTGAGTTTCTGCTTAATACTAATAATAAAGCAGAACCAATGGGGGCTAAAATACCTGATAATAACATTGATGCTTTAACATTTCTGGTACGTCGAAGAAACGGACCATTCAACATAGAAGCAATCACCACAGAAACAACCATTGGTAATATAGCAATAGATGATTTGAAAGCAGATTTATGAAACACAACTTGGAAATAAGTGGCCACATAAGTAATCAATGCTATAAATACAGCAAAATTGGTAAATGAAGAAATACAAGCACTTAGAATAGTGAATTTCGTAATAAAAACAGGTAATATCATTGGATTTGGAGAATATTTAAAAGTCCAAATTATAAAAGCAATAAGCAGAAACCCTCCAATAATAAAATTTTGAATAATATAACCAGAATTCCAAGCAAATTCAAGCCCACCAAATGAAAGGGCTAATAAGATTAAAACCAAACCAATAGTTAATAAAAATGTTCCCAAATAATCAATTTTTTTTAATCTTTGTTTAAAATTTCCTTTAACTTTTGGAGGATTAAATCCAAGTAAAAGTACACCAAATGCTGCTCCACCGATGGGTAAATTTATCCAAAAACACCATCTCCAACTTAAATTTGATAATATTGCAGCCCCAACAATTGGACCTAAGAAACTACATGAATATGTTATTCCTAATAAGGCATAAGATAAAGATCTTTTTGAAATAGGTACTGATTCAGTTAAAATGATTGAAATTATTGATTGAATAGTTCCACCTCCAACACCTTGAATAACTCTACCACCAATTAACATGGGCATATTTTTTGCAAGTGCAGAAACTACTGAACCAATTTGAAAAATTATAATTCCAGCTAATAAACAATTTTTTCTTCCAAAGGCAACTGCAATTTTACTATTTAATAATGATAAACATGCCATCGGTAATAAATAACCTGAAGTTAACCAACCTATTTTATCAAATGCATTAAATAAATTACCAACATCACTTATTATGGTAGTTACAATAGTTTGATCCAAAACAACTAAAAATAAAGAAACAATACAACTGAAAAGTGTTAATGCTAATCTCAATCCAGTCACATATTGATCAGTTGAACGAGTACCATCACCAGCATCTGCTTCATAATAATATTCTTTTATATTTTTTAAATTTTGACTACTATTTTTTCTATTGGTATATTCATGAGTTGACATGGCTAGTGTTGATGCTGATATACTTTCATTCTCAGATACATTATTATCATCAGAATAATGACTTGAAGCATTATCAAATTCTTGTTCATCAGTGACACAAGGAGATTGTTTTTCATTATATGATTGATGGGTTGATATAGAATCATCTAAATAAGGAAGTTTAATATCAGATAAATTTACACTTAATCTAACTAAATAATCAAGTGGTTTTTGAATTGTTTTTCTTCTTAAATATGGATGACAAGGTTTGGATTTTTTCTTAGGTGGAATAGGTGGATTTAATGATTTATCAGATTCCAACATATTTACACACCATGGATTTTAAAAATAGTATAAGAACAAGGAATAATAATAATTAAAAAAAAAAAAATGTCAAAACGAAGGAAGTTTTGATATATAAAAAGGGGCAACTCGATGGTTTATAAACGATAAAACAAAAATATAATAATTAATATAGATATATAAAAACCCACATATTGTATAGGTCTGATCATTTGGGAATGGGGTTTAATTTGAAACTGTGTTGCATGGGAATGTAATTTGTATAATCTTATTTAGCTGCAAAACCGCTTTTGATAGAAAAGTAAAGAAAGGAAAACATTCCGCTGGGTTCTCACACCGGCTATAAATTTGGTACGAGGGAGATAATATTTTATTTTTATTTGTCGCTGTTTTTTTTTTTTATACGTGGAGATTTTCTTTTTTTAGTACATTACATATTTACTTTCAACCAAACTATCGCTGATCTCTTGAATACATTTGTTGTTGTGATTTTATGTATTTACATTCTAATATCTAACAAAAATCTTTAAAACCTTGTCAATAGTAAAAAGTGAAACCAAAAATATAAACTAAAATTATCGATCTTTTATTTTTAGACCCAGTTTCAAATCATGTCGGTTCAATTGAATGACAAGAATACATAAAAAAAAAGGGAAGTACACGAATAGCGTTTTTGAATGTACACATTAGGTTACATAATTACTTACATGATATACGGTACCAGTAGTTGTACTGTACTGTACTCTAGTAATTGTAGGAATTATTTGATACATAATTCAAATACATTTGAATCATCTAAATTCAAAATATAGTTACACAGTAAGATTACTTTGGCAATAATACTGTACCCCATAATTGTCAATCTTATTCTGTTATTCTACATTTCATTATACACACTCATCCTCGTAATGAATCATTTCAATTTATTCTTTTTTTTTCTTATCTTGTATTATTCTGTATAAACTACACCTTTTGATCTTTTGGTTAAACTTGTTTATAAATTTTATCACCATAATGTTTAGCAAATGCTAATTGATCCTTTTCATCTTTAGCAGAAAAGGAGTTCTGTGGTAAAACCAAAACATCACCCATTAATTTGGGTATATTCAAATTATGTAATTGTTGCCAATTAATACGTTCAAAAATACCACTCAATAAATAATCATTCCAATATTGGAAAATAACATCAGTAAATCTTGCACTACCGGTCCATTTCATAATACTAAGTGATTTATCATTAGTATTACCAGCTAATTCTAATGCATCCATACTTCTGGTATATTCAATGATTTCAGCAATGATTTCTCTTAAAATTGGATGACCTGGTTTAGATTGAATGACAAATTGAGCAAATTGTAATCTTCTAACAGAATCTTGTCTCCAATTCGGTGAATTTGAATCACTTTCAACACTAATAATCAAACCAATATCCAACGGACTAACATTTTCTGGAATCCAATTTGGAATAGGTTGAATTGGATAAGTATCAATATCAGCATAAACACCACCCTTAGCAAATAAAATTAAATATCTAAAGAAATCCATTTTAAGAACAACTTCCGGTAATCTTTCAAATGCTTGAATAACTTCTGGAACTTGTTTAAATAAGTGTCTAACCATTGCATGAGCAGTATCATCATTGAATAATTCATGAACAAATCCTGGATTTCTATAAGCCCATTGACTTTCACCTTCTTTATATCTTTCATCAAATCTTTCATCATTTAAACCATGTTTCCAAGTTTGCCAAATATAAGCTGGGAATCTAGCTTCAGCATCATATGGATATAAAAATGTTAATTTATCTCTGATTGAAGCAGTTACTGGTGGTGTTTTCAATAATCTAATTTCTTCCAATAACATTTTGTTTTGATTTTCAATTTTATTTAATCTTTCATTTTGTTCTTCAAAAAATTTAGATTGTAATTTTTCAATCTTGGCTAATAGTTCACCTTGATTTTTACTATTTTCTGTACTTAATAAGTTGGATAATCCAAGCATTTTATCATTAGGCAAATTTGATATAACTTCTTGAATATCCTTTGCACCACTAAGTGAGGGAAAACTAAAAAATGTAATAATCAACCCAAGAATAGTTAATGTCAAAATTATAGGAATATATTTCCGAAACCCTACTCGAGAATTAGATTTAAATTTGGTCATTTTGAAAAGTTGATAAAGAAATATAAAAGAACTATTGATGATGTAAATTATGCTGATGACGTTGATTTCGAAGATTGATGGTTTTTTTTTCTCAGATCTGTTTATTTTCTTTTTTTTTCTTTCTTTTGGACGTGCCTGAAATTTTTCTGTTCCTCTAAAAAAGGTCGTGGACAAAGAACAATCACCCCCCCAAAAAAAAATAATAAAAAAATAACCAGATACAGTACAATTACACGAATTTGATTAATTACAATACAGTATATTACACATCTAACTTCATTAATTTACAATCATCACTTTTTGTTACAAAATGACAACAGGACTTTATGGAGGAGCAATTACTATTAAACAACTTCCAGCATCATTTATTGATGTGTCTCATATAAGAGATGTCCCGGATACACAAGAGGTATTTATTAATGAAACTTCAACTCATACATCAGGTAAATTAGATCAATCTTTAATTATAGATTTATTAGAAAAAGTTGATCCTATTGAATATCAGGAAGCTATGCATTTGCATTTACAAGATATTGTACCTGATCATGTAATTAATCAACCATTAGAAGAAATTGAACGTGATGGAATTGTTAGATTCTTCAGTTTTGTTAATTTTAAACCAGAATATAGAAGAATTGAACCCGACTCACCAAAACAAATAATAACCTTGTTATGTTTGATAAGGTTAAATAAAGTTGATACTGATGTAATGTTACAATATATTATTCCTTTGAAAGAAGAACACGCTGATATTAATTTTAATGGTGATTCAGAAACTGATAAATTCATTCAGGAAAGTTATAAATTATTCAAAGAGATTGGACAATCTTTTACTGTTAGAGATTGGAATTTATTTGGATAAGACGTCTATTGATTTAATCTTTTTTAACTTTTGGAGTGAATAACTTGGTGATAATCGAGTATACAATAAACAATATACCAATCAATAAACCAAGCATTGTAATACTATTTATTCTATCAAATGTAGTAGTACCATGTGGAATCTCAATTGCCAATGCGTTATCTCTTTGATCCAGCAAATGATAAAACACAGTATCTTCTGTAAAATAAATCTCATAATTACCACCAATTGTACTTTTAGAATCAAATGGTGATTTATTTAATAAATGATCCTCTTTGACATTACACCCAATAAAAACTTCTGGTGAAGCATTAATAATTGTGGTGTCTATTTCTTCATTGGCATTTTCAGGTAATTGATATCTTGAATGTAATGTTAAATTAACTTCATTGGTAATATTGTCAAACTCTAATAACACCTCATTACCCCATTCATTGATTTTATATTCTGGTAATTCCAAATTTTTATTTCCATTATTAATAACTAATTGAGATCCTAAAGGTACATTTTGAAACTCGTCAAAAATCAATGATTTATTTACATTCAAATAATAGTATAATTTGCACTCTTGAATATCAAACTCTTCAGGAATTGAGGCATCTAGTTTAGTGTTTAATATTGGATGTAACCCCTTAGAGATAATCTTGGAATTTACTTCTCCGGAATATCTATGTCTTGGTTTTATATGAAACATTGTCTTATGAATATTCTGATCTTCATCGGCATCATCTAAAACAACCCTAAGACCAACAAGATTCAAATCATCAGGACTAGAAATTTTGTCATCAACTAAGAATAACCCAACTTCTTTAAATATATTTGGGTCACTATTAAAATTCAAATTATCAACATCTGTCAATAATTCACGAATAGTAACCTTCTCATTGGTAAAAGTATAATCGTAATCTGAATTTTCATGCAAACTGAAATTGTGCAAACTAATTGGTTCCAAATCATAATAATAGAATGAATTTAAATTCTTGATCCATGTTTCTGAAGGAATTGTAATATTCAATAATTCAGTAGTTAAATTCCCCACCTGTTGCCAAAAATTATATTCATCCACATTTGGTTCAGGAATTGCATAAATATTCAATCCTGGAGAATAATCAAATTGAAAAATAGGATCTTTACTAGGGGAATTATTGAATTTATTTTGGATTCTAAATTGTTTTATTGCTGGGTATGTTGTGTTTGGAGTGGTGGTAAATTTGTTCTCTACCACAAATGGAAATCCATTGACACTAGATAATTGGAAATTTGTTTTGTTTGCATTCTGAACAATTCCATCATGACTAGAAAATGGGTTAAATATAGTTGTTCTTTGTCTCATAGAAGGTTGTATGGTCTAAATTGATGTGGCAAATGTGATTATTCAACAACCAAAAAGTGTTGCATTATATATTTTTTTTTGTTGTTGTATCTGCCGAGTTTCTGATCTTTACTGAACGCGCACTTATCATCAACATATGACTATCAGAAATCAGGTAATTACCCAATTACGTAGTCTACAAAAGAACAGCTTCTTTAGTGCCGGTAATATAACCGGTACTATTCGCATTTCACACGACACAAAAATATAGAGAGTAGAAAAGAGAAGAGATGAGTTTTGCTCTAAAATAAAAATAACATATTCTTTCGATAATAGAACTTCAAAAAAAAAAATATTGACTTGCAACCTTCACCAAAAAAAAGGGGTGTTATAATTTAAGTCTCTAAGGGTATATACTTCTAATCTTTGGAGAAGCCAACTTGGATATGTAAATGATGTTATATAAAAAAACTTTTGAGAAATTGTAACCAACCAACCAACCAATAAGGTTTTGTATTTTTGATTTTTTTTTTGTCTTGCATTGAAGATAATGTTTATGAGTAATGCAGCAGTAACATGTAACGAGATGTTGTTACAAACTTTGTTTGTTTTTTTGATACACACGTACACTTTTGTTCATTACACAAATTAGTAATTCACGGGGGACGGAAATAAAAAATGTACGTACACTGTACTACTGTTAGAAAATACAAAATCCAAAGAAAAAGCAAACCGAATCAGATTTGGTTTCCCTCGGAAGTCAACCTGGTCCAACATAACATTGAGTAAATTTAAACATTAGATGCGCATGTATAATTATTAAAATTAAAGAATCATATTAAGTAAGTAAGTTGAAATAGTATTAGTGGTATATAGTCATTAATATGTACAAATAGGAGTATCATATCATTAAATTAAATTATAGGAACAAAAGCCGGAGCAAAAAAAAGGGGAGAAAAAAACAACGCAGTAAAGAAGCAACGTAATAGCCAGAAATGGTAAGTGGCCAATAGAAAAAGGAAAAGAAAAACTGGGGCGACGAAGAGGAAGGAAGTAAAATCATCATGACCATTATTGAAATTGGTTTAAACGTGAAACATTATCTAGTGTTATGTTGTTGACAAGGGAATGGTTGTTAACTTGTACTAATTTCAAACTAGAAGTTAATAATCCGAGAAGACTAATGTGGTGACCAGTCAAGTAGTAGATGATTTTTTCTGTAGATTGAGCAATGACCATAGGAACAAAGAATATAGTATAGTAGATACCAATGGATAAAATTATGAAATTGATAGTTTGAAAAATCACACCTTCTCCTTTGGATAAGACAGGTAATGGACTGTTGTAGTAGTATAAATTGTAGAATTTCTTTAATTTGTTGATGAATTTAGTAACTGGAATGATACTCATTGTGCAAAATAGAAAATGTGTGTTTAGATAAAATATGAATAATTAATGGGGTTTTTTGTATAAGGAATAATTAAATTGATGGATTGCAACTAAATATAGTCAGAGAAGATGGTTGAGGTTGAGGTTGTTGTTGGCTATTGAATTGAAAGAATTAAGCAATATATATATATAGAAAAAAAATTGATGAAGTGGTTGTAAGATTAGATTACTCACACAGCAGAAAGTGAGAAATGCATGTAGTTTATATATAGATGAGAGATTTTGGTTGTAAAACCATAAAAAAAACAAAATAGAGAATTACTAACGTATGACCTCTTAATTACACAAAACTAATAAAGCTTTTTCGCTCGAAATAATTTTTCTTTTCTGTTCTTTCTTAAATTGCTAGAGATGCACGACTTATTGTTGCGTTTTTTTTTCTTCTGCAATATACTGATGTTTGGGTTCATGCAAAATCTATCACATAATTCACATTAGCAACTCTCAATTTCGAGCCGGTTTAGCCGTTTCCTGTTCTTTTTTTTAAAATTTTCTAACTTGCCATATGTAACAATTACTAAATGCATACAAATTAATCCGTAAAAACAAATAGAAAAGCAAATCAACGGCTCATCTGGAGTTTTTCAACTACAAGTCAACCACCTCCACCTATTGATAATCGAATAACGCGATTTCATTATTTTTAATCAACAATCATTTGAAATTGAATTTAGAGCTTCGTAGAAATTATTCAAAATTCACGAAATAAAAAAAATCTTCTAGGCAAGTTTATTCTGGTTCGGTTTTGTTTGTCAAGTTGAACCGAAATCCATGGAAAATTTGTGGAATTCTCGATCCGCAATTGAATGAGAATGTTCAAATTCCGGTTCAACTTGCATAACCATTCCCGTAATGATTCATTGTACTGTAAATATCCATCAAATTAATCATCTGAACTCTGATTTCTTTTCTTCTTGTTTTCAAATTGCGTGTTACCCCTATTGTTCTTATTCATACAATTTGCTCATCCCCGGAAGTCAAAGACAAACAATATCAATGGATCAAGTGGTCCATAACCATTCCTCTTTGGTAAGAAAAACCATTCCATGCATTTCCGGTGGAATATTTCAGTTGTAAAAATTAAACAAATTAGAAATTAACGCATCGGAATTAAAGAAATGCACGAATAAAAAAAAAAATGTAACAATTACAAAATATTGACTAACCGGGTTCAACTATTTATATTGGTGTTTGTGGATTAACGCAAAATATACACAACTACATGTGAATGTGAATTTGACCTAAAGCTTATATCAATGTTATTTTACGTACTTGGGTTCATTAAGATAATCAGAATAAACCAACACTAGGCCATGAAAGGATATTCAGAATTGAAAAAAGTCAATTACCTCATGTAAGTCAAGCCAAGCCCTTTGGCACTCGTCATTGATATTAACCAGGGGAGAAGAAGAACAAGGAAAAAAAAACCTCAGATCACACGGTTGTATTTCCCCGGAAATTGATCTATGCAAAACACGCCAACTCGGCTTATACACACATTGACACACTGTTACTTCAAACAAATGCAGTGCAGTAATTTCAATTTAGGCTATTCGACGGGGCAAATTAGGAAATAAAAATTATGCTATAAATTCATTTTTGCATCTTAATTTATTTAAAGTTGACCTGTATTTTAATTTTACACTACCCTATACACACAAGATCTAATGTAACAAACAAAAAATTTGTACTGTTCCAGGTACAAAACTAAAAAATTAAAAAATTATAAAAAAAAAAAAAAAATAAATAAAAATAAAAATAATTGGAAAAAACCCTGAAGTAGTTGAAATTATTTACCCCAAGCTTTTGGATCAGGAATATTATACTGCTTAACCCTTGGAATAACCTTCTTCTTTGTAGCCTTCTTTTGAAGTTGTGGAAATTGATTATCGTCATGCAATTTGGTTGAAGAATTGTTTCTTGATGAAGCTAATGAAGAACTACCAGATCCACTATTTATGCTTCCATAACTAGGTCCTGTCATCATTGGAAGACTGGTGACTGATGAAGATGGTGTTGATGTGGCAATAGGAGGAGTAATTGTTGATGGTGATTTTTTAGTTAAGGTTGGGAAATTCTGTTTCACTGCTGTTTTAACTGTAACTGGTGCCGTGGTGAATGTAGAAAGTGGTCTCTTGACAGTTGTTGGTATTGGTCGAGCAATTGTTCTTACGGCAGGGGTAGAAGAACTTACTAAAACAATCTTCTTCTTGGCTTTTGCTTTAAGTGGTGGGAATTTATCAACATTTGATGATGAATTATTACGGCTATTTCCTCCACTCGCCCAACCTTGACCAATTGGTGTTGAAGACCCACTCCTATTTCCTCCCAATACTGGAAAATTGTCAACTGCACCTAAAGTTGGGAAATTTTCAACAACATTTTCCTTAATTATACTGGCTAAATCTTGATACAAATTAGAATTTGCTGGGAAAAATTCTTGAAATTCTTTGATTAAAAGATTTAATTCTTCTTGAGTTTGATGTATAAATAAATTTTGTTTATAAAAATTCAACAATTCATTAGCATTAATGTTTTTATTTTTGAAATTATTATTTAATGATTTGAATTCATTAAATTTATCATTATTGTAATTTAAATAATGTTTGGCTCTCTCTTCAAATCTTCTCTTTTTAACTTCCGGTGATTGTTGCAAAACTTCATCATCTTCACCCATCCATCTACCATTATTGGCTGATCTACGAGAATCAAATGTAGATAATTGAGAAAAATGTTGGGAATTAGAACCAATAACTACTCTATTGTTACTTCCTGTTATACCCCCATGTTCTTTTAACATATGTGCAGTTAAATCCAAATCATCTCTAAAAACAACAAACCTTTTTTCAACACAACTTGGAACAGTACAAACATAATGCAGTTTGGTAAAATGATGATATAAATTGTCATAATTTCTATAATAATCAGCTGTTTTAGGATTTTGTTGATCACAAATATGACAACGTTCATGTCTATCACGAATATGAACATTTAATTCATCTTCAGAATAAAATCTTTTTCCTTGACAATATTTACATGCGGGATGACCTTTAAATCCGGATTCTTCTCCATCACCTTCACTTTGATGTCTTTGTAATTGTTTATAAGTTAACAAAGGTAATTCTAACTTGAATGCTTTTTTAAATTTGGAACAAATTAAACAATAATATTTACTATGCACTTCCTTTGCATGATCTGTCAATTGTTTAACATCTGAGAAAGTCTCATGACATATACAACAAATATTATCTAATAATTTCAATGTTTCATACTCAACAAACTTTGATGTGAATTTGATATTATATTTATCATTTGTAGAAACAATATCTTGTTCAGTAATGTCACCAAAATTCTTATCAAATTGTTCTGTAATTATAATCTTGTCATTTTCACTACGACATATAAGACAAGTAGTTTTCTCATATAAACTACGTTGCCTAAAAGTACATTTATGACAAGTAGAATGATTACATGGAGTCAATGCAGAAATATCCATCTTTTCGGCACAAATCAAGCATTGCTCACCTTCAGGAATATCTTCATCTTGTTCTCCATCTTGATTGGAATCATTTCTCTTACCATATCCTTTACGATTATTGGCTGTTTGTGGTGATTTACCACCCCTACTGACTCTTGAACGTCTTGGATTATTAGGTTTCTTCTGTTCTGTAGAATCTGACATTTTCAATAAAAGTGTAAAGATCCTATATTCTGACTAATACCTGGAGTACATTAACAAAAACAAGAAAAATTTTTCATTTCTCTATCTATTTTTTTTTTCGTTCTCATTCTCGTTACTTCTCCGCAAGTTTGGCTTCAGAATCAACGTGTCGTGCCGGCGGTGGAATTAAGAGAATTTTTTTTTTTCTTTCACGTCTTGTTGGTGGTCGATATTGTTGACGCTTTCATCGAGAGAGAGAGGACCAGCAACAAGAAGAAACGTGGTTCTTTTTCATTTAAACATCGTATTTTACATCAATGCTTGGTTTTAACCTTAGTGCAACATTAAACGTTTCTAGATTATTATATAATCCTGGTTTATGTTTACCTCATTTAACTGTCAAATCATTTGATCAATTATCAATTCCTTTCAAAATACCAGATCAACCCCATGTTCAAATTAAAGGTGTTGTATTAGATAAAGATAATTGTTTTGCCAAAGATCATGATGATAAAGTTTGGCCAGCTTATGAAGTATGTATTCAAGTTGGAGATACCTCGGGGTTATTGACTAGTTTGTTGTATTACTAACAATCTCCCCCATTTGAATAGGAAACATGGAAGATACTAAAAGAGACATATCCCAAGGAACATTTATTAATTGTTAGTAATTCCGCTGGTACTAATGATGATATGAATCATTCTCAAGCAGAAACATTAGAATCCAAAACAGGAGTCACGGTATTACGTCATTCAATTAAAAAACCAGGTTGTTTTTCAGAAATAAAAGACTATTTTCAACAATTTAATATTAATGACAATGAAATATTAGTTGTTGGTGATAGATTATTTACTGATATGTTAATGGCTAATATGATGGGAAGTTGGGGTTGTTGGATTAGTGAAGGAGTTGAACTAAATGAAAAAACATTTCCAAAATTAGAAAGAGATTTATATCAAAGATTGGTTATTAATCGCCCTAATGATCCTTATATTCCTCCTATTCCTAAATAATCTACCATGGATATTATACATTTTATTTTTGATGTATACAATTTATACATTTATTTATTTCTTGATGACGAAGTATTTATTGGACTTTCCTGTTGAGATTTTTTTTTTTTTACATTATTATTTTTTGGTTATGAATTGGGTTTATTTTGATATGCTATGGTGTGGATAAACAGTTTTGAGGATCATCCTATTGGGAATTTGATACAAATTCAGGTGCTTATTTTTTTTTTGCAACTATTCATCTTTTTTTATTTTTTTTTTTTTTACACTATCTTTTTCTTTATACTTGATCAACATCTTCCAATATCAACTCTTATTTTCAAATCCATTAATGAATATATCTACCCAATCAACTCCAAAAAGAAAAAGGTCATTATCGTCATCAGTATCATCAACATCCGTAGTATTATTATTATTATTTACATCAAATGGTCCATAACGTATTATTTGATCCTCCTTTACCAGAGGGACAAAGAATTAATGTTGGAAATAATATAATTATTGAAAATATTGAAAGTATTTATAATTTAGATGTTTTTAAAAATTTTTTCAGAGTTTATTTAACATTTTTATTGATACAATATATGTTGATTTATATTTGTGTTCCTTTAGATGATATTGAAAATAGACCTGCTATTTGTATTATTTCAACTGCTTATACTTTGATTATGGTATGTTTTTTTAAAAAATCTAATGGAATGATACTCTTGATTTATGATTAACTAACATTTATTTATTTATTAGTTTGTGATTAATGCTCTGGTTTTACCATTGTGTTCAGGAACTATTCCAACTATTCTTTCATTACAATGTTTATTTGTATCATTTATTTTAGAATTTATTGGAACAATATTGAATATAATTGCTGTAATTCAATGTTTAAAAGCTGGTGAAATGTTTGAAATTGAAAAAGATCGTGGAAAGATTATTTTAAAAACTCGAGTTGATAAATATATTAATTTTTTTCAAATTACAAGTTTAATATTTGCTATTCTTGCAACTATTTGTGTTTTTATTTTATTGGTTATTTGTGAAAAAGCTTTGGAATATATTGCTAATCATGTTGATAGAAGAGTAATCAAAAGAAATAAGCAAATGAATGCAACCCCTGAATCAATCGAAGAATTTAGATATAAACAAGATAGATACTATTTTCTTTAGATACATAAAATATATGATAAAATATTAATTTTTTATTCAATTACAATTTATAATAAATATACACTTTTTATTAATTCTTCTTTTAAACTAATATACAAAAATAAAAACAAAAGTTAACCACAAAATGAACTATATGTGAATGTGTCTTCTAAAAGTATGCCATCCATAATGTATCAGCAGCGGCCAAATTACGTGGATTCACGGATTGTGAAATTAATTCTAATGCATTTTGATTAGCAACTGCATTATTGGAGGAAACATGTCCCATTGTCATAACCCTTCTAATAATACTTTCAACATTCAATCTAACCATATCACGGAATTGTTTATCAGGACTACTCAACACATTCTTGTCATGTTGTTGTAACCATGAAATAATTTCATCTTTAACAAATAAGGTCAAGTATTGTTCCAAATCTGATTCTGGTTCAAGTAATGCTCGAGCAATACACAACATATAAACTGACAAAATACCTTCTAATCCAGTTTCACCAATTAATTTCTGAATATTTGGAGTCAATCTAAATGGAACTTGTTCAGCATTAACAAATATAGGTGCAGGTTTACCGTTTTGTTGTTGTTGAGCATTATCCAAAGCAGTTTTATTTGGCATCTTGTATGGTAACATATCTGAAGTCCAAACACTACCACTACCTCTATTAACATGTATCTTCTGCGGCTGTCTAGCATTTATACACATCATATAAGTTGTAAAAATAAATGATGCATATTGTGAAGTAAATTGTTTACGGAATAACCAGAAATCTTCAAAGTTTGGATATAAATCAATGAAATGGTTCTTCAAAACAGTTGTTGGAACTAATAATGTTTGAATGGCACTCAAAATCTCAACTCTAACACTAGTCAAATCAGGTTTTGGTAATCTTTGATCATATGCTGCCCTCAACTTTTCAACAGTATAGATAAATGGTTCGTCACGACTCTTATCATTCTTTTTACAGAAATCTTCATAAACCTTCTGTAATGAAATATCTTTAGTATCATCATTGACAATTCTAATATGAGGAGACAACGGAACAGCAATTGGCAAGGTGAATTGAATATTACGACGACGAGTTTCAACCTTTCTAGAAATACTATCATTGAAAATTCTAAAAAGTTGGAAAACGGACTCCTCGCGACGACAATGACGTGCAGCTGGAAATTGTACTGCAAATGTATGCAAGCTACCATCATGACCACGGATTCTCAATCTCTTGTAGCAAGCATTTGTACCACGAGCCAAATCAATAGTGGAAAGGAATCGTTCAATCTTGACAAAATGGGCATTATTATCTTTATTCAAAAAATATTGTCCAGGAATTTCAATTTCTTCAAATTTTTGATGGTGGAATTCACTTAAATGAGGACACAAGTTTTCCAAATTGACTTGATACACACGTCTGTCCAACTTTTCTTCTAATCTATCTCTCCATTTTCTTAATTTGGTAATATACGTTTCCAAGTTTGGCTTGGAGATTACCAAGTCTTTTTCAAACTCAGCTCTAATTTGTTTAGGAAGAACCGTTTCAGCAAATCTAGTAATATTGGCTTCAGTAACTGGAGGCAATTTGGCATCCTCTCTTGGATTACCTAATCTGTTCAAGTATTGAATACCGTCATTAAGTAAAGCAACACATAATCTATAAGCATCTTCATCAGCGGTGCATTTAAATCTTTGATTGATTTGATCAACCAATGATTCTAATGAGAGCGCCAACAATGGGTATGCAGTCTTCAAAATAGCCATAACTTCATCCACGTGCTCCAATGGTTGACGAACAGAAAGTGGAATACTAATTTGTGGTGGTGGTATATTCTGTTGCTGACCTTGTTGTGGGCTCTGTTGTGGCTGTGATTGAGATCGTGATTGCGGTGATGTTGCTGTTGTTGTTCCAGCTGCTGTTGCTGTTGGTCCTGTGCCTGGTATCAAGTCCGTATTCTTTGCTGATTCTCCGTTCTGTTGTTGTTCACCATTGGTATGTTTTTCGTTTCCAGGTGATACTGCAGATGGTGAATTAACTTGACCAGCTGTAGATGGTGGACTTCCATTATTTGAGGCTGTAGCTGTGGTAGCAGTAGTAGTAGTGGCAGCAGCAGCAGCAGAAGCCTGTTGACGTGCAATTTCAATAGCTTGACGTTGTTGAGCAGCAAATTCTTCCCTTGTAGTACGAAGTTGGAAATGTAACGCTTGTGGATAACTTTTAGCAATACGAACCAAAATCTGTTTAGCCAATTTAGCTTCTCTATGTGATAATGAAGTCAATAATTGTGGAATAAAAGTAATCCAATACCAAACAGGAACTTCACCTCTAAAGTTTTCAAACGCTTGCGCCAATGTACCTGAAGTGTCATCCAAGCTAATCAACCATAAAATTCTGGCCAATAATTTTCTTGTTTTTCCATTCTTATAAAGACCAGCAGCTTGTAAGTAACAACTGATTGCATTATTCGCATACACCATATCATTTGGATTTTCTTTGAAACGACGATCATTAAACATACCCCATTCCGCCCATGCTTTAGGTAAATGAAGATCTATTTGAACTGCTGTAGCAAATGCTTTATTAGCTTCATCTTTCTGATTCAACTTGTTCAAAAACATACCTTTCAAGGTAAAAAATTCAGCCTTTTGTTGAGTGGCAAAATAAACCAAATTTGTATTACTGATAACATCAAGACCAGTATTCAACTCGTTGGAGTTTTGGTAATGGCATTTTACTTGTTCTTTCAATTTCAAAAATGCTTCTTGAATTTCAATATTTGGCAACTGGTAAATTCTTGTCAACTCTTTGATGCAAACTTCGGGCATGTTATGTTTTCTGGCAACATGAGCAAATCGATTGATAACCCACGCAATTTCATGGAATCCACGGTATGCATATGAATTTGCATTACTTCCATTGTTGTTTTGTTGTAACACAGGAATAAATGGCATATACACTTTATTGATCACTTGGAAGGCATGTTGACGCCAGGTAACCAAGTCATTCCATATATTGATATCATCCCAGATGTTTGGCAATCTTTCACGCCAAACTTGTAACACTCTCTTCAATTCTTGAGATTTGGAATCCAAATTCTGAGCATTGGTTGTGACCAAACTTGCATAGACTTGACTAGCTTCCATAAATTCAACATATTGTTGGAAAGTATGCAACAATGGAATATGGGCATTTGAAAACCTTACTGGCAAACCATGCCATTTACGCAAGGCCAATTGAATACCTTCATCACACAAACGAGACAAATCTTGCAAGGTCTCCTTTTCCTGGCCAAATCCTTGTAAGCACAAAAATGTTTCAAATACTTGACGTCTAGGAGTAGGAACGTCCATGACATTCTTTACAGTTTGATCCAATGTTTCTCTATCATTATACCAATCAGCAACTCTCCAACCACATTCCAAAAGTAAATCTGAAAATCCTTCATGTCTGGCAAGATCTGTAAGAATATCCCAATGTTGTAATTTCTCAGAACAAAGAATCCAATGATCTTCCCAAAGTGCATATTCGGATTCACCATATGGTAATGCCCCACTTCTGGCTCTAATTTGTGCAGTTTCATACAACTGTTGAGCTTTATCCCAAAGACCAATTTGCTCATAAGAAAGAGCACCAATGGTTTCTGCGTATTTCGCTCTTCTTCTCCAAAGACCGTAAAACATATCATCTTCCTTCAAAGTAGCATACAATTTAGCTAATGCATCTTCCGTCACTTCACGTACATCTGCACTAGCATTTACTGCTTGCAGATCAATGGTTTCAAGTAGGTGGATACCCTGTGACCAAGCATCAAAATTAGATGCCAAACATTCAATAGCAAATGGTGGTAATTGCAAATTATCACAACGAGAAATACCCTCTAACAATGATTGTATAACGTTTGGTCTCAAATCAATTTGACGAGTGTGATAATCTTTAGACAACAAAATAACCAAGAACCTTGTAAAATCTAAGTTTTCGGAACGTGGGATAGAAGAAAATGCAACTGGGAAAAATGCGGCCCATGTCTTGTTAATGGTTTCTCCACTTTGGTAAAACATATCAACCAAAGGTTCAAACAAATCACCAGCTTTCATATCACCAACAGTTTCCAAAAATTCGGAATGTTTCTTCAATAATTCAGTCAATTTTTCTTTGTTGTTGTTGTCAACTTCCATTTTATCAGATACTTCCGGGAATGATAATGTCTGCAATGGAGATAATTTGTTTTCATCGTGAACCAAGTTGACATTTCTCTCAAGATTGATTGAACCAAACAATAACTGCAAGGCTTGATTTAACCATGGATAATCAGCCAAATATTCCCAGTTTTGTTCTCGTATAACATAGTACAATCTCTTGGCAATATCTTTCTCCAAACTATTATTCAATATAGACATCAACTTACGTCTTATTGAGACATCCACTGATCTTGTACCAACCATAAATGGCTGTTCCATTCTCACTGTGAGTTCAGTGCAGCTGAAAGAATCATCTTCAAAAATATCAACGATAATTTGGTAAAATTCTTTGGATAATGTAGGCTCACCTCTAATTTCAAATACCATCATCTTCGACAATATTGCTGCCTTCTCTTTGGTAGTTGGGAATAAGTCAGTTTTGGAAAAAACCCAGTCTTTAACAATTTTAATAATCTTTTCCAACGTATCCTTATCTAAACTTCTTTCTATCAACTGCGCTAACAATGACAAAAAAATACGTCTTTGATCACCCAAATTGGATATCCTCATGGAGCACAAGTTGAGTATCTTTTCAAGCAATTTGGTAGTCAATTTAACTTCAAGTTCGGTGTTTGCACTGTCCTTAGATGAAGAAGTTTGGTTACCTTGATGTGTGATTGTAATATGATCCTTACAAAGTTTGTTGAAAGTTTTCATGATCATTGGCATTAAGCTGTCTAACGTGGTTGGTTTGTAATTTGCTAATGTCCATGATAATGTAATGCCTGCAGCAAGCGAAGACATGTCTCCCAAATCGTCTGAAACTGTCGTTGTAAGTAAAGAAATAAATTCCTTAGTATCATCCTCTTCATCCTCTTCCTCACCGAATCCTTTCTCTTGATTGATGGATTTCAAGATGGTGCACAAAACTCTCTGCAATACTTCTTGAATATCATTATTATCTGATTTTATACACTTCTCAAGTAACTTGTGAAGATATGAAAGGTTAGAAACAATCCATTCTGGTTTTTTCCACTCCAAGACAACACCCAATACTTCCAAAGCATTCAAACAATAACCCAATAAGTTATTTGAATTGATGTCTTGAGACAACAAGAATTTTTCAAAGAATGTAAGCTTGACAGCAACTTCAGACCAATGATCTGGACTTAACAAATCATACAATATACCCAAAGCTTTTTGACCCAATTCACTTTCAGATGCTCTTTGAGGACTGATACAAACATACCTAATCAAAAAAGTAACACATGCCTCTCTCTGACCAAATGGAATAGTATAACTTGGAGAAGTTGAAAAATCGCCCTCTGGTTTAGTTTCACTTGTTTCCGCATCTTCCATTTCTGCGTCTGCACTATCCTCATCAATAGGTTTAGCATCTGTAGCTTCAACTTCTGCATCATCAGCCTTCGTTTCACCAGAATCCTCTTTTTCATCTACCTTAGAATCGTCTTCTTCTTCATCTGTTACAGATTTAGCTTCGGTTGTAGAGCCGTCTTGTTCTTCATCCTTGGCTTTTTTCGCTTTTCTTTCCCAATACAAAATCAATTCAGCTAATTCAATTGCCAATACCTGGTTTTCAATTGCTGGGTTAGCAAGAATAGTTAACTTACCCATCGCAGTAATAATATTGGAAACAAAATGTTCTCTAGCGACAAAAAATAAGTCAGGATGTTGCACAATAAACTGATAAACGTTCAACACTTGTGTCACATTAAATCCATCTTCTGATATAATACGACGTGGCCATTTCAACCAGCTATCTGGAGCATCTACCTCTTTCATTCTTTCAGACATCACAGGAGCTAAAATGTCCAATGCCTGTTTGACCAAGTGTCTTGAATCAGACTGGTGTGTTCTCAAAAGGGCAACAAAAACTTGAGTGGTTAACTTTGCTGGTGTATCATATGCAGATATGAAGTATGATGTTGTTACGTAAGCAACTTGTTTCGTAATATTATCTTCTAATTTAATATAATTCCAACTGAATTTGATAATATCTTTACGCAAATCAGCAATAAACTTAGGTGCCAAATTAAGTAACAAAGCAGTGGCTTCAAGCAATGCAAATCTATAGCTATCCATAGAACCTGACGTATGATCAGTGATTATATCCTTGGTGGATTTCCAAATATTATTATTTAATTTTTCCAACCATTCAGGTTTTTCCTTAACAAAAAAGTCATCAACTTTTCCATTGGTAACAGATTCATAAATAAAAATAGGGCTGAACACTTTCTTCAAAAAGAAAATCTTTGCTTTCAAACATGAATCTTCGGCACTTGCAAATTCGATAGTTTTCGTTAAATGCAACTCTCTCTTTTCAAGGTCAGTAGAAGCAATAACGTCATTGAAAATATAGTCCTCAATCTCCGTCGGTACCGCAATCTTCAATTTAGAATCACGATCAACAACCGCAAACAAAAGATCAAGTTCCTTAGGATTTCTTTTCAAGAATGCAATTATCAATTGATGGAGTTTTTCAATAGCTTGATCGCTTTGGAAATGAACGGATGACAATACAGCAGTAGATTTTGTGTCGGAAACTTGTTCAAAAAGCTTAGAAAGTGTCAATAACAAATCCTTTTGACTATCAAACCATGTATCATCGTGCTTACTAATAGCTTCAATCAAATCCACCAAGTTGGCAAATTTAACAATCTTGACTTCTTTATCAGATTCATTTTCAACATCACTAACGAAAACAGTCAATTTTTCTACTGAAATTTTTCTCAAGTGTTCACAACCATCCATACCAGTGATAGTAGCCAACATATTACCTAATTTACGGTTCTTGAAGTTAGCAATCAAATATTCAATGCAATTTTCGGCAAATCTGTTCAAAAACTTGGAAACCGGTTTCCTGAATGGCGAATCTTGATGACGATCTAAATGGCCCTCCAAGTACTGTAAAGTATTAATAATCTCTTCCATAAATGTATAAGCTTTTGCAGGTAACAAATGGAAAATGTTTAATATAGCCATTACAATTTGCACGGTATGATTATTCTCAAGGTCTTGGCCTGCAATTTGTCTCAAAGTATTAATCTGTGCCCAAGCCATTAAGTGGTCTAGCAATTTTCTACCAATCTCAACTCTAAAATATGAAATCAACAATTCCAATAATCTAGCCAAAGCTTCAAGACCAGACACAGTCAATTTTTTGTGATCAGATAAATTCATTAACATTGGACGAAGCCCATTCTGTAACAATTCTTTAGGTAACTTGGCATTTTCTTGCAAACTTGATGCTAAACCATGATGTGCAGCATTGATTATTTCAGTCGATTTGTTACATAATGCTTTAAAGAAAACTCCCAAGATTCTAATTCGAGCTTCTCCCAAGGTTCCTAAAGAAAAATCAGGTTTGGTTAAAGCCAAAGACAATAATTTGATACAAACAACCCTGAGTTCAATGAGTTGATTTGATGTTCTATATTCAGTGAGACGATGAACATTAGCCAAGGAATCATCGTCAGCATCAACTAAAGCTAATGCTTCTAATAGTAATCTGTTCAATTCTTCGTTGAATGTCAAGAATGTATCAGGTAACCCTAAGCAAAAAGTAATGGCATCAATATTCCCGATCTGCATTGGGAATGGTAAAGCACGTAATGGTTTGCCAAAAATTGGAGTCAACAACAAATGCTTACATGGTCCAATTATGGTAGCAGTAGGGACCCCGGTAGTTTCCGATAACACTCCCAAGCATTTCTGAGCTACTTCTCTGACCATTGGTGTTGGGCTGGCTAAGTCATAAACCAATGCACCAACAAGAGTTTGAAATGACTTTTCAGAAACAGCTTCTTTCGATACATCAGTGTTACAGGTTTTCAAAAGAGCTAAAACCAACTCCTTTGCAGACTCCCGAACTTCAAATGGTGCTGTCTCTGGGGTATCTCTTAAGATAAAAAATATTGAACGAACCAACTCAAATTGCCTCTTGCTGAACCAACTAGATGGGATTCTCAAGTCCTGGAACATAGTTTTAAGGCCAAGCACGCCACCTAATTTAGCATGGTAATATTCATTATAACAACAATGAGTAAACTTGTAAAACATTGATCTAAATACTGGGAAATACAACGCATCATCATCTGAACCAAATATAGTAACAGATGTCTCGTAAATCATTTTAATCGAGTCAATACCCTTCTGTCTGACATCTTTATCCCAGAAACTCAACGCATAATTCAAGGCATTCAAAAAAACACTTTCACTGATATAGGATTTGTCTTCACTATCATCAACAGAGAATTTCCTTTCTTTCTTGGTTTTTTCAACAACTGAACTGTGAACTCTGAGCAACGTAAAATGAGTAGTAAGCCCATCGATTAACACGCTTGCTTCGTCTTTCAATTCTGGAATAGATACAGAAAAAAATAACATTTCTAACAATTTAGCAAATAAACCCTGTTGTCGATCTAATTTCTCGCCATCTTTAATATCAGATGGAGATAACTCCACATTATCTTCACTGTCGTGCTTTTCGTGTTTTAAGAATTCAATACTCTCACTAATGAATTTTGCAAAAGACTCAGGAATAGGCGTGGTATCAATAAACAACTTCAAGATACCAGCTAAATACTTAAATGCACTTATTCTATAATGTATTTTCAATCTAGGGTCTTCAAGAAGTTTAACGGCAGACTCAACACCTGGGGTTATTGAGACAGGTACTTCCCCCTGTAAACCATGAATTTGAAACAAAGCTTTTACTTCTTGGTCTAATTCCAGTTGAGTCAACAATTTATTGCATGGCTTGAAATTACGATGGTTTCTTCCTCCTAATTTACCCAAAATTCTAATAGCAGTATGAGAATGTTGATGATGATACGGCACGGGTTCCAAATGTTTCCATAATGCAGCCATGATTTCATCGATAACAGGTTCAATCATCGGGTCAAAATATTCAGCCGTCAAATTATCAACACATAGTTCAAATGTACGCAAACCTTGACTAACTAATTCTTGCGAACCATTTAATGCATAAACCAATGGTCTTGTCAAATAACTTAAATGTGGAACCAAAACAGATAACCTTACTGGAACAGTCAAACATAATTCAACATATATGTCTCTTTCATATGGTCTTCTTGCATTGTTAATCATCTTGTTCAAGTTCTCTAATAAGACAGGCAAAATTGGCATAATCTCTTTATACAAGTTTTCGAACCTGCCACCACTTATACTTCTGAAAAGTATTCTTACCAAATAGGAGTAAACAATAGGTTCTTCGGCTTTGGTACTAAGTTTCAATGACTCCAAAATCAAGTAATTTAAATGTGGTAATAAAACGCCTTCATTCGTAGTAGGAAATAAATTAACAGACATGAAACAAAGTTTGAAAAGTCTAGTTAAAATATTGGATTTGATTAAATCTACTTTTCCCAATTGATCTAAATTATCTCTGAGGAAGGAAATCAAAATACTTGAAAAGTTGGCTGATGTAACTTCACTTGCTAAAAAGAATTGGGGTAAATGCAATAATGCTGCGTTCTCTAACATTGAGTTAAACATGAAAGGCAATTCAGAGCTAACAATTTCATTGAATGAAGCAGGGTCTATGTGGATAAAAATGGTAGCGAATATCTCCATCAAATCTTTTTCTTCCTTAGATGATGTGATTGGTAAGTTTGGACCGCCCGTTGAAAAGTCTATGGTCTTTGGAGGGACCACTGGTTTGGCTTTAGTAACTGAAAAGAAACGAAGGCAATTGATACCACCTCTAAATAATGCCCGCAAAATGTTGACCTCTTCATGGGATATTAATTTTGCTGAATCATTCCATTTGTCATAGTTGACTTGTTGACCAGGCTTGTTAGGATCAGTTGAAGTAGGTTGTGGAGGGACGGGTGGATTACAATTTTTCAATCCAAATATTACAGATTTCAAGAAAGTCATTAAAGTTCTGAACAAATACCTTGCGTCCTTTAATACATCAGAGTTGTTGGTGGAAGGGGGATTAGCAATTGGAGAATATGAGTCAATGTTGAACATATCAAGTGGGAGTTTTTCATCAACTTCTGGTTTTCCGTTATCATCCCTATCGATATCCATCAAATCATCATCAGCTTCTGCTGATTTATTTTCTCCATTCTGTTGTCCATCTTCAACTTCGATTTCAGTTTCAGCTTCATGCTTGGAAGAATATCTTTCAATAGCTTTCTTTGCGTTCTTTTCTTTGCTACTCTTTTTCTTCTCGAATTCGTTGTGTTTGGCTATTATGTAATCATACTTTCTATTCAAGCTAGCAAATCTTTTTGCGTATGAATCAATGATTATTAAAAACAATTGTCTTCCTTCGAGTTTATTTGGCAATTTCATGATTTTTTCAACCAAGTTAAGCAATAATTTAGCACTCATGATTTGTACTGTCAATGCAAGAGAGTCATCTTTCAATAAATCACAATATATGTTAACAGTAGACCATATCTGAGCTAGTGTCAATTCATTCCTAACATTGTGAATAAAATCGGCAACAGTTGAATATGCCAATGGACGTAAAGTTTCATATGAGGTCAACCCATCCCCAATCAAGATCTTTTCATTGAACAAAAGCTCAAGTTTGGGAATAAACTGTGTACGGAATGGGGTTGATAATATATGTCTCGTTGCATGTAATAATTCTTTACGAGCAATGGATAACTCGGCGGGACAATCTTGTAGTAATCTCAAAATAACATCGGGTACACATGCACTCTCATCTGGTCTCAAGTGTTGGCTGGCATAGCCTCTAATAAACACATAAGCCAAAAATGATGCTGCTTTCACTTGACCAAGTATGAAATCGCTGTAGGCTTGTCTATTTATAATTTGAGGTGAAATTGAAGTAACAACGTTGTTTTCTGATTGTGCTCTAAATTGTTTTTGCTGCTCCACTTGTAACTCCAAAATGTGAATTATTCTAGGTAAAAATTGTGGTAATGACGAGGATACAAGCTGTTTGTAAGATTGATACAATGAAACCATGGTTATAGGACATTCTGCCAAAGTTTTGAATGAGAACATGGCCCTGTTTAATGTCTTTGTTGGAACTTCTTCGTTAAAACCACCGGTTGTGGAAGGTGATTCATCTTTGGACATACTGTTATTGTTATTTGAGTCATCACTAAACACGTCCTGTACTGTTTTATCCATGTTATCATAAATAGTTCCAATAATATCCACAAATGGTTGCACTTTATCACTCAAATCATTCTTGTAGGTTTTGTGTAAACCAGTGATAATCTTCATACATAATACTCCGTTTTCTTCATTCTCATGAACAATAACTTTAGTCAATGTGTTTAAAATTTCTTCGGAAAATGGTTGAAAGGTTGCATTCATAATGGATCTGTGAATAATTTCCAAAATAGAATTTCTCAACTTATGGGCAGGGGAAGTACTTATAAAGGAAATTGGTACATCAGTCAATTCTTTCATAAAGATTGGTACTAAGTTTTTCAAAAAGTATTCGTATTCTGTAGCCCCATTGAGTGTATCCATTGTGTCTAACAATTCAGATAATATTGAATGTTTAGCAGTGTAATCATTTGCACCATCATTGAGCCGCGTGACAAAACTGTCAACTTGAGATGTTGTTGACATGATCAGGAGAATAAAATGATTTTAATTTATTGCCGTCTTTTTGGAATATAAATCCTCCCTTTCCGTGGTGACTGTGTGTATGAAGGAAAAGGGGAACTCGTTGTGTTGATTGTGAAAGAAAAAACTGAAAAATAAAGAAGCTAAAAAATAGACAACCAAAATAAAACGAAAAACAAAAAAAAAAAATTGAATTCTCGAAATGTGGAAATCAATTTTGCCAAACACCGTAGTGTACATGGATCAATTTGAGAAATGCACGACCGTTTTGATGAAGTAAATTCAAAGCATATCGAGACAATTTTCTTAGAGAATGGTATATAAATTGTAACAAAACACTACTATAGCAAGATTAGCTTAATCTTTTTTTAGATTTTTCTCTACTAACTAAAGATTAATTTCAATTTGCATTGGTTATTCGTTAAATTTTACGTGTCTTAGCCAGGGTACACGCGTTTTTGATAAATCACACGACCCTTGGAGTTGCAAAAGAACCAAACCCAACGAACATAATTGCATTTACCGATGATCGATGACTTTCATAACCTGTCATGGTTTGAATTATTCCAGGTATGGATAAATTAACTTAATTTTGTAAATTTAATAAAATTCTATACATGTATATATATAAAAACTGGTTTGTATTTAATTTTAGTTAAAAATTAGTTGAAAATCTACACTAAACTTTTTGCAATTCGGATGAAGGTACATCAAAAATTGTAAGCCTTTTGTTTTTAAATTCTGTCCACACCCCAAAACACATACTTAAAAACACAATAAAAATGAAGCTAAATGCAGTCCAAGTCATTGCTTCTGCTTTACTGCCAGAAGAACCAACTAGTAATTCAAAGCTTGATTGCTGCATCATCACGGCTGACGTGTTTACAGCTTGATGTTGTAACATTGATCCTAACCCCCAGAGCAAAAGATTCAAAAAAGTAAAAAAGACATTTATTTTTGTTATCAAGAACTTACCTGGTACTAAGGGAATTAGCAAATAGCATAGTAACAATAAACTGACTAAGGTTAGTACAATGGTTGTGAATAAAATTCTTGGGTGACAAATACTACTAAATGTTTCAGCTAGCTGTACTAAGTCCAATTTTCCTGATAAAATAGAAATCGAGTAGCTTTGAAAAGTTTCTAATTGGGAATAAGTCGTACATCTCATATCTTTATCCATGGATAAACAAACACCCAAATATCCAACTCTGACAGACAAATTATCTAAAGATGTTGAGTTCATAGTTGTGCTAAAATTAGTGGATAAATTATCATATAGCGGTGAAGTCAGGTTGAATTTGTAGTTTAGCAAGTAGACATTAGAATAGTTTGAGGACGAATCGATACAACCAAGTAATAGGAAACTCAAAAGAGTAGCCGCTATAAATTGAATAACAACAGTTAATACAATAAGAACCTTGGACAACATTAATGCCATTTTTGTTGAATGGTCAGTAAAAGAGAAATTACTTTTTGCAAATTTAGAAGATTATTCTATTCATATAAAGGAAAACAACATCCACCAGTGAATCAAATTTGAAACTCACTGCTAATTACAATTATCAGTTGAAAAAGGTTTCAAATATCAAGTAAATTGTTCTCATACATTTATTATATAATTTAGAATATGGTTTTATTGGTTTTGTTGTTTTCAAAGAAATAAAATGAAACATTCAGGATATTGGAACAAAATAAGCGATAAAAAATATTTGATTTGCGTTTCACCACAAAAGTGGTCGCGTACAACAAAATATATTAGCTGTACCTTATAAATGAGTTTACTCACTCATCAAAGAAAAGAAAAACGATATATCTCTTATACCAATGATGTTTACTATGTGTTTGGAATTTTTTTGTGTAAATGTGACAGGAAGTTTATCCCTTGTATTTCTCAATCACAAACAAAACAGAACAGAATAAAACAATTTTGAAACTCGTGACTGATTTTTAAAATTTATGAGATTCTTAATATGTGTATGTACTTGTATGTATACCTTTATCTATACGACTAAACTTCTGATAAATATATAAGCAATTCTTAGTAATAATATCACAGATAAAGCAACCAAATAAGGAGAAAAAATTTCTAATTGGTTTCGTAACTTGAAATCACCAGTAATAGATTTTGTTTCATATTTTGCTTGACCCCAATTACCGTAATTATAGAAATTCTGCATTAATTTATCCTTTTCATACCAAACCCCTAATAACCATTCTTCAAATTTCTTTAAATCTTCTTCTGGGATATCATCAATATCCTCAACATCTTTACCCAACGGTATATCCTTCAATCGCCACCCTCTAATAAAATAGTTGATCTTTGGAGGACCGTATCCTCTCAAATAGAATCGTTTCAAAGAGTATTCAATTTCACCGTATTGTCCTGCAGCCAAGCCACCATACGCTGTGGTTATATCATACACTACTTCAACGGTGTTTCGTAATTTTTTTAAAGCAAGAAATAATCCTCTGACACGAGGTAACAACACATGTTTCAAAGGTGGCAAACCCTTTGAAGAAGTAAATTCTGCCGATTTCTTGGTAGTTCTATCTGATGGGACAGTTCCTTCCGGAAATAAAATTAATTCGTATGGCCAAATCTTTTCCGAATTCTTGCCCTGTGGCCACTTAGTGAATGTTTTATCAGTTGTGCTCACCAATTTAACTCCATTAGCAGGTCCCATACCTCTTGCATTAGCATCAATTTCCAATAACTGATTTGTTAATACAATTTTATCCTTCTCCCATTTTCTACTCAAAAACATAAAATTGTAGTTTTTCATGCCATATCCCAACACCGGTATCTTTGATAAATCCTTCAAAATGATGAAAACAGAATCACTCAATTTAGAAGTATATGTCAAAAACCATAAATATAACCAATCGGTGTAAATCTGGTGATTGGAAATAAGAACCGAATTTGGTTGGAACATGGTATGTAAATTACCAGAAGCATCAACTTTGAACTGTTGTGCGTTTGGCACCGTAGTAGTATCGATTGTGATTTCAAGTTTAGAAGGATTAACAATCTGAGTGATAAATGATAACAATATCACAAAATGGTTCTTTGTTATATTGATAATACCTTGTACAGTATCTGACTTATCTTTGAACACCAACAAAGTCAACCATTGGGTAAATACGGTACATAAACATCCAAGAATAAAAAGCGGAAATATTAATGCTGTTCTAATTATGCTCACAGCTAACGAATGTCTCGAGATCATTATCAACAGAACATTAAATAAGTTTATGAGATTGAAAAGGATGTTTTCTTTGGTTGTCTAGAATGGTACTAGATGATAACATTACAGTAAAATTAAGAGGGCAAACGAAAAACCAACAGAAATGGACCAGAGTCACATGAAGGAAAATCGTTGGGCCGCGCGTGATCTGATGGCTACCGCGGGAGATTCCAAAAATAAATAAAATAATAACGGAAATCACGCCAACAAGACGGCTGAGATGGGGATAAAAAAGAAAAAAGGAAGTGGGCTTCGCTGTAATACTTGTAGGAAGTAGAAAATAAAGACAAAGGAAAATTTATACTTGTGACTAAACCAAATATCACTAATGCGCTACACTAAGCCACTATTAAATAAGTTTGAACTCTTCGGCCCGATCGTTGAATTGTAGTTGAATACAACGATGAGTGGTCCACATACCAATAGTGCATGAAAAATAATTTAGCTTTGTCTATGGAACTTTAAAATCACCACTGAACACCCGTTTTGGGAAATTTAGCCGTAACTCAATGAGACGAAAAAAAGCAGAATTCACAAGAATGAGCAATGTTATGTAAAATTAGAACAACAACTGGGCATTATATAATAGACTCTGTGGCTCTAAACTTACCAGTCTTGTCTTTGTTAGCGCACATCCTATATCTCATGGTTTTTATTTTATAACCTAATTTGTCTCAATCGGTACAAAGAATTGCTGTGGGGGAGTTTTCTTTTGCTTTGTTGTAAGTGGAGTTATTAGTAAATTGATAAATCCGGTTTTCATTTGCATAAATCCACCCATAATTAACAAAGTGGATTAAATAATAATCGTGAGAAGTGTAATCACTAAAGAAATATTACATTTTCTTTGAAAATACAATAGTTTTATAAATTTGAAATATAATTATTCTTTACGTCAAAGAATTAGAATCGTGTTGTAGAATGCCCTACCAGATAATATTGGAAAATCTGTTGCGCTTTAGCCTGGGAGTAATATTAGAGCAATTTTTTTGACAGTGAGACACGAGTTTTTGTCAGACCATTAAGGTATACCCGCTAAACATCAATTCAGCTCCAAATGATATGGCGTCTACTAGTTGATTTCTCTATACTCCCTGTACTTAATCTTAATGAGTATAAATTGTTGCGGTTATCCCTCTTGATCTCTTTTTTTTTCCGTATCCCCGCAACAGTAAGGAAGTTTTCGCTTACTCTCTTTATTCATTTTTTTCTTTTTACTGTGTATACCGCCAAGAATACTCCAGATTAATCCAACAATTCACAATCTTGATTTGACTCATCAGTTTTTCTTACGAATTTGCTCATGCTCAAAGTTAACACCATTCACTACTGCTATTAATACTAATCATTTGCCTTATTTCAGTCAAGGTAGATCATTTCCAATATCATTTGATACAAAACAAAACAAAAAAAAAGAATAGCAAATTCAATTTTTGCATATTTCCCTAGTTTACTTATTCTTATTATTTCGATACTATTATCATGACAAATAGTCTAAACCCGTCCCCACATAGATCTGACGAAGAAACTACTTCATTGGCTTCTACAGATACTCAACAGGACACCCAACATAACCAAGCTTATCCGGTTCCACACACGGAAGCATCTCCTTCTCCATCACCTCCTTCTCAAAATGAGGCTCATCATCACGATACAGCAGAACCGAATTTGGGTCGTCTTGGTGAACTTGAAGGAGATTTGTCATCTATTGAATCACAACAATCAGAGCCCCAAGGTTTATCACATAATATGTCTAATGCACATATTCAACAAACGTCTTTATCAGTTGCTAAATCCAACGCAACTTCTGTCAAGACAAATCGAGTACCATTGAAAAGTAGACGAGGATTATTTGCTCAGATTGTTCTTATACCCGAGTACCATGATGCTAGAGATTACCCGATGAAAATCAAATATATCATTGTGTTTATTATTGCATTTGCATCACTTACAGGTCCTTTTGGAACTTCAGTCATGTTACCAGCTATTGATAACATCGTGTCAGATTTAAACACTAATGTATCCACTGTCAATGTATCTGTTGGTATTTATTTATTATCTTTGGGTATTTTCCCAATGTGGTGGTCTTCTTTTAGCGAACGGTTTGGAAGGAGAAGTGTCTACATGATTTCATTCATTATGTTTGTCGGGTTTTCGATTGGTACGGCATTGAGTCCTAGTATAGCTGCTTTAATTGTACTTAGAGTATTACAAGGTGGCTGTTCAGCTAGTGTTCAGGCTGTTGGTGCCGGTACAATTGCTGATTTGTTTATTCCACAAGAACGTGGAACTGCAATGGGATTATACTACTTGGGTCCACTTATGGGTCCATTTTTAGCTCCAATTCTAGGTGGTGCTGTTGCCGAGGCATGGGGATGGAGAGCAACTCAATGGTTGTTGATGATTATTGCTTCGTGCAGTCTTGTTTCAATTACATTCTTTTTGCCAGAAACTTTGAGGAGAGTTGACAATTTCCAATTGGTGAAGGACATGTTGGAGAAGGAAAAACAAGAAAAGGAGAAGCAGCAAGGACAAAATGATGATCAAGATACAACTGATTCTAGGGAGTCGCGCCCAGAGCAAACAGATCTTGAAAGAGTGGTAACAAATCTAAGTCGGAGATCAGATGTAATATCTTTTTTAACATGTTTAGAACAACGAGATGATGATGGACCAGTGGTAGATCCTGTTATGCCAAGTATCTCTAGGTTAACAACCAACAGATCTACATATTCCCAGAAAGTGCAACAGGATTTTGTATCCAATGAACTTCATAAGTCTGTCACCCGCCTCATTGATTCCCTGTCCAGTAAAGAAGATAAATGGACCTCATTCAAAACAAACGCATATGATATTGTAGTTCGTCCATTACATTCGATTGTTTTATTGAAACATCCACCAGTTGCTTTAGTAATTACATTTTCTGCCGTCTCATTTGTGGCAATTTATTTTTTTAATATGACAATTTCTTATGAATATTCTAGAGATCCTTATAATTTCTCCGAAATTATTGTTGGGTTGATGTATATTCCCAATTCTGTCACATACTTTTTGGCTTCAATTATAGGAGGTAGATGGAATGATCGATTATTACACAAATATGCCGAAAAACATGGTGAACTAGCACCTGAATCAAGAATTTCCTGGAATGTTGTTGTTGCTATAATTATTTTTCCAATGGCATGTATGATATTTGGATGGACATTGAAATATGGAATTTTTTGGGTTGTTCCATTGGTTGGTACTGCATTATTTGGTTTTGCCTCAATGCTTGTAATTGGTGCAACTGTCACCTATTTAGTTGATACCTTACCAGGAAAAGGTGCGACAGGTGTGGCATTAAATAATTTGATTCGTATGATTTTAGCAGCTATTGCCACATTTATTGTTGAACCTTTATTAAGAGCCATTGGTCCTGGAGTTTTATTCAGTATTATTACTGGGGTACTATTGGTTTCTTCTCTGGTTTTGCTTTATTTGAAACGACATGGTGCTTACTTCAGAGAAAAATACGACGTAAGAGAACTATACGCCAAATTATAAAAGAAAACCATGACACTTATTTATTTATTCATTTATTCGATGTTTAATAGAGATTCAAATATATAGTCGACATTCAATCCTACCAGCTTCAAATCTTCTAATTGAGGTTGCATTATCTGTAAGAAGTTATTATACAACTTGCGATCTTTGACCTTGTATATAGGTTCATCCGTTTCAGGGTTGACACCAGCTGATATCAATAACGTACCATAAAGATGCTTCTTGATTTGTTTGGAAAGCTTACTAAACTCATCAATACACCAATTAATCAATCCACTTGAATCAACATCTCCATGGCGTTGCAAAATAGGAGCAATTATACTTTCATAATTTTGCATCGTTCTCCTAACAATTGAAACATTGATCACCATCAAATTTGAAAGATAATTGACCACGTCAACTTTGGTGGATCCCTGTAATCCAACAATCAACTTTGATACAGTAGTAGACAAACATGAAGACATGGAGTCCAAATATGCTTGAACACCTTTCTCTAACTGGTCTAAACTATCAAACAATGTCAATATCGTTTCAATTTCGTCCTGCTTTAATTTGGAAACATTGTGCTGTAAATCAAATATTAAGCCATTGGTGACACTTTCTTTTCTATTATTAATCTTCAACTTTGACACATCCAAAAGTAACAATTCATCAACAATGTTAAGATTTTTGTTATTCTTCTGATTCATCAAAGCATTTTCAATCATTCGTAATTTCGTTTCTATAATGGCAATCAAATCAACAGCTTCACTATATTGATTGTGTGAAATTTCAACATCAACGTCATCTAATCTATCTTCCAATGTCTTAATCTCATTGAAAAACTGTGACTTCCCATTTGCTATATTAGCAGTATATTTGGCAGCTGCACCAAAATCATGCGATCTATTTCTTGAGTGCACTCTTGCAGAAATATCGTGCAACACTTGGTCTGTACTATTTCGATTTGAAGTGCCAGCGCTTTTCCGGTTACCTTGGTCATCTACTATACCACTACCCTCCTTGAATGTACCCGAGTTTCGTAATGACTCACGTAACTGTCTCTTCTCTTCAGTTGGCTCACCATTGGTTGTTGCCGGCAGAATTCTTGAATCAGCCAATCTTTCATTTTGAATCATTTCATTTCTACCTCTGTTGAATGCATCTGTAATTTTCACAAAATGGTCATATCTATCGGTCAGGTAAACATAACTCCATTCTTTTGACTTAAGATTTATATAGTAAAACTTTTCATCTGCTTTTGGTGGTTTGATTTGTTGCAATGATACTTGAGTTAAAGGAGAACATTGTACTGCCTGTAATCTTCCCTTTGACATATTATTAGTACCATTATTTGTGCTGCTAAGTTGATGTCCGGCCTCTTGCAAAGATGATTTCTTCAGTGCTACCAATATTAAATCATTCAAGACAAATAAATGTGACGGATTATTCGGTTTCCAATTACCGACATTAACCTCATACCATCTACCACTCTCAACAACCACGTGTCTTCCAGGTAATGGCTGAATGAATTTCGATGCACCATCGACATTTTTAAATAAAGATTGCATTTCTTGATCCCACATTTTTTTAAGCACCATTATCGACGAACGGTCTTTTCTTCTGTTACTAGGAAGTCCCAACAGGTTACTGGACTTTTTTTGCGGCAGACTTGGGTGAGGTTGAAATTCTGCATCTAATCTTCGCAGTGCTGCGTCTCTAAAGAATGCCAACACATCATACAAATTCTTGGTCTTACCCCTCATTTCCATCAATTCCTCTTGTGTTTCCTTGAGGTCAACAGTTAGTTGCAATATATTCTTCTGATTCTGATTGATATTATCCTTCATATCTCTTGTTATCAAATCTCGCTGTTTTACTAATGTTTTGTAGTAATCGTCTATTTCCGCGGCCGAGCCCTGGCTGATTTCCTTCGATATCTTCTGTTCAATAGACAATTCTGTTGGTTTGATGTCAATTCCTGCCAAGTTTGGTAGTGGTGGTAAATTGGCTGTATCAATTGGGTTGACTTGTGAAAACGAACGGCCATGTTGACGTGCTGACACATGAATACTCAATCTTCTATTATGTTGTTTGCTTGCGTTAAGATCACCATAAGGATTTGGCCCAGATCCCGACCCAGGTACCGCAAGTAAGTTATTATTATGCCCACTGGTCTGATTGCTGACATCTGCATATGGATTAGGGTAAGAAGATGCAGCAGTGTCTCCTCGACTTCTGCTTCGTGGGCGTCCGGTAGATGGAGCATTGGCATATGGGTTGTTTGAAGGAGCATTGGTTTGCCATACTGCCCTACTCTGTCTTCTGGTTCTATTGGATTTAAACTGGTTTGTTTTTAAATGATTGCTGTCTTCCATTATCGTTGTAGTTTGTCTATGATCAGTTAATTAGGAGTTAAACCATGAAATTTTGTCTGTTTTCTTGTGAACAATGTGTAGACGGGGGAGAAAAAAAAAGAATGGAAAAATAAAATCTTGAACAACAAAACAAACAAATTATTAAAACAAAAGAGAAAGAAAAAAAATGCAGAAAAATTCTTTCACCTTTGGTTCATTCATTTCTTCTTTCTTCATTATTTGTTTGAAGAAGAAGAGTTCAAATACAGATTGAAATCACTTACAACTACAATTGTCATTTGACTCGCCAATTCTATCGTTCCTTTAATAATGTCACTAACCAGTAGGGAGCTAAATTACTTAATTTGGAGGTATCTACAAGAGTCAGGGTATGAACTAACTGCTTACTCATTAAACCAGCAATCTCAATGTTCAGAATATGAGGAGAATTCAACAGCAAAAGAAGTCCTTCTGAAAGTAAAACCAGGATGTCTTGTAAGTTTGGTTCAAAGGGGTCTTTTGTATTCAGTTGCTGAAACTGAAGCAACTGGAGATTCTGATTTTACACTTTTGGCTACTTTGATACAAGATGATATAGAGAAATATGACGATGTATCAAGTTCACGCAGCAAGAGTGACACATCTAATAACAGGTTCATTCTAAAATCAGAGGTGTCGTTAACTAATGGCAGTAAGAATGAAGACGAAGAAAATAAGGACATTGAAATGATAGATACCGATACAGCAGATATACAAAAATCAAATGAGAGCGAACAACCATCGGGTGTATTTATAACTAGACAACTTACTGCGCAAATAACGTTTCCTTCAAGTTTAACATGTGACTGGCATCCCACCAATGAAGTTTTTGCATATGGAAAAGATGACGGAAATGCAGTTATAAATGCAATCAAGGATGGCAGAATAATAGAGACTAGAACCTTATCACATCCGAATTTACTAAATATAAAAAATCAAATTAACATTGTATCTTGGTCACCGCAAGGTAACTTGATCATTACAACAGGAGCAAATAGTGAAATACGAGCTTGGTCACCTGATGGAAAGTTGAAAAACATTGCCAACACAAGTACCGAAGATAGTATTGAATTGGGAGAAACTCACAAGGTCAAAAGTATAATAACATCTTTAACATGGAGTCCGAATGGGAAGTTTTTATTATCTATTGATAGCAAAAACCAAGTATCACTATGGGACGGCATAACTATTTCATTGGTGAAACTAATCAATAACCTTGAAATGGGAGATGAGATGATTGCATGTTCATGTTGGGTGAGTGAGGATAAATTTGCAATAACAACTAACAATAATATAATAAAGATTTTCAATATCATACCCCCAGCCCAATTTGGTGGCCAATTAGACATACAACCAATTGGTTTGCTAAATGGCCATGAGCAACCGATAACAATCATGAAACTAAACCCAACAACTAAATTACTAGCATCATGTTCAGATTTTGATTATTCAGTTAAAGTGTGGAGTAGCTCTTCTGCACAAGAATGTCTAGATTTAAATACTAATCCAGAAAAAGAGCAAAATTTGAAGCTACATACTGCGCCTATAATAGGATTATTCTGGGTTCCTGGAGCGAATGACAGAAGTATACTAATATGTATATCTATGGAAGGAATATTGAACATTTGGGATGCCGGAAATTCTACAACCTTGAAGAGCTCTGAATTATTTGCAAATAGTGCAAACTTCACTGATGAAATGAAAGATAATGTCTCCAAAAATGTGTTGGTTTTCAATGCTGTTTTATCACCAGATGGGAAATATCTTGCATTGGGGGACGACTTTTGCCGAGTATCAATATGGAGAGTTGAATATGACAGAGCTGATGAAGCCAAAGATCTTGTCAAATGTGTTGCTATCTACAAACCAGATATTAGCGAGAAAGATGAACAAAATCATTCTGTCGGTATATGTGATCTCAAGTGGGATTATGCATCAAAATCTGTATCAGCATCTTATTTTGGAATTGACAGTGTTATCATCGAAGCTGTAAATGAGAATAGAACTTCATAATTTGAAGTTTTTCTTTTTCCAAAAGCAAGTAAAGAATGTATTATGTATATAACTCTACTTTTTTTTAAAATTTTTTTGTAATATTAATATTAATATAGAACTAAAGTAATAACAATGATGATTGTGGCGCAATAAAATACACATAAGGTTGTTATGTAGAAGTAGCAGCAGCAGCGGTGGCAGCTTCAGTAGCAGTTTGGGCAGCCAACTTAGCAGCTCTTTGAACAGCTGGGTTAGTACCTGGGAAGACGACATCCATGTAACAAGTAAGAACAGCAATAAGGGCAAACAAAACTTTCAAAAGGCCAGGTTGTTCGCCTTCTTTAGTAGCTGGTTTGTTGATTGGTTCATTTAAGTAAGCTTGAACGGCCAAAAAGAATGCTGACCAAGATAACACTTTATTTCTCATAAACATTGCTGCCATTGGTAAAGTTTGTGCAATCATTCCTCCGGTTTCATTTCTTGGTTTAGCTGGAACATGTTTGTAACTAATTCATTGGTTAGTAACAATCCAAAGTAACTTCAATACTAACAAAAAAAATTAAATACATACGGAACAACTAAGTCCTCTCTTGCTTTTGGTGCCATTGTTACGGTTGATAGTTAAAAGTGGGTGACCAAGAGTCAACGAATTTTTTTTTTTTTTTCAATTATGTACTGTACATGTATATCAAGTCTCGTTCATTCAAAGTTAAGAGCGAAAAAAAAAAATAAATAATATTAAGACCGGAGTGTTTCATGGGCTTCTACACGACCTGGAGTAAATCCAGTTGGCCATAATACTTACCAACAATTACCAATACCATATCGACAGTGTACTTTGAAATTGCATCCACATCTTTGTTTGACTCAATCTGTTTCAACTTAGTCTTATACGCCTTCTTACCTAAATCTCTTATTGTTGAACATTCATTGGCATCTAATGTGTTATCTATTCGAAGAAAAATCTTCCAGACCCACTGGGACAAAGTAGGTCTCGAGTTTATACTTAACCATCGTGTTATATGTGCAATTAATTTAAATACCGACAGTCTATCAAGGGTGGTGAAAAAGTAACCAATTTCGGGAGGTTCTTGAAGTAAATATTTTCTCCAATCCGCTGTAGTCTTTGGAATATGATGGTTTCTTGGGATGTGACAAACATCCTTTAATTGATTTTTTATGGACATAAAGTCGTCTAGTAGTTTGTTTGACCAACTGGAGCAAACCTGTACATGTTGTACAGACATTAAGTTTGCTGATAGTTCACTACCTGGTACCCCTTTACGATTAGCAACAAATGTAACAGGGGGTCCACTTAAAGCTTCTTGTCTGACAGATAGAAGGTATGCAGTAACTTCACTGCCGTACTCTTCACTGATAGGCAATGCGGGAGTTTGACCATAATCAAAATTGTCCCCATTCTCATAGTTCATGGTCATTGATGAAATCTGGTAAAGTTGTTTTAATTTAGTAGAGAAGGTATGAAACAGAGAACGAAAAAAATAAATAAAAATGTAATAAAATTATGTGCCAAAACAAACGCACATTCTCAACTTACACCTATACCACCAATATTACATCAACAGAATTTATCAAATGGGACAAAGATTGTCATTATTGGCACCTTCAGCTCCAACTGTTGCCGTATCGTCATATATTGATGCATTGAATAATTATCAATATATTGAAACACTAAACAATTCCCGTTTTTTAAAAACTATAAAGGCAATCGATAAGGCAACAGGAGAACTAGTTATCATAAAGTTACTAATCAAACCTGCCTCTACAAATTACACCATACAACTACAACAAGTCATTGAACTATTAGTAAAACAGTCTTCCCTTGTATATCCCTTCAAAAATACATTACCATGGCATAAAATAATAGAAACCGATAGAGCAGGGTATTTGGTGCGCCAAATGATAAAGACTAATCTATATGATCGATTGTCGATTCGGCCCTTTCTAGAGCCAATTGAAAAACTATTTATTACATTTCAAATATTAAAGATTGTCAATGAGATTCATTCCTTAAATATTCAGCATGGAGATATAAGACTTGAGAATTTTTTGGTGACATCCTGGAACTGGATATTATTGACTGATTTTGCCAGTCTTATTAAGCCTACCTATATCCCCGAAGATAATCCAAATCAATATAGTTTTTATTTTGATAGTTCAGGAAGGAGATTATGTTATATTGCTCCTGAAAAGTTCTACAACTCACAGGATCATCCTAACCACGTACTGAGTTTCAATGACAATGGTCTGTTTTCTTTGAAAAATAGTGTGACCGATTCAATGGATTTGTTTAGTATGGGTTGTGTGATTGCTGAGTTATATAATGATGGTGAATCCACATTTACTCTATCCCAGTTATTCAAGTTTATGAAGAATGATTATAAACCTGACCTTAGTGGTATACAGAACCCAGATATAGTTCAAATAATTGGAAAATTGATAAAATTGGATCCTAATGAAAGATCCAGTGCAAGAGAATTATTGGATGAATACAAGGGAATATGCTTCCCTGATTTTTTTTACAGCTTTCTTTATGAGTTTATGGAATCTTTGAATAGTCAAGAAAATTTTATCCCGCCAGCCGGTGATGATAATCTTTCTGTTAGTGATTTAAAAATTAATTATATCTATGATAATTTTGAAATTATTAGTAAGGAACTCCAATTTGAGTATTCTTCAGAAGGTTTGGTATCAGATGATATTTTACCTATGAAATTAAATCTTCCAACAATGCCACGAGATTATCGGATCAAGCCACTGAAATTACAGTACAATAGCCTGGATGAGGCTGCTTTGGTTATTTTGAATGCAGTAACTTCATTGTCCCAGACACTCAAACAAGTAAACTCAAAAATAAAATGCTGTGAGTTGATTCTTGCCTTATCAGAACACATCAGCGATGAAAATAAATTAGACCGATCGTTACCATACTTGTGTTTATTCTTGGATGAATACATAGATGCTTCAACATATCAGGAAGGATTAAACATATCCCCAAAGGTGGTTGTTGTTGCCCTATATGCTTTGACATCTTTAGTTATGTCATGTTCATACATCAGTCCAATCAATGTGTTGTTGTTTCCAGAATATATCTTACCTAAAGTTTACAATTTACTTACGTTGAAAGGAAGTCTGCAGTCACTGAGGTTAATTAATAGTGCAATTGCAGTATGCTTGCCAACTTTGGCTACAGTTGCAAAGAAATTTTGGATCATGTCAAAAGCATTCAAGAATGAAAATATGGTAACCAACACGTTGGTATCTCCCGAAGATGTGATGCAATCTTATGCCTCCTTCAAATTAACAAAGGAACAATTGGATGTAAAGTTTAAAGACATAACGGTACAAGTTTTGACAGATTCAGAGTCATCGGTGAAAATTAGTTTGTTAAATAATATTCTTCCATTATGTCAGTTTTTTGGACAAGAGAAAACTAATGACATCATACTACCTCATCTAATATCATATTTAAATGATTCGAATCAGGAGTTACGTTTGGCATTTCTTTCATCTGTTTTGAAAATGGGCCCATTTATTGGTGTCTTGTCATTTGAACAATACATCTTGCCATTATTGGTTCAATCAATTGGAGATGGAGAACAATTTGTTGTACTACAGGTTTTGGAAATTTTCAATTCATTTGTAAAGAACCGATTGATTAATCCAAGGAAAGAATTCAATGCATTGGAGATATACAAAGAATTACTTTTGAATTCAATAAATTTGTTACTACACCCAAACCAATGGATTAGAGATTCTATTATAAATCTAATAATTTCCATTAGTAACAATTTAACGGATGCTGATCGATATTGTTTCCTATATCCCATGATTAAGGGCTTTTTAACCTATGATTTATCTATTATTGAATGGAATACACTATACCCATGTTTAACAAAGCCCTTGTCCAAGACTATTTACGATTTGACAATCACCTGGTCTTTAAATGCAACTTCCAAATCCTTATTTTGGCAAAACAAAGCACTCAATATGAGCAACGTCAATGGAAGTTCGACTAACAAAAAGAAGCTCATTTCATTTAGCAAGAACATGGGTAAATCTGTTTATTTGCCTAGATCGGAAATGACTTTTGCCCACGATACATATAAAAGAAGTTCTGTTCCATTGTCATCTGAAGATAAGCAATGGTTGCTCAAACTAAAATCCCTTGGATTGGATGATAAGTCTATGTGGAAAGTTTTTGTTTTGAGAGATTATATTTATCATATTACCAGATCAAATGTGAGCAATTCCCATTTGAGATCGTTTGGCGACGTTGCCATGCTTCCACGGAATATATTCTTTGATATTGCATACAAGTCTGAGTTTATGGCGCCCCTGAATGGCATCAAGGAAGAAACGTTTGAACCCAACATTGAGGATACAGTTTCAGTGCGTAACAGTTCTAGACGTGGATCAAACCAGTTAATATTGCCGCAGTTGGAACGCGTTACAGCATCAATTCAAATGGTTGAAACCAATGTTATGGGAGAAATGGAGGCCCATAATCCTGGCTCAAAAAAGACGTTTTGGGTTAATGATACAAACACTGCACATAGAGTGTTCAGTGTAAATAATTCGAAAATCATAACTTCTCATATTAAGCATACGTATGATGGTCACAACCCTTATATATTAAATTTTTTAAGGAATCCTAAAATTCAACCTTCATTGCTGGATTTTGAGGAGTTTGGAAAATTGATTATTCATAAGTCTCAACCACTGCAACAACATTTGCTGGATAAATTTGTACCAAAAGATGTCTTGGTTACAAGCTTCAGGTGCACAGATAAAATAAACAACATTGATGACATTACTAGTTTGGTTGTTTGTCCAACGTCAGAATTTTTTGTCACTGGATCTTCCAATGGCAGTTTGAAGGTCTGGGATAGTGTGAAAATGGAAAAAATTGTGACAGTTAAGAACTCAAATTTGTCTCTTGAGTTGGAATCTAGTATCTGTTGCATCACTTTTTTGCCTAATAGATTTACTATGGTAGTAACTACAAATGATGGTATGATTAGATTGTTCAGAATTGATGTTATTAGAAACAGCAAGACGAAGAAAATTGCTAGATATTCGAAATTACAGCTTATCAGACAGTTTAAGAATGATTTAACTATTACCAATGTCAAGTTTTTACAGGACAGTTATATAATTGGAATTGATTCTGAGCAAAAAATTACAGTGTTTGATATAATCACCATGGAGAGACTCCGCAAATTGCAGAACCCTTTGATTTATGGACTTATCAACACTTTTGTGGTCTATAGGGACTCCTGGATTTTGGTTGGGTCAGATAAAGGGTTCTTGACGTTGTGGGACTTGAGGTTTAGGATTATTGTGAAAACATGGAGAGTTCGAAATGATGTTACCAATGAATTTGTGGATTCAATTTCTTCTTTAGAAATAATATCACGCTCTGTTAAGTTGTTCAACACGCTTGATGGTTGTATTTACTTCACCATGGTTTGTAACTCGGATATTAGTGTCTGGGAGCTACCAAGTATGAAATGCAAAGCAATATTGAAAAGTGAATTGGATGAGAATCTAAAGTATTCATTGATTGAAAGTAACTACGAGGATGATTCTAAGATTGAAGAATTGATTGATGATCTCAAAATAGACATCAGTGGCAAAGTGGAGTTGAGTGTTACATGCATCAAATATTTCAAGTATGAGGAGAACATTGATTATTTGATGTGCTCAATGACAGATAACAAGGTGATTTTGTACAATTTGACATCCATTCAAGATTCTGTTGTTTTAGGAAACGACAAGAGCAAAATTGCGACGAGATTTTTGAGTAATTTAGTGATTGTAAATGAAACAATATATGAACCAGCAACCACTCCAGAGCAAACGTATAATACTATTAAATATGTTGAGTTTCTATATGAACCATCACATATGATTATAGCTGTTGATAAAAATAATTGTATAAATATATACAAATAAACAATCTGGCTAGTTGATGGGAATTGGTATTCAGGTGCAACATGGTGGGGGTAGATCGAAATTACAATAGTTGTAACACTCACAATTGGACATCGATAATTCTGAACAAACTAAACAAGTCTCCAATTCAATGGAATCCTACCTTGATCTTTGTTTTTGTTTGTTGCACGACAGTTGATGTACAAGTTCTGTAAATACATGTATTCTTCTTTTTACATTGCAATAAATAATCAAATCCTACGTATCTATAAACTTTCTGTTTGTTCCAAGGCTTTCTTTGCTTGTTCCTCTCTAGCAATTTTCTTTTTCAATTTCTCGGCTTTTCTATCATACTTGGTATCTTCTGGATTAAATCCCGCTCCTTGGGAACCCCATACAGCCCATTCTGGAGTTTCTTTAATGTAGTCCAAATCAACAAAATCTTCTCCACTTTCAAGCAATTGAAAGAATTTTGGGTAATCAATATGAGTATGCCATTTACCATTGATCATAAACTTCTTATCTGCAACTAAGATACAGCATGAATGGGCATGTTCAGCAGCAATATCGTACTCCAAGCCTCTGCCTTGTAATTCTTTCGTCAAACTTTCAACAAATGTTTTACATTCTTCATAGAATGGAATGTTTTGCATGGTCAATGGGTTACCATTACCATTTGATGAACCACAGAAAGTAGCACCTTTAATTTCAATTTGTGAAGGTCTTGCTCTTTCAACCATATCCGCATAGCTTTCAATATCATCCATATTAAAACCTTTGACCAAAGTCAATCTGAAAACAGTACGTTGATGGGACTGGGTGGTTCTCAAAATATCTAAACAAGACATTAATCTCTCCCAGAAATCACTATTTAATGGACGATCCACTTTTTTCAAATCTTTCTTTGTTGGTGCATCAATACTGACATATAATTGTGTGACTTTGGCTAATTTAGCCAAAGCATCTGGATGCTGAGCATTACAAACCAAGAATGACGAAATATGTTGCTTATGTAACATACCCACAAATTCGTTAATGTGTGGATAAAAAATTGGTTCACCAACTAATGACAATGCACAATGACGAACTTGGAATGCTTCTTCAAATCTATCCATTTGAATACCTGGAACACCTCTCATTTGCTTGATCTTTTGGTAATGGCCCTCCAAGGCACCAGCCATAACTTTTTCTGGTGGATCTACTTCCCATCTCCAATTCAGCTTAGCAACGGGATTGGTACCATGTCTCCAACAGAAAACACACTTGTTAGAACATGCCAATGAAGGGGTAGTTTCCATACATAAATGTGATTTGATACCGTAGAATGCAAATTTATAACATGATCCTCTTCCTCTGAGAGCACTCTTGGTCCATCTACAAATCTTAACACCAGAATGTGAACCAACAACCGTGTACCCTTGTTTGGTAAGTGATTTAAATGTGGGTGAGTCCTTGGCCACCATCTCTTTAGTCTCTGTCGTCTTACCAGATTTACGAATAATATCACCCATATCTTCAACATCAACCAAAGTATCTGCATCGTCACTTCCCTCTTCAGCATCACTATCGTCAATAGTATCATTTTCATCAATGTAAAATGGTTCATCGTTATACAACATGGATGCAAAATTCTGAATCCATTCTTGAGCTTTTGGTTCTCCTTCATATTTCATACAAACTTGTCCCAATGGATATAATCTTCTTGCTCCTAATTTACCTAACCACTTGTCAGCCAATTTAGATTGGTAACAAAATTTATCTCCGCCCCAAGATTCGGAATCCCCCAATCCCAAAACACTAAAACCATTGATTTTACGCAATGGATATTTATCAACCCGGAAGTCTTGGAAAGTATCAATCAAGTGTTCTAAGAAATAATCAATTGGGGAATCTGTTTCGTACGATGGTAAAACCAACAAGTAAATAGCATTTTCTTCAGGTACTTTGAGGAAGTATTCTTCCAAATCGTCAACATCATCATCAAGACTTAACAATTTTGGAGACTTCTCTAATTCTAAACCTGTCAACTTGTCACATAATGACTTGGCTATTCTTTGTGAGGATCCTGTTAAAGTTGTATAAAAGATATATACCTGTGACTTTGATAATTCAATAGCAGATCTGGTAAGAACAGATTGTTGAGGTATTTCTTGTTCAGGAGTACGTGGTTTGGTAGCCTTAATAATCTTAGGTGATCTCTTGGCTCTCGAGCGTATAGCTGGTTTGGGTATGATAGTGGTATCTGTTGGTGTAAAAGTTGTAGATGTAAAATCTACTGCATAAATAGGAGACTCTTTTGTAGTTGTTAGTCTTGTTGTTGATACTACCTTTGTCTTCTTCACGGTAGTTTCGTTAGTCTCTGGAGATGATGCAACATGATGATTTGATTTTTCAATCTTGTAAAGGATGGATAGAACTATTCCAAGTAACACAACAGTCCACCTTCCTCCTGATATAAGATATAACACAGAACAAGCAACTAATAAGGTACTTCCAAATCCCATGGTTAATTTTTTTGCTAAAAGTAAGAGTGGCTGCGATGCATAAATTATTGAAAAATAAATTTTTCAGATTTTTTTCTCCTTTTTTACGGAAATGGGGAATTGTGCATACTCTTGGATTCTGCACGACCACACAAACTGTACCAGTTATCATCGAAACATATGTCAGCACTGTATTTATCGGATCAGAGATTATTATACACCAGTGGAAGAATTTTAATTATCCTTCTACTGAATCTAAATCTTGCTGTATATTGTTTGTTTGTATTACAAAATTTTATACATTGCATAACCTGACAAACAACACATAAGAATATTCCCTATCAATACTCGAGTATTATGCATACCAAGCAACACATGAAGCTCAAGGGATTAAACTCTGATAAACTTCTCATCGTTTATTTCACTATTCCAATGGCAACTTGCGTTATCTACTTCAATTATATTCCGATTCTTTCATCTCTTGAAGCTTGTTGATTAATTCGACTTCTCTGCAGTAATGAACTTGATCCTTCCTTATAGTCTGGCATATTATTATGACTACTATTGTTCATTTGCTCTTGGAGAATATTACGTGGAGTAAATTCGGATGGGTTGTGGTTTCCTTGTGGTTGTTGTTGTGACTGTTTCTTTTGTTGAACAGTGTCATCATACTCTAATATATCTTCAGGTGATAACTTAATGGTTGTGGCATCTCTTCTCAACATTTTGAGATATATGATGAATACAATAAGTGACTCTAATGGATCTGGTAAAGATAATGAAGTTGTTAAAATTAGTGGTTAAAGTCTCAAAGAAAACTAACCAAAGAGAACACGAAAAGCGATAATGAACAGAAAAATAAAAAAAGAAAAAAAAAATAAATCGGAAGTGGGAAACCTATCTAGTCTCACTGTAAACCAAATTAATCAGATTGAATCCATCTATTACAATAAGTAATCAATCAAAGTAATTTGGTAAAAAAAACTTTCAATAGGTTAATACTTTATAAAACTACCAAATTATTTGAATTTAGTATAGTTTGACTAAATATTTTTATTCCCAACATCATCCTCCCCTTATTGCTTCTTTATTTATTGAATTTTTTTTTTTTGTTAATCAAGGCTAGTAATAGAATAAAGAATAGGTTCGAGTTGTAATTCACTTGTCAAACTTTGAATCTTTTACTTTTATATTTAACAGATTTGAATTTAGACTTTTGTTTCCTTTTAAGATAATGTCAACAAAAGCTGACCAAGTGATTACCTTATCTCAAGTACAATCATTATCGGACGGTCTGGAATCTAAAAAATCTATAATCTGGAAAGAATTTGGTAACTTTTTAGATAAGAGTGTTGAAATTCAAGAACCTATTGCTAGTAATAACTCGATATTAAACAAATTTATTGCTAACTCATTTCCAGACAGATCTTATTTATCACAAAACATCGCGTATAAGATTTGTAATTCCTGTCAACGTCCAATTGGGTTAAAAAGTTTAGAGCAACATTATACCAAGTGTGTTGAGATGAAACAAAAGAGGCAACAAGAACAACAAGATAATGCTAGTTCTTCTAATAACAATCAACTGAAGAAGAAGCGTGGAAGAAATGGGGCATTGATCGAACTAGAAGGTTCATCTGTGGATAGTTCAAGAAGTGGTACTCCTGTTCCCAATAACTCAAATACTCCAACCAATTCTAATAGTAATACCAATAATGTAAATTCTGATTCAGCTCAACCAGTTGTTAAGCCAAAGAAGAAGTATAAGAAATCACAAGCTCAAAAGGAAAAAGAAGCTGCTGCCGCGGCCGCTGCTGCTGCTGCTGCATCGAATGGTGAAAAGCCACCAAAGAAAAAGAAAGCTGCTGCTGCTGCTACTACTAGTACTGCTACTACTACCACTACTACTCCTACTGCTAAACAAGAACTGACACCAAAACCAAAACCTGCCCCAAAACCAAAGGGTCCTGTTGATGTTGAAAAACAATGTGGTGTAGCATTACCTTCTGGTGGTCTTTGTGCACGATCCTTGACATGTAAAACTCATTCAATGGGGGCAAAACGTGCTGTACCAGGTAGAAGTGCTCCATATGACGTGTTGTTACAACAATATCATAAACGAAACCAGGCCAGTATTGCCAAAAACCATGCCATGATGATGCAGCGTCGAGAAAATGCAGCATTTCACCAGCAGCAAGATGCTGCCTCAAATGCAGCTAAAATATTACATCCTGATGAAGAAACTGAATATGTGTTGGCAGGTGTTTCTAAGAATACTACTATTCCATTGGAAAGAAAGGTGATAATGCCAGTTAGATATCGACATCGTTTCCTTCGAGCAAGGGAATTTTATGCCAATGCATTAATCATATCTGCACATCATAATCAGCAAAATCAACAAAATCAAAATGGAGGTGCCCAAGGTGGTAGTGACCAAACATTAGCAAATCAAGCTATTTCTGGATCTATTGGTGGGTTACAAGGTAGATGTGCCTTGATTAATATTGATGCTAAATCTTCTGACGTAAATTCCCCAACCCAAACATTCAGTGCTATTCCAGGTGAAATGTACCAAGTAAGAGCACCATCGAAGCCAATTGTTATGACTGCACAACATAATGCTATGCAACAACAAGCTTTCCAACAACAATTATTGAAATACCAACAACATCAACAACAACAACAAATGTTATTATTGAGACAGAGACAGCAAGCTCAACAGCAGCAGCAGCAACAACAGCAACAACAGGCTCAGGCTCAGGTACAATCAGGGCAACAACTGGGTAGTGTGATATCTACAAGCGGCACTGAACCGAAAACAGAACCGTAATATTATTTTATTTAGTTTTATTATTATTTTCATTTCTGGTTAGTTTTATTATCCTAGTTTAATTATATGTATATTTTATTTATCCATTCCCAAAAAAAATAAAAAAAATAAGATTCTATTTAGAGCTATAATTATGACGACCCCATTTAGGTTTATTATTCATAATCCATTTATGATGCAAAACTTCCTTCAATGTAATTCTCTTTGTTGGTTCCCGTATCAATAATTTTGAAATTAAATCGACAGCATCAGGATCTAAATAACTTGGATACTTTATATCCACACGAACGATTTTCTCATATGTTGTATCTCTATTAATTGCTTCGAATGGTGGTTTCCCAACAAGTAATTCATAACATAATATTCCTAAAGCCCAAATATCAACTCCAAAATCATGATCTTTACTTTCAATCATTTCAGGAGCCAAATAATCAATAGTTCCACAAATAGTTAATCTTCTTTTGTTTTTCGCATAAGCGGACCATCCAAAATCACTCAATTTCAAACAATTATCCAATGATAACATGATATTCTCTGGTTTTAAATCTCGATGAATGATGTTTTTCAGATGTAAATAAATCAATGCTTGAGTAATTTGAAATATATAATAACTTGCAGTTGGATTATCAAATCTTCTTACTTTCTTTAAAGTATGATATAATTCTCCTTCTAAACTAAATTCAAGAACAAGATAAATATTCTTAGAATCATGAAACCAAGAATATAATCGTGTAATATTTTTATGATATAATTCAGATTGAATTTCCACTTCTCGTTTGAAATTTTTTTCTAATTTTAATGATGTTAATTCCTCTTTAGACATTACTTTAAGGGCAAATATCAATCCCAGTTTTTTATGTTTAACGCAATAAACTCTTCCGAGCTTACCTTTTCCTAAAACTTTCCCAAACTCAAAATCATCTAATGTGAGCTGTTGCTGATGTGGTTGTTTTTCGATATTTAATGATCCCATGGAATTATTGGTCTTGTTTGGGGATTCAACAAATGGAGATGATGATAACAGTACGGGTGATACCGTAGTCGATGACTTTTTTGTAGGGGTCATGAAAGTAGTATTGCGATGTAAATAAATATTATTAGTTTTAGTTTTAGTTTTAGTTTTAGTTTTAGTTTTAGGTGTTGGTGTAGTAAAATTATTTGAATTTGATTTGATTTTGATGGTTTTTGGTTTGGATATTTTGAATTCCGTAGCTGAAATTGCAGTTGTTGTTGTGCTGGTAGTGGATATATTGGAGCTAGATAACTTCATGGTATTTAATTGAATATTATTCAAAGGCTTTCTTTGAAAATGAAATGATTTATCATTATTCGATCCCATTTTTGATTCTTTTTTGATCACATAAGCTGGAGAGGACAGAAGTGAAATTGACATCGTCTAGGAATTGATTAGACGAGGAGTGAGTTGAATTACTTTTGATGCTTGTCTTTGAATTCGATTTTATTTTTTTTCTGGTTTTGTTTTGTTTTGAATTTCCTTTTTCGTGTGAACGCGGTGGTGTTTGGAAATTTCGTTTTTGTTTTCTTTGCTGCAAAGTTTTTTTTGTAAGTATTTTTAGTCATAAAAAGCTACGCGGAACTATTTATCGTAGCGGTAGGAACTTTCGTAGTGTTTGCAACTAGGATTCTAGCCCATTTAAACAAAAGCATAAGTTGTAGTTTTATTTTAGATCAAACAACTGATACTGTTAGAATGTTATGAAGATTATAATTACTAAATTCAAACAAGATGATGTATATATTAGATTTGTGTAATATTTGAATGGATGCACTTAATATTCAGAAGGAAGAGACTGTAGTATGAATTGAAATAAGACTGTTACAACGTTAGGGATTAATAAAGAGTGAACCAAGTATTTTCATGTACTTGTTATCATGAGACTAAAATCCACCATATAGTTTTTAGTAGTAGCTATTGTGCATTCTAATTGAAGTGTAGAAATCGCTAAGACAATTCAAACATTTGAAGAGACCAAAAGATAAAATACTAGGAACTCTTAAAAAAGTTAGAAAAAAATTCTCAGAAGGAGCAGTTACATTAAAGTAAATTATTATATACTTGGTTACAAAATAAAAGTCATTTGGATTTAGATTTGATAATACTTAGATTTTTGTATCAACATCTGTAATTATAAATGAAATATATTTGTTTTAAATTGAAATTAATGGGTATGAGTCTTTCCGATCTTCTCGTAGTTCCTTTGTTGTTCTTTATCATTGAGCTATACACTCTAGGAATCATTTTAAAGAAATTTTTAATTATATATTAGTTACTTATTGTATACCAAACCAAAGTAGTTAAATTAACAAAAGAAGAGATGGAATTTGGATGATGAGGATTATATGTATATCTTCTAGGTTTGTCGGCGCATAAAGATGCAAATTATTGTAATTGTGGTCAAGGAAATCATTAAAGCCACTATACACAAAATAAAGTCAACCAACCGTATAGATTCTTTAAAACCTGCATGGTTTCTGATCAGGAATGTCACAATTTTTTCAATACAGAAAAGCATACAATCGCTAATTAAAGAAACTCCAATCGTAAATAAACATCTCAACATTCTGAAATTTGTTCGGTGTATAATAGCCTCTTGGGGTTGTTGGAATACTTCTGAAAACTGTTGTTTTCCATGATCTAAAGGAAACTCTCCTATACTTAACTCAGTCATGGTTTATTAGGGATTAATATATAAGAATGTTTTAAAATGAAAAAAAAAAAGAAGAACCAACAGTTGAATGTTAATATGATTAAGAAGTGGATTGTCTAGGTAGATGAAATACAGCTTAATAATTCTTTATTTTTCCTATGTTTGCACCCAGCAGAGTCGTTGTCATGAGGGGGGGAAAAATTAATAGTAAATGCAACTAACTTGCTTGTTAGTATCGTGACAATGACAAGAAACAATAAATAATACTTTTAGTAATGAATCCTTGTTGTCTTGTAAGGTTGACTTAATTTTTTGTTGGAAATATACTTGTACTGTATTTTATTTTGGCTTACTGAAACAATAATTAGCAGGTTTTCACGATAATTCAAGCCAAAGCATGTAAATGCGATGTATGAATAATGTAGGCTTTTGTTAGGGCATCCAGGAAAAGTGGGATTCAAGAAAAGAATTATTCAAATTTATATATTTCAAGGAAAGTATTCTGAATGTCTACTGATCACTTTTGTTTTTGATCAATGACTGGCATTAGATATTGGAATAACTATATTTAGGGTAATTTAAACCACCAATCAATTCTTCTTGCTTTCTGCATTGTCGTTACAAACAATTTGATTGCAAAAGCAGGGAAGTTAGTCTATGATACAATGTGAATACAAAAAAAAAAAAAAATTAGGAAGCCCTGAGGAATGTCGTGCTGCAAAGTTTCAATAAATCCCAGACAACCACTACCTACTACAACCACACTAGCAAACAATTTTGGTTACTGACACTTCTCCAATATGAATCAATTAGCACTGCTTAACTTCCCTGTGGAGGTACAATGGATGAACACTCAGTTTTGTTCCCAAATCGCAATTATTGAAATGGAGAGATATCCCTGAAATTGGGTCATATCGTACCGTATCTATTATACACCAAAATTGAAATTAGAGGCACTCTTGATGTGCCTAATATATATCTTTTGGTGAACCTAGTCGTATTCCATTTGACCCAATGGATGAAGATATTTTTGGAGAAGAAAACTATGATATTGTCAAAGGAGAAAAGTTTGATGGTATAAGAGAACTAAGGTATGGTCTTTCTAGAGGTGGTTATATTGAATTAGAGGATGAATTGCATCTAGTTCGATTGCGCAATCTCTATTCCATTGATGAATATCACGAAGATCAAAATAAAGTGGACTGAATCATTGGCCAAATTAAGTAAATTAAATTCCACAAGTGTAGTGCATGATCACTACGATAGAGCGTTTTTTTTTTTTGATTTGTTGATTTGTTGATTTATACATGTATATCAATCAATAAATTCTTCATATTATGTTTTCTTGATAGATCAACCATATACATGTAATTCTACAATGTGATGGGGTAATTTCGTTTCAAAGTATTAATCGCCCTAGATTCTGTGTTTTTTTCTTATCATTTGGTATTAAAGAAGAATTTACAAATCAAATTAAATGTAACTTGGTAGCTCAGTATCATTTGAAGGGAAGGATATATCGTATATACTTTTTAATTTTCAATTTATAGTCAATTACAACTTTCTACTAAAATTCATCATTATTCAATATTTTGTCTATTTGTCTAATTTTGAATATTTTTTTTGCATCTAAAATGTACACAGCATAGAACATGATACTGTTGATGATATTGAAATGGAAAATATTTGCTGTCTAATTAATATTGCGTATATATTAATGTATAAAAGAAAAAATTTTTGTTCGTTATTGTAATGTAACGCGCATTTTTTTTTATGATAATGGATGATGATGATGATGATGATAAACACGGCGGGGGGAAGGGAATTCTTATTATTCCCACGGCTATGCTATACTGTAACGTCTTTTTTTTTTTTTACAAAAAAAATTGTACCGTACTTTACCGTACTGTAATGTACTGTATTTGTGTACCTTCATCTCAATGGTTATTTTTAGTATGTACATTGCCACTTTCACTTGATGACGGTTTGTTTGTTAATCGCCATGCTTTTCTTGTTTTTCTTTAATGCTCAGACGAGTGTTTGTAAAGTAACTTGTTAATTGTACAAGACGAGTAAAAATAAGGGAAAATAAAAAGATAATTTTTAAATCATACAGGAACATCATTATCAGTAAAATTTAAAAAAAGAATTTATGACCACATCTAGACTATTAGACTGTATTAGACTGTAATTTTTTCTTTTTCAATTTCCTGGTCATTTATTTTTGTTGCTTATGTACAGTGCACACTTTATGCACTATCGTAATGCTTTTTTACAATACATTAACCACACAAAGATTTCGATAACTCCGGCAATCCGATTAATTGATATCCAATTGTTCTACGTGTACTTAACTGTATTCCGTAATTTCTGGCTCTTGTAAGTTGATTTAATTTCATCACGATGAATAGAAATTTATTTCTCCATTTTTTTTATTTAGTTTGGCGCCTTATATGTTTGAATTGTATGGGTTATTATGTAAGATGTACATGAAGAGGAGAAGAAGAAAGATCGTCATTAATTTCTGTTTCTAGATGATATGTGAACTGTATTGTACAATACAAGTACAAGTACAAGTACAAGTACAAAGAATAGTAATACAAAACATCTTCATCATCGCATGGCCAAAAAATAAAAAAAAGACAAAGACAAAAGAAGAAAAAAAAGGGCGTCTGAATTCATCCGCGGTTTTTTTTGTTTTTTAATTTTTATGTACATGTATATGTTACTCTCTTTTGCTCATTATTTCTTAATGTGTACACGTTAGTCATTTGATCTTTTTTTTTTTTTAAGTTTGTTTGGTTAGTTGGTTGTAATAGTAACTGACCATGATTCTTCTCTTCTCTTCTCTTCTCTTCTCTTTAGGTGATTTATTTTATTTTTTATCTCCTATTGCATAAGCACTATACTGTATATAATTCATTGCTAAACATTAATATGTTACAGTATCTCTACAGTACAAGTATGTTCTTCATTAATCAGTATACAATTTAAATGTACCTTAAAAATCTGATTGGATATAGGGTCAAAATAATAACACTTTTGAATGTACAATACCACTATGAGTCGTGTGATAGTGCTAAGACTACATACAGTACATTCTGGCAAATCGTGTGCATACCAAAAAAATACGCTACAGTACACTAAAATGGTTAAAAGTTACAGCCGTGTATATCATTCACTAAAACCCTAAAAATAAAGAATAATAATAATAAATCTTGTAAAAAAAGAGAAAAAAAATAAAAAATCTTAATACTACAAGAATACAACAATAATGATTTTGATGATGATTGTACAAGGTCAACCAGTAGATCATCATGGGCTAGAATACACAGAAGAATAATACAGTATTTTAGAGAATGACAACTTCAAAAAACAAAAACAAAAAGAAAAAGGTGTGAGAAATCATGTGGCTTATAAATTTTGTGTCACGTTATCATTTAAAAAAGTGGTCAAACTTTTTTTTGTTTTTGTTTTTGTTTTGTTTTTGTTTTAATTAATTTCGTGTATTTCTAAGGGAAAAGGGTAATTAGTGTAAGTGAGATGTGTATTGTGTAGTGCAAAGAATTGTTTTCAATCATACAGTTTGGATTGGGTTTTGGTGTGTGTATTGTGTTTGAATTATTTTGGAACAATAATATTAAACTAAAACTTACAGAAGGAGTAAAGGAATTTTTTTTAACATGTACAAGATAAAAATCTTCAATTCCTTTTTAATTAAATTAAGCAGAGGCTATAAATATAAATTAAAATTACCCAATTTTGAATTTTTATTTTTTTTATTTATTTATTTAAATATAAAAAATTTTTCCCTTTTTTCTAATTTCCTAATTCTTTTTTTTTATATATATATTTGTTTTAGAATTTGGATTTTTTTTTTTATTCAATTTAATTTAATAAAAATTTCAATCATTTAAAATATTTTTGTTTTATTTTATTCAACAATCAATTCATATTCCTCCCATTTATATTTTTTTTTAAATATGGCCATTAAAGATAAAGTTAAGAGAGTTTCTAAAATCTTTACTTCTAATGATTCAAAAGATTCTTTAAAGAAAGATTCTACTGAACATGCTAAAGATGAAATAGAACATCCAATTGAAGGTGAAACTCCAGTTGTTGATTCTACTGAAGTAACTGCTCCAATTGAAGTTAAATCTAAAGAACCAGCTGCTGCTGCTGTTACTGCTACTGCTCCTGTTGCTACTGCTCCTGTTGCTACTGCTACTGAGGAAGAAGAAGTTGCAGCCAAAGTTGAAGAACCAGTTGTTGCAACCACTGATGGTGTTGTTGCCACTGCCATTGCCACTGAAGAAGTAGAAGCTAAACCTGTTGATATTTCTACTGTTGAACCAACCATTGAAACTGAAACACCTGTTGTTGAAGCTGAAGCTATATCTGATACACCTGCCGTTGAAGCTGAAGCAGTTAAAGATGAAACTACTGCTGATGCCACTGCAACTGCTGAAGATGCTAAAGCACAAGTTAAAGATGCTTCTGCTAAAACAGAAAAGGCACCTAAGAAGAATGATTTCTTTAAGAAATTTATTTCTAAATTCAAAAAGACACATGCTGCTAAAAATTAGAGAGTTTATTATTTTAATCATACACACTTAGTGGTAATTTGGATGTATTTTGAATTTTTGATTTACTGTCCTTTCTAATCCTCCCTTTCTTCTTCTTGTCTGGTTTTGGCGAATGGTTTTTTACAACTAATTATTATTATTATTATTATTATTATTACTGTTTAATTGTTAATGTTTTTTTCTTTCTTATTCATTCATTTTTTTTTTTTGTTTTCTAATTTAATACAGATAATTATATATATATATATATATAAACTTGTTAAAATGATCGATTTGATTAGATGGATAAACAATCCCCCCCCTCTACTAAGACATATGGTCCCATTTGAAATCATCCATTGGTTTAATCAAATTGTACCCAGATAATCATATGGCCCAAAGGATCATGTTAGCCCTAAAATAAATCACTTACATAGTAAAACTTTTTCTTAAAGTAAAATTATTTTTTTAAACACGTAAAAAGGGAAATTCATTTACTTTCAATTTCAAGGGGGAAAGAAAGAGGAGGAGGCAATGGCAAAACAACAAATAAATTTTACAATGCCTATAATGTAAAACAATAAGAGGGATTTTTTTTTTCTTCCTTTCCTTAGCAACAGGTACTTTAGAGTAGAGCAGAACAACTATAGAGGGGGAGTTAATAAATCCTAAAAGTAAAAAAAAAAAGAATAAGATAAAGTTGAAGATTAAATGATAACCTATTGGTGTATAAACTTCTATTGTATTACAGTACTTGTAATGTATTATCTTTTTGGTAGTCAATTGATAATTGGTAATATCGGGCAACAGAAACTAATTATTGATAAACAATTTTTGGATCCTCGTTTTAAATTACAAGTGGAGGTAATCTATTTTTTTTTATTTTTTTTTTTAGATTTATTTAGTCCGTTTTATTATGAGTGTGGAACTATAACTTTAACTGTGGAACCATAGTAGCTTATGTATCATGTCCACCCATTTGAAGGTGAATGACTGTATCCCATTTGGGTCTATAATAGAACAAATGTGTTTGTGTGTTTGTGTGTTTGGGGGGAAGTACTTTCACAGTAGGTCATCAACCATATCTACTGTATGTTGTAGAATTTTACCCATCGACTAATTTAATACCCCAGAAGTTGTTTGTCGTCATTTCTTTACATCACTGAAACAAACATCAATCCACTCCAATCATGTTGTACATTTACAATAGACGAAAAACAATAATTTGTGATTTTCTTTTATAATTTGAATCAAAGCCAGTACTCCCCCCTCATATCTTGTGTGTTAATATAATATTCCAATAGATGTACAAATGTGTTGTAATAACTGTTTGATTATTCATTAATAAACTCAACTTCTTTCTACTCATCGTTAATTTTGTTGCAAACAGGTACTGTTTTTTTCTGTCTTCCCGGCTGTGTCTCGCGCTGTCGTTCTCTCTCTCTCTCTCTATCTATCTCTCTCTTTTGGTTACGTTCTCTATCTTTACAACGACTTTTGGAAATCCCCATATCCATATCCATATCCATATCCATATCCATGATTTTTTTTATCTACATATATTATTTTGTTTTGGTTTGGTTTGTTTCTCGGATTTGAAGGCTTATGTAATCAATGAATCAGATAGATAGCCTATTTTCCCTTTACAGATACATTTTTTTATGAATTTGGAGTATTTCCGAAATCAAGATTAACTCTGAACAATTCTACACGACATTCACCTGAGAATTTCTTTTTTTTCTCTCTTTCTCTCTCTTCCCTCTCTTCTGGACAGGAGAAATTAATACCAGTACAAGTTAGAAAAAAAAAAAATTTTGTTCTCATACAAAAAAAAAAATTAAAACTCACTAAAAACATTTATTTGCTGACATCACTTTTGGTCTCATCTTCAACAACATTCAACCAAGTCGTCAAACTTAAACCTATCAATATAATTTAGTTGGATCCATCAATACATACACCAACTTTAATCATCTTCAATATCTTCAACAACGAGATAACTCCATAACTTTACGTGTTCACATTTAGCATTTCATTTGTGCCACATCGTCTAATCTGTTTTTTTTATTATTGTTTTTTTTTTAATTTGGTGTGGTTATTGTCCTTCTTCATTACAACCAAAATCATTCCTGTCATTTTATTAAAATAATAATAATCAACTACTACTAGCGCGTTTTTTTTTTTTGAAATCATGGATTTAAGAGTTGGAAAGAAATACCGGATTGGTCGTAAAATCGGTTCAGGTTCATTTGGTGATATTTATTTGGGAACAAATATTATTTCTGGTGAAGAAGTTGCCATCAAATTAGAAAACACTAAAGCAAAACATCCTCAATTAGAATATGAAGCTAAAGTCTATAAGGCTTTAAGTGGAGGTGTTGGTATCCCATTTGTTAGATGGTATGGTACCGAATGTGATTATAACGCCATGGTTATTGATTTATTGGGTCCTTCATTGGAAGATTTGTTTAATTATTGTAATCGTAAATTTACTTATAAAACCGTTTTATTATTGGCAGATCAACTTATTTGTCGTATTGAATATATTCATGCCAGATGTTTTATTCATCGTGATATTAAACCAGATAATTTTTTGATGGGTATTGGAAGAAGAGGTTCTCAAGTTAATGTTATTGATTTTGGATTGGCCAAAAAATATAGAGATCCAAGAACTCATTTACATATCCCATACAGAGAAAATAAGAATTTAACTGGTACTGCTAGATATGCCAGTGTTAATACTCATTTAGGTATTGAACAAAGTAGAAGAGATGATTTAGAAAGTTTGGGTTATGTTTTGATTTATTTCTGTCGTGGTTCTTTACCATGGCAAGGTTTAAAAGCTGCCACTAAAAGACAAAAATATGATAGAATTATGGAAAAGAAAATGACAACTCCAAATAATATATTATGTAAAGGTTTACCTGGTGAATTTTTGGAATATATGAATTATATTAAAACTTTAAGATTTGATGACAAACCAGATTACCCATATTTGAGAAAATTGTTTAGAGATTTGTTCAAGAAGGAAAATTATAGATATGATTATGTTTTTGATTGGACCTTGTACAAATTCCAACAAGAAAAACAAAGACCTCAACAAGGTAAAATCACTGATGCTGATAACCAAGATCCACAACAACAACAACAACAACAACAACAACAGCAACAACAACCACAACAACAACAACCACAGGGTCAAGTCCAATCTCCAGGTCAAGGTCAAGGTCAAATTCCACAAACTACACAGCAACAAATTCAATCTCAACAACAACAGCAACAGCAACAGCAACAACAATTAGCTGCCCAACAAAAGCAAGGTGTTCCACAATTACAACAATATTCTGATCAACGTCTTCAAACTCAAAGAGCCATGTATCAACCAAGTCAATCCTATGCAGCCAATCCTAAAGCCCAACAACCACCAGCACAAACTCAAGGTGGAAATCCAGCATGGCTTTAATTGAAAAAGGGTAATATTGTATAATACTATATTTTGTTTTCTTTGATGATTCAATTTTTAATCCTTTATCATTATATTTTTTTTTCTTTTTTAACTAATTAAAGTGTTTTGTAAATCATATTCTTTGATATTATTTTTATATATAATTAATTACTATTATTTCATTTTTGTTTATTCTTTGATTTTGTTATTGGTGGGGGAGTGGAAATTTTCTGTCTATTATATATATTACTTTATATTTTACACTATACATAGTTGTATGTACATGTTTTATTCTTATACTTTTTTCTTTTTGCAGTATTTATATCTTAAACTTCTGATTTATCTTAATTAGTAGTAGTAGTTAATTCAACTGCTTTCTTTGGTTCTTGCTTCTTTGGTTGTTCTTTAATTTCTTCAGTATAATTAAATAAGAAATCAAAAATACTTGCACCACCTTTAACAATTTCACCTTCATCATCTTTATTATTTTTAAAAGAATCAATAAATCCAAAAAATGCATAAAAAGTATTTTCTTTACTTTCTTCAGCATAAATTTTATCATAAATATATTTCATTTTAAAATCTTCCATTTCTTTATCAAATTTAATAAAATCAATTGGATCATAATCAGATTTAGTTAATTTAGTATTATAACCATCATAAACTGGATTTTCTAATAATAATCCTAATGCAGGAGCTTTTGGAATATTAATTTTATCTTCATTAAAAAAATTATTAATGATTTTATAAGGTAATGATAATCTAACAACCATTGTTGCCATTGCAATCATTTTTCTAATTTGATGTAACATAAATGATTGACCATGAATTTTAATACTTATCCATTCAGTACCTTCAATAACAAATGGATCAGATACTGTAGTTTTAATCATATATCTATTTACACTTGTATCTTTAAATGGTTTACCAACTGTAAAATTATGAAAATTATGAGTACCTTCATATTGTTTCATAACTTGACGAAATTGATTTAATTTATAATTCAGAACTCGATATTTTCTTCTACATGAATTTTCAATTGATTTAATATTTTTAATCAATTTAGTATATGAAATATTAGAATCGGGAGAATCATCATTATCTTCTTCTTGTTCTTTAATTGGAATTTCTTGTAAATTATCACCAATTGAATCTAATTGTTCTTGAGTAATTCCAGATTCTAAAATTTTTAATTTAGTATCTTCCCACCATTTAATTCCTTCTTCATCATTATCTTGTTCAAATAATTCAGGATTTTCTTGTTTTTTAGTTTTAATCAATTCACTCAATACAGTTTTTGGTTTTGGTGGTAATAAAGAATAAGTTGGTAATAAATATTCATAAATTCTTGAAGAACAACATTTTCTACAATCAAATCCTTTTGTTGTTCTTTGAATTCCCCAAATTCTAATTTGATTAGGTAAATAATTATTAATTTTTGTTAAAATTTCTGGATCTTCAATAATCATTTTTAATGAAATTACATTTCCAGCAGCATGAACTCCTTTATCTGTTCTTGCAGCTCTTTGAAATTGATTTTTTTTTAAATCAGTTGAATTTTCTTTTGATATAGCTTCTGCTTTAACCATTGCATCAAATATATCTTGTTCAATGGTTTTAACATTAGGATCATTTTGAACTTGCATACCATTATATCCAGTACCACAATATCCTAACATAACAGCAACTTTACGTTTTGGTTTTCTTGGAGTTTTTTCAACTGGATTACCATTTTCATCAACTAATGGAGTATATTCAATTCTAGACCGATAATATTCTGTTAGTATAAATAATGAATTCTCTCTTATAAACAAATCAAAAAAACAAATCAATATATTAGTTTGGTGTGTTAACATACTTTTGTCTGGAATAGTTGTTTTCTTTTTTGGAACGTTTCTTGTCATCTTCACGAGATTCAGTTGATTTTCTAATCTTTGATGATGAAGAATCATTGATTGTTGTACCTTCTGAAGAAACAGAATCAACAATTTCTTTAACATCGTTAGTAATGTTATTGACTGAAACTTCTTGTTTTTGTTCTTGTTCTGACATTTTAAAACTAATTCAAAGGTTTATATTGAATTTTCAAGTTCTTCGAGAAAATGAATTGATCTTGGAAAAATTTTCGATTCACAATTGGAAAGAAAAAAAAAAAAATTCAATATTGGCAGAGAATCTCATCTCATCAATAAACCTCAGAGAAAAAAAAAAAAGAAGTTGAAAATTTATTAACGAATATACCTTTGTCTATCCCATCCATCATCCTTCTCCCTTCAGGCAAACCATTATCATATCATTATCATATATATATATATAACAGTTAATTATTACATAATGAGACCACTTACAGAAGAAGAAACTAAAGTTGTATTTGAAAAATTAGCAAATTACATTGGTAGAAATATTTCATACCTTATAGATAATCCAGAAGATCCTCATGTATTTAGATTACAAAAAGATCGAGTTTATTATGTTCAAGAACAAATTGCTAAATTTGCTACTAGTGTAACTAGACAACAATTAATGTCATTAGGTATATGTTTTGGAAAATTTACTAAAACTGGTAAATTTAGATTACATATTACTGCATTACCTTATTTAACTCAATATGCTAAATTTAAAGTTTGGATTAAAACAAATGGTGAAATGCCATTCTTATATGGTAATCATGTTTTAAAAGCTCATATTGGTAGAATGTCTGATGATATTCCTGAACATGCTGGTGTTATTATATATAATATGAAAGATATTCCTTTAGGATTTGGTGTTAGTGCTAAAAGTACTGGTGAAGTTAAAAATATGTTACCTACTGGTATTGTAGCTTTTAGACAAGGTGATATTGGTGAATATTTAAGAGAAGAAGATACTTTATTCACATAGCGGATTTTTGTATATATGTATGTTATGTACATTCTTAAAAGAAAAAAAATTGGACTTTCTATTTACATGCTATAGTGTACTTTTATTTTTAATAACTCAACATAGATTGTTTTATCATACCATATGGATTACCTTGATTGTTAACATACAGAGATTGTACCAATTTTTCAAATTGTTCATCTTCATTTATTTCAACATTAGTATTAGTTGATTCTTCATCATATAATTTTTTATGGAAATCTTGTCTAATAATTAAAACACCTTGATCTTTCCAAAATTTCATTAATGATCTAACTTCATCTTTATTAAGAGGATTCAATTTAAATGGAGTAATTCCACCATTTGAAGTTAATTTATTAGCAACTTCAAAATCAAATATTGGAGATTTTAAATATGGATCATATTCTTCTTGTGGATAAACTGCAATTTGAGTAGTTTTTTTATTTAATGCAAAATCATTTGATTTACCTAATAAAACCCCACCTTTAATGAAATTTAATTCACCACTTGTTGCTTTTAATATAAAATCACCAATTTCAAATTCAGAAATATGAATAGGGGTGAAATCTGGATGTTTATATTTAGTTAATGAATAATCAGCAAAAGCATTAAAATTATCAATAGATAATAAAACAGGAATTTCTTTAGAATGTTCAATTAATTGTTCAATAAAAAATTGAAATGATAAATGTGGATTTGATCTACCAAATTCATGATTTTGATCTAAAAATTCATATAATGTATTTTTACCAGCTTTTAAAGTAACTTCTTGTTTATCTTTAATAAATTTATTATCTTTAGTTAATTTTAATTTTTTAAAAATTTCTTCATTTGATTTCATAATTTTCCAAATCCATCTTTTTGATAACATTGGTTGTTGATATAATTTAAGTTTATTGTTTTTAATATAATCTGAAGAACCATTAACAATTAATTCACCAGAATTTAAATGTAATACAATTATATCATTTTTAAATTTTTCATAAGATAAAGTAATGGCTTGATTAATTAAAGTAGATTTACCAGAACCTTTAATCCCATCAATATAAACTCTATTATTCTTTGATTCACCTTCTAATTTATCAACAAATTCAGTATTAATTCTACTGGTATTTGAAGTCACCATAGAAACAGGTTTATTAAACATTTCATGATGTTGATATTTCTTAAATCCTCCAATAATATTCAATTTAGATTCAATTTTTTTAGGATAACTAGTAATAATACCATTTTTCAAATTATCCAATTTAAGGGCATCAATATTAGTAGCTGGAGCAGTTTTATCTAATCCCAAATTACAAACAGCATCTCTAAATTTCAAATGAGTTAAACCAGTAGTTTTTCTAACTTCTTTCTTATTAGGATCAACTCTTTTTTTCAAAACTTGTTTCTTTTTACCTTCTTTTTGTCTAACATCAAAAACAACTGGAGTAGTTGTAAAAGTTCTGGTAAATGATACAGTAGGTACAATTCTAGCCCTAATGATATTGCTTGCCCTTAACATCATGGATATAGTTTTTTAATATGGTAATATAAATTCAACACTGTTTGGTCTCTTAAATATATTCTCTTATTTACTCAGTTAGAAAAAAAATTCAACCCAATGGAAGAAATGAAAAAAAATAAAAAAATAAAAAAATTTCAAAAAAAATATGCAGGATGTCACGTGTGGTCGTGTTTGGATCAAGAAGAAAAAAAATTTTTCTTTTGCCTTTTCCTACTTCAATGAGAGACATTTTTACCAGTATCATAGAAGAAAAAAAAAGTATATAAAGTGCGGTCCGTCTTTGACATCCAAAGGATTTTTTTTCATTTTTTTACTTCTTCTTGTTTCTTTGTCTATTGATTAGACCAAAAAATTTATAATGTTAAAAGTACTATTCAATCCAAGATATGTGACCATAAGGTCATCACCTCTACTGTTGATAAGGTTTAAATCAATGAAGGGACATAGAGGAGGAAGAAAACCAATTTCAAAAAAACCACCCATTAATAAAAACCCACTGGTTAAACCAGTACCCAAGAAGAAAACAGCTCAACCTAAATTAGAAAAAAATATTTTTAGTTCAGGTAAATTTTCTCAATTATATAATGAAGGTGGTCATATGTCAATTGGAGAATCACCAATTGATAATTTTAATCAATTGAAAATATTTCCAACAGTTAGGGAAGCAATGATTAAAGAGATTAAATCTCAATATATTCTTAAAAATGATAATCCACAGAAATCAAAAGATGAATTGGTTATTAAACCAACACCGGTTCAAATTGGTGCTATCAGAACAATTAATCAAGCGAGAAAGTCTAAAGCTGGTGAACTTTCGGAAAATAAATTGGCTAAATTAAGTGATGCTGATCGTATTCAATATGAACTTAGAATAGCTAATGAAATTGAAAAAACTAAAGTTTTTACTATTGCTGCTGAAACAGGTTCTGGTAAAACATGGGCTTATTTGGCTAGTTTATTGAGTAAATTAAAAGATGATGATTTTTCAATATGGAAAAATGATCCTGAAAGATTAGAAGGATTAAAGAAATCACATTCTGTTAGATCAATTATTTTACTCCCAACTAATGAATTAGTTGATCAAGTTTATGATGTTTTGGAAAGAACAAATGAATTTAAATTGGAAAATCAGCATATTCCTCCAGATTTTAAAGAATTTATTCAATTGCCAGAAAATCAAAAAATGGGATTATCAATAATGAAATTATCTCAAGGTGAAGCACCAGTTAAATTATTTCGTCGATTGGAAACTGAAGGTAGAATTGATGTTTTAGTTACAACTCCAGGTAAAATTGTGGCTTTTTCTAAATTGATTAATATTAATCGTCCATTTAGAATTTTTGCTAATTTACAATATTGTGTTCTTGATGAGGCAGATACTTTATTTGATGATTCATTTGAAAAAAACACTACTGATGTGATTATTCATTTTCCAAAATTACTTGATTTGATATTGGTTTCTGCTACTATTCCAAAATCATTTGAAAAAAAATTAATCAGATTATTTCCTGATTCCAAATCATTAATCAGAATTGCTACACCATCATTACATAAAGTACCAAGAACAATTAAGACAATGATTATTGATGCTGATGCATCACCATATAATGGATCTAAACCAAGAGCTTTGGCACAAGCATTATATGCTATTTCCAAAGATGGTACTGAATCAGGATATGTTAAACGAATAATTGTTTTTGTCAATGAAAAATCAGAAGTTGATGGGATTGTTGAATCAATGATTTCTAAATATAGGGTTCGTCCACAAGATATTGTTGGTGTTAGTGGATCAGTTAAAATTCAGGATAGAAAAGAAATGTTGGAACCTTTTCTTAAACCAGCTGAACCATTAGAAGAAAATGATCCAAATAGTAGTAAAGTTCAAATTTTGGTTACTACTGATTTATTGGCAAGAGGATTAAATTTCCAAGGGGTTAAAAATGTGATTTTATTGGGATTACCTAGAAATTCGGTTGATTTAGTTCATCGATTAGGTAGAACTGGTAGAATGAATCAAAGTGGTAGAGTTTTTATAATTGTTGATAAAAAATCTTTAAAATCTTGGATTAAAGGTTTAGGAAGTGCAATTATAAGAGGACTTAGAATTGGTTAAATAAAAACCAAAAGGTATGTTTTTTATTATTATTTTCACTATTTGTTTTTATGAACAAGGGATTCTTTTATTCTTTTTTCTTTAAATTTCGTTATATATATGATGATTCCAAAAGATTTTTTTTAGACGTTAGACTTCCTAATTATATATTGAGGAGAATGTCTTTAGATAGCTGATTATTTCGATAAAAAAAAAAGAAGGAGAGGAATCCTGTTTATGGGATGTGATGATGAATGTTTTTACTAACACACTTTTATTTAAAGATATAAGATTATTGTTTCTTTACAATGAAATAGTATGATTGTAGTAAAGGGTATTACCTATTTAGTAGGTTATCTTTTTGTAAATAGTTTTTAATGTAAAGAACGACTTTAATGATGATAGAAATGAACAAAATGTTTATTTATGTGTGTGTATATTACTGTAACTTGATATTTTAAAGTAGTGTGAAATTGTTAGGGTTTTCAACCAGAAATATTTTTTTTTCTTCTGTTTCATCGCAAGGTATAAAATCAACAAGCAAAAAAGAAAAATTTTTCATTCAATTAATAATTCACTTCTTTTTCTTCTTCTTCTTTAGTTTTAGTTTTTAATCAAACAACAATTCATACAAGTATGTTTTTTTTATTTCATTCAATGAAAATTACAATGAAGAGTTATTATTTTTTTTTGTTAAAAAAAATAAATGATGAAACAATAAACAGACTAAATTTAATGAACGCTTGACTTCCGATTTAACCATGGGGAGAAGTCTACTTTTAATTATCTGATCCATAAATAACTCAAATCACATTATCAATTTTTTTTCACCTTTAGAATTAATTTCATTTTTACTAACTTAATATCATTAGAATTTATGAATATATAAAACATCCTTTTTTTTTTAATCTTTGGATATATATTATTGTAGTTTATTTTTTTATATTAATATCTATTTCTCCTGGGAATTAACTTTATCTACATAACCTTTTACTTTCAATGGTATGTATGACTATACGACCCAGGAAGATTAATTAGTGCCAGCTATAGTACACTTTATATTTATAGGACTTATTTTTCACTATTCCTTTTTGAATATTGGTTTTAGCTCGGTACATTCTTTCTTTTCTTTGTAAGTTCAATAATCGCGTCATGGCATCTTTCTCTTTCTCTCCCTCTGTGTGTCATTATCTCAATTACTATGATTGTGTCTATAGTTGATGTGACATAATTAAGGGATTAAGCAGTTGTTTTTAACTGCTCATGTATTTATTTATTTTATTTTTGGTAGGAAATTATTGCAAAATTTCTCTTAAAATAATTGTGGCTTACGCCGTTGGTGCAAGATAATATTCCTTCCATTGAGCTTTCAACCAATCTCCCAATGTAACGGTTTACTCGAAGTTATTTCAGGTTAATCTCTAAAATCGGATCAACAGCATTCGGCTATTCTTTTTTTTTAACCCCGAAGTTGTTGTTGTTGAAGAGGGGGACATGTAGATGGACACTTTTTGTTGGTCTTGCATATAAACGTTTTATAGATAAGCAAGAATCTCGAATTCTCATTTGTAGATTCAAAATAATTTGCACGTGATTTCCTGATCTTAAATTTCCAATTACTCGTATCTCTGAAGATTAGAAATATAAAGAGAAAAAATTTTTATCCATGGATCTTTTTTTTTTTTTTGGAGGAAGGATTTGGTTTATGATAAGAGCAATAATAACAAGTTCATCATCATCATCATCATCATCATCATTAAGTTTTTCTGGTATAAGTTTTAGAAATATAATGACAGCCACTTTCAAGAATACTCCCAAAGAAGTTTATTTTTGTAATGAAGTTTTAAATAGAGTTTCATTTTTACGTGAAGATAATGAATTTATTCGGTCAAGTTTATTTCATCCATCAACAAGATTTATTTTTTTTAATGAACAACAACCTTTAATCCATAAGAATTTTGAAAGAAAGTTGTGTATATTGAAAAATGGTTCAAATCAAGGTAGTATAGAAGAAGATCCTAATGGAGGTTTGGGTTTCACTGGTACCAAAGCTGTTATTGAATCAGGGTTAATCGAAAATTTACCTAGTTGGAAATCAACTTTAGAAACTTGGTATCATGATAATAAGTTTCATGATAAATCATTGAGAGATGAAGGTAAAGCTGTTTTCTTATTTTTAGGGATTTTGGATGAATCCATTGGTTTAAATTTGAAAAGTTTGAAATTTTTGGAAACCTCAGAAGAAACTTATCTTGATCATCAAGGAAGATATCAAGGTATTGCATATTTTGCCGTTGATCTTACTAAGCTGAAAACATTACGTAAAGAAATTGTCCAATTTGTCAATGATTCAATCAATACCCTGCAATCATTGACCAATTCATCAACTGAGAATGGTATATATTTCACACATTCTAGAAAACACTATTTGGGGTTTAAAACAAGAGAAGCAAGTTTATTTTCTCAAGGTGCTATGTTTTTTAGTTGGCTTGATACCAACAAATTTTGTCCGGGATGTGGTCTGCCAACAATTCCTATACATGCAGGTGGTAAATTATATTGTACTAGTGAAGCAAAAAATGAAGAAAATGAAGATATATACAAGTGTCCAGTAAAAAGTGCAAAGGTTTCCAATGCATCTTTCCCAAGAACAGATATGGCAGTCATTTCAATTATAACAAATGAAGATCGTTCCAAAGTTCTTTTGTCTTTGAACAAGAGATATGCTATGGCTAGAATGTATACATGTACTGCTGGGTTTATGGAACCAGCAGAAAGTGTTGAAGTTGCCACTAGAAGAGAGATCTGGGAAGAAACTGGTGTTATAAGTGACGATATCAAAATAGTTAATACTCAACCTTGGCCATTCCCACAAAACTTGATGATTGGATGTATGGCAGTTGTGAAATTTAACAACAAGAATGAAATAATCCATTTAGGTCATGATAATGAATTAGAGGATGCCAGATGGTTTGATATTGAATTTGTTAGAAAATTGGTATATCCAGAGGAACTTACTGAAGAAGAAAAAGTAACCTTTAATCCAGAAGAAATCATTATTCCAATGAAAGAATCTATAGCTCATCTGTTGATTAAATTGGTTGTTGACGAAGCTACTAAGAAAAGTAAGTTATAAACGAGGCTTGATTGAATTAAAAATTCTCCTCACTTTAGATTTTATAAATCCGCGACCACAAGTGGTAAATCCGTCCAACCCCGTTTTTCACGTGAATGACGATTACCTTGCAATTTCAATTACATGTAATTCATAATTACAATACCCCATCAAAGATTTAGAATATTCAAGATTTTCATTTAAAATAACAATTTAGGTAAAAGCAAAGAAATATCCTTAACCTTCCCCCTTTTTTTTAATGAGTTTACCCATTAATTGACGTAAGATGATGTTGTTCCGACCTTCCGGATACTTTTCCGTTTCTTTTTCTATTTTTCTATTTTTGCATCTGTGTAAGTAAGCGGCAATTTTTTTCTTTTTCCTTCTAAGATGGTAGTGTGCAGATGATCAGAATGGTCCACAGTTTGAGATGAAAGTACCCACGTTTTTTCAATTTCAATTTTATTTATATACATAAAAAAAAAATACCTTTCACTTGTATTCTTATTCATATTCATATTAAGATTGTTTTTTTGTTGTTGTCATTTCTTTTTAGTTTATGTCCTTAGTAAGGTCTGTTTTGAAGTTTGTTAGAATGTCATCAACCGCAATTTCTCCAGTCATAGTTGGTCACAGAGGGTTCAAGGGAAAATACCCAGAAAATACTTTTGTTGGGTTCAATAAATGTTTTCAGTCAGGAGGTACAGTTATTGAAACTGATCTATGGTTATCCCTGGATGAGGTCATTGTTATAAGTCATGATCAATCTACCAAAAGAGTGTTTGTGGATTCAGAAGGTAAAGAAACTAATTACAACATCCTTGAGACTCCATATAACCCCACATTAAAAAATTTGAAAACTATTGAAGGTAATTACCCATTAATTACATTTAGAGAATTATTGAAGTGGTTTAAAGAATATTCTGACAAGGATCTCAGTCAAAATTATAAATTAGAGTTAGATATCAAAAGATTCAATCCTGTCAAAATAACCAAGTTTATTATTAAGGATTTACTATCTGTACACGAGGACATCACATGGTGGTACAATAAAATACAATTTGGAATCTGGGATCTAAATTTTTTGAAATATTTGAATCAAAATGATTATTTTCAAGATAAGTTTGGTTTAGACTCTAAATCTGGTTATACCCAATTTGATATTTTCAACATTAGTTTAAATTGGAGAGACTCAATCCATTATATCAACTATAACTTTTATTTAGATCAAACTGTTCCAGAAGATAGAGTTAAAGTTAAATTAACTGGGGTTTCTGTGATTTACATTGCAACTTGGTCTCATGAGTTTTTAACCAAGTTCATCCCATTGCTTCGTATTCAGAATCTTAAATTGTATTCATGGACCATTAATAATTATCTTCAATTTAGTTATTTGAGCAAAGTTGGTAAATTGGCTGATTTGGTTGAATATGGTGTGATATCAGATAATCCTGAATTGATGGCTAAATATAGAAGACAACAAGAACAAGAAGATGAAGCAGAAAGTGAACATCGTCCATTGATTCAACGTGAAAGTAAAGACTATTATAATGAAAATGGTGAATTAAGTATTGATTTAACATTTCAACAAAGAGTTTTACATTGGTTGTTTCTACAATTCAATTTATTAGTAGGTAAAAGAGTTACAATAGATGAGCAGCAATTTGTTACTCCTGTTGATGAAAATAAAATTAGAAAAATCCAAAGTAGTCCAGTTGCTCAATGGATATTTCAGACTTTACAAAAATATGGTATTTTTTAGAAACAACATTGAAAGAAATGATACAGAAGTTTTATTATATATATTTAAAGTACAGTTATTTTACTATACAGAGTTAGTAAAAATTTCCCGTGATATAAATCACGTGAAATATGTCGCGTAAATTTTTTATTTGCTCTTCTAATAAATTTGACCTGATTTTTCGTGCAGCGCACGTCCTTTAAGTTTCATTAGTTTTTTTAATGTGAGAGAATATAACCTCATAGTATAAAAGATAAATTGTAATAAGGTAAAAAAAATGAACAGAAAAATAAACTCAAATATCCAAATAACCCAAAAAAAAATCACCAGAAAAAATTTTCGTTCAATTTTACTTTTTTTTTATTTAATAAAAGATAAACATCAACAATTTACAATCATTTCTTACGTGTTCCTTGGTCTTTGATTATTAGTCTTGTTACAATTTGAATCAAAAAAAAAGAAATGGTTTTATACAAACGTAAACAAGTCAAAATAGTCCCTCCTCAGGATCTTCCAGATGATTTAGATACTCAAGTTTGGTTCATCCCTGAAACAAAAGAATGGTTTCTTCTGTACAATGATTATATTAGAAGAATGGATTATTTAAAAACAAGAAATTTTGTTTGTGAGATCACGGGGAATTCATGTTTGACATATTTTGAAGCGATGCAAAGTGAAGAAGAAGAAATCAAAGAAGTTGAGAAAAATTTCCCTGAAGCCTTGAGAGAACATATTTTACGATTTTTACAATTCAATAAAATTTCAAGATTGGATTTATTAGTTGATAAAGTATATCAAGTATTTAAAAATGATTATTTCCCAGGTGAAAATATTTATTTAAGAGGAATCGATAATAAAGAACCAAGTGTTAAACAAAGAGGTACTATTAGAGAAAAAGTTCAATATGGTCAAGATCAACCTACCAAATATTTAGTGGTGAGAGCAAATGATAATCAACAAGCAATTGTAACTGGTCATAATATATCTAGAGATCGAAACCATTTCACCAAATGGTTAATCAAAACCTTTATTAAGATGACAATGTCAAGATCGTACAAAGTAGGTGCACCATGGGTAGTTAAAAGCATGTATGCTAAAAAATATGGTATTCCAACGGCTTATCCAGAAGACTTGAAACAATTTGCCGAAACCACACCAACTGGTGAGATTATTTTTATTCAACCAAAAAAGAAAAGAGGGCCTCAACCAAAAAATCCTAATAAACAAGAGGAAATTAAAGCAAAGAAAGTTGCTGTTAAAAAAGAACGATTATTGACACCATTAGCACCAGCTCCACCTCAGCAACTCCAACAACAACTCTTACAACATCAATTTCAACAACAACCTCAGTCTCAAGAACAAGAACAGCAGCAGCAGCAGCAGCAGCAACAACAACAACAAGGGCCACAAAACGACCAAGAAAACCAAAAGGTACAACATCCAAAATCGAAACTGAAGCAAAAACAGAAACAAAAACAAAGCCCCCCACAACAACCAGAGAACCTACAACCTTTGTTGCCTAACATTTCAACTCCTCCAACACCTCCTGTGAATATTATTCCGTTTAAGAAAAAGTTCCCTACTCATTATATTCCAGATGCAATTATGAAAGAGTATGAAGAGGAAGAAACAAAAGGAACACCATCGCTGGGATTATCACAATTCCAACCAACCAAAAAAAATATAGTTGATGATTTGACCTTGAAATTTGATCTACAAAATTCCAAACCAATTCCTCAGATATTTACCGTTCCTAAGAATGCAAAATATTGGAATCAACAAATTGCGGAGGAATTAAAAAATAATCCAGATGAAGTTAAGAGATTACAGAAATATGGTCTCTCAAGTATCCTGGAAGCATTACAAACATGGATATTTATTAATATTTATCATAATGTTTTAAAAATTGATACTTTTACCTTTGATGATTTTGTCTATGCTATGGGATGGAATTCTGAACAATTTGAAGAACATGGACAATGTGAATTATTAGATGAAGTTTGGTGTGCTGTTCTAGGGGCAATTGTTTCTGCTGATGGTATTAATTCTAAGAATTCTAAGAATGAGTATGATATTGATGGACTTAATGTTGATATTCCCGAAGAACCAAAAACAGATGAATCAGAGAGTGATGATGGTGATGGTGATGATGGTGATGGTGATGGTGATGGTGATGGTGATGGTGATGGTGATGGTGATGGTGATGGTGATGGTGATGGTGATGATGAAGATGAAGAACAAGAACAAGAAGAAGAAAGTGAAGACACAAATGAAAATGAAAATGTTCAAATTAAAGACGAGGACAATCGTGGCTCAGAAAGCGAATCTGAAACCAAACCACTTAATATTGATGAAGAACATAGTGAATCTGAAGAAAACAGCAAAAAAGAAATCAAGACTGAAGATGAAGAAGATGATATCTTATTGAATGAAGAGGATCATAAAATAGAACAAGATGAGGAAGATGATGACGATGAACCTGAAGCTACTCATAATGCCTATGAAGTTATGAACCATAGAGGTACTTCTTGGGATGAGAGATTGCGCAAACGTAATTTTAAAGATGGTAATTGGCAATGTATTTTATTGGGCGTGTTGTCTTTGGTTGAACATGTTCCAAGTTATAAACCTATAATAGAAATGATTTATCATAAATTGGCACCAAAGGATAAACCATCAACTGCATTATCTGTTAGAAACCAATTCTATGAAGATTTGGATATTGACTTGAAATTCCAAGCTTTGAGCATTTTAGTCAATTTAATTTCTTCCAGTAACATAGTGAGAAACAATATTGATGAATGTCTTGAAAGTCTGACCGTATTGAGAAGAAATAGATTGGATAATTTGAAAGAACTAAAAAGTGTTATGGAAATCATCACCAGAGCACAATTGTACATGGATTCAGTTTTGTCTTTACACCCACATGCATTATCACAAGAACCAGAACCAGAACCAGAACTAAAACCTGAGCCAACGAGCTCAGATGACACTTCAGAAAAACAAGAACCTCAAGATCAACTGCTGTCACAATCAAACAACACCAATAATAATAATAATAATAGTAATAATAACAATAACAATAGCAATAATAAGAAAGGTGTGAATTTAAATATTCTTGAGATGTCAGATAAAATAAAAGCAATTGCTGATTCGGATCCAGAATTTTTACAACAATGGCAAGCCAAAAAAGATGCAGTAGCTAAAATGGCTGAATTAAGAGAAGCAAAACGTGAAATTGAACAAAAGTTATCAGAATTAGATTGTCAACGTGTTAAATTATTAGGTAAAGACAGATTATATAATAGATATTGGTGGTTTGAAAATAATGGTTTGCCAAACTTGCACTCTCGTTCGAATGATGAAGATGAAGACGATGATGACGAGAATGAAAAGAAAAAAGAAGATGGTATAGAAGATAATGAGGCACAAAACGATGAAGATGACGAAGATGATGATGGAGTTCTTGGTGAAACTTATCTAATGGGTAGGTTATGGGTCCAAGGACCAACCAATAATGATGTTTTTGTGCACTTCAAATCGAGTTTGGAAGAAACAAGAAACTTTCTGGATATCATGGATAATGTTCGCCTTAATAATGAAGAAGAGGTTTTTGATCGTGAGAATTTGAGTGAAGAAAGTAATAATAATAACAACAAGGTGAAAACTATGAATTTCTCCAAAATCCCAGCAGAACTTAAATCTGCCATTCAAGAAAAATTTACCCTTGAAATTAAGGATGATGAAATAGTCACCAAAGATGATGAAAAGGTGATTGACAATGAAGGACTGTTGATGAAACCACTTGATAAAGTTACAAATTTGCAACGTAAAGTAATTGAAGAATTCCCGGACCCAATCATGGATGGATCTTCATGGAGATATTATGATAAACCAGAAGATATAACCAAATTGATTTCATGGTTGAATCCATGGGGTAAACGGGAAAGTGTGTTGCGTAAGGAATTAACAAATGCGAAGGAAGCTATCGTATCAAGTATGGAAGCTCGTAGAAAAGCATTGTGGGTAAACCTGACACCACCAGATGAATTAGAACTTGAAGCAAAAATACAGAAGTTGAATGAGAAACTTGAAAACTTAAAGGAACCAGAAAAACAAGACAAAGAAGGTGAGGGTGAAGAAGAAGATGATGTTATTCTTTCTGGTTCAAGAAAAAGACCTAAGCGTTCAACAGGTAATAGAAAACGTCAAAAGGTCACTAGTGTCGAAGAAGCTTTAGAGTTTGGTGAAGAAGATGATATACAACGTATAATTGAAGAAGTAGAAGAAGAATTGGCAGAAAAGAAAGATGAACGTGAAGTAACTAGACTTGGCGAATGGGTTAATCAACGTGCCAAAGATTTATTTGAAAAATCATTATATGATGGTGGTGACAAACCAAAACTGAAGGTACATAAAGGTAAAAAGAAGTAGACAGTATATGAGTTCTTTGTTAAAGAGACACAAAGAATTACAATGTATATTAAGATGTATTATTCTTATTAGTATTTTCTCCGTTTGTTACGATTAGCAATCTCTTTGATTTTTTCCTCTCTTATTCTTTTTTCATTTGATTGTTCTTGTTGACGTAATTCATTTCTTTGTTTAATATCCACTCTAGCTTGCTTATCAGCAATATTAAGTGCTTCAGATAATTGACCAAATTTTTCTACATTTATCTCAGGATCTCTTGTTTCACGACCAATCATTCTTTTATCTAATCCAATTGTAAAACCTTGAGAATTTTTCCAATTTGATACCGCAGCTGGTATGTTCCAATATTGTCTATCCTCTTTGGTTAATCTTGTAGAATTTGTATCCTTTATAATAGTTAAATCTTCATCAACTACTCTTTCATGTCTATTCTTACGAAGTTTATGCGATGGAGGTAACATTGGATCTACTTGGAATGTTTTCACTTGAATAACTTGTTCACCTTCTTCATTAGAATGAGTGATATAATTCGTATCTGATTGTGTATTTGACTCCTCTGTGACATTTAGTATTTTATCAAACACTGCCTTAGTTTCATTTAGTAGTTGTTCATCAGGCATGGGTTTAGGAAAATCATGCTTCAAATCAGGATATCGTTTTTTCAATGGAATGGTTTGATCATATTTAGAAACTTCATTTTCAGATTGTGCTAGTAGTTTTGTTGGAGTATTACGTGACGGTATAAAATGATACGAGGGATCATATTCAGAATTCTTTGGGCGGGGTAATAATGTACTAAACATTGGTTTGATGTTTGCAATGTTTAAAGTTAGTGGTTGTTCTAGTATGCTCTTCTTTTTTTTTTTATTTTTGTTTCTTGGTCTATTACAGAAATGAGAAATGTCATAAAAGGAAATATCGTGCGCAAATTCACGTGACTTTTTTGTGCTTGGAAAGCTACCAATCCATCAAACGAATTCAAAAAGAGCAAATACAGTAGTTCAAATATGCGCTAATCAATTACACACAAGCCGCTGAAAAAACGCCGATATAGGTTTTAAACATTCTTTTTGTTTTACAGAAAAGCGCCAAGGACGGAATACCGTGAAAGAACGCAAAGTGATGGTTAAGGAATCGATGCTTCTAACAGGAGTTGAACTAAAGAAGTCAAGACCTTATACGCTGTCACCATATACAAGTATTTTACAATTTGATTTCTTCCAGTTTTAACTTGAAAACCACCACCCCCTGTCAAAGAAGGCGAAGAAAGAAAGAAAGAAAAGGGAGGAATCCAAAAGCGTTTTTTGGATGCGCATTCTATAACCCCTTGTTAGGGAAATTCTGATGTTCTAAAGATGCGCTCTCGATTCCCATTTTCGCAATCTTTTCTTCTTTGGAAATACCTGATAAAAGATCATTAAAATATGTATCATTTATTTATGCCAACCGATCCCCTTTCCCCCAAGCAAAAAAGTATAAATACTTATCAATACCCCTCTAATCCCACATATTAGTAAGTTTTCTACTTTATCAATCTGCTCAAGAAGAAACAACCATGTCTACAACTACTACACATTCGTCCCTTAAATTGCAATCAGTAACAAAACCATCACCTTACTTATCGACATTACGTCCTTTAACAAACAAAGATGTAAAGAAGGCCGCATACACATTAATGGAAGCATTCTTTGAAGACTCCTTAGCCAAGATGCTTGTTTGTCACATTACGGATCCTACAGAGCGTAAAATTTGTGAATTGGCTCTTTATGAGGCTTATCTTAAACAACATATTGCTAAAGGAATTGTAATTGGACAGGGTGAAACTGAGTCTGGATTTGAAACTGTTTCTATTTGGTCACATCCACAATCATGTGATGATGGTTTGGATTCATACAACACTCTTATGGAAGCTGGATATGATAAAGTATGGAATTTGTTTGGAGAAGAAGGTAGAAAGAAGATATTTTATGGTATGTTGCCATTATTGCACGATCTGTGTGAAAGAATTATGAATAGTGATTCAAGATTTAAAAACAAAAATATTTATACTTTGGTTTATGTTGGAAGTAACAAACTGGCACAAGGTAAAGGTAATGTTCGAAAATTGTTTGATTATATGTTCAAGAACTACATTGATAAAGAAGAGAACAGTATCACATATTTAGAAAGTAGTTCACCTATAAATATTCCAATTTACAACAAATTCGGATTTCATGTTGTTGAAGATATAATTTTGGGTCTGGATTTTGATGGTGCAGTAGAAGGAAAAGATTTTGCTATAATGCATGTCATGATAAGAGGTACAAATGGACATGATTGGACACAGGATGAAAATACCTTCGGATCAAAATTATAATTATGATCAATAAGTTTTTATATTTATAGTTTATGTACATGAAATTTAAACAAAAAAAAATACATATTAGCATGGATACAACCGCTTCCCTTATTCATCCATAGATAATACACTTTGTTGTGATGGTAAATTCATACGGCCAAATTCTTCTTTAGTTTTTTGTTTAATCAATTCTTCTTGTTCTCTCGATATTGGTTGGACAACTTGGTCAGGAGGAACAAACTTAAACTTACCAAATCCGAAAGCTCTATCAGTCATTTTGTTCAAGACATATAATTGAGATCTAACATACACTAACAAGGCTTCAACATGTCTAATATCAACGTTTTCATTGGCATTAAAAACATTTCTCCATAATGCTGATGCCAAAGTAATATCATCAGTCATTAGACCTTCATCGTAACTCAACACACAACCCAACATTTGACTATGGTATTCTTTTAAATAATTTTCAATGGTTCTGTTTGATTTGATTCCTAACTCTGTGGCCATTCTGGTTTCCAAGTCGTTGAAAATACGATCCACTAACTTCTTTTGATATTCTTTACAATATTTGAATGGTAAAGCTCTCATTCTAACTGATAAAATCCAATAATGTAAGATTATTATTTGTACTTGTTGGGAAAATGATTTTGGTAAATTCAAAGTTTCATAATAAAATCTAGCAGTGTCACTCATAGGTTCATTTGGATAAATCAAAGCCTGTTTTTTACATTCAGCAAAATATAAACCACCGGCAACCGGCCCACTTCTTGATTTGTCCATATCAACACCAAAGGTAGAAATAACGAATTGTCCAACTTTTTCTTTCCAGTTGGACAACGGAACGTTTTTATCTTCAACTTCAGATAAAAATGGAGCCTTTGATTTAGGTTGACGAGGTTCTTTTTTGTATAAGTTTTGTTTTATGAATGGCAAATGGGATTCTGATGCCAATTTTGATGGAGCTTCAATTGCATCGGAATCTGTTTTATATTTGTCCAATATAGAGGTCTTGTGTTGAAATGTTACCCTATTGGAGTTTGAAAGTAGTCTTATGGGTATGTGTGTGGATCTTTTAGTTGCTCTCAACATTGTCTTTTGATGGTATTAGTTATTGGTTATTCGTTATTGGCTCTTGCTTCGATGGTTCCCAAAAATTTTCAAATTAATAATTTTGTTCTTTGAGTTGACACGATGTACACGACTTTTTTAAAAATTTCAACAACAAGACAGAGTGAGAGGAGAGAGAAGAAAAAAATTTTTGATCGCATGAAGCCAAAACGGACAAAGTTCATATTTACAACAGAGTAAATTTTTCCATAAGCAACAATATGAGTAATTCCATAGCTGATGCGTTTAAAAAATTAAACGTTTCTGTTGATTTAACTCAATCTGAACATAACAAGATATATAATGTTTCTTATGAGTATTTATCTAAAGTCAAGAAATTCAATGACTTGAAAGCAGCCAAAAATTGTCTTGTTGCCTTGATTAATTTGGACAAATATTACAAGGCTGATCAGATTATCAAGAGGCTTAATAAATCTTTGATTGGTCCTTTAATTCTTGAGATTTCCTATGTTTATTATAAAATTGGCAAAATTGAAGAATTGATTGAATTATATCAATCAAATGAAGAATCACAAGACGGGGCATCAATTGGATTGAAACATATTTTGGCTCAATCTTACTATAAGATTGGGGATTATACTAAAGCTTTGCAATTACAACAAGAGTTGATTTCAAATAATCAATTTGATGACGAATTGGATTTAATAATTAATGAAAGAGCAATTATATCACAATTAAATTTCCAAACTGGTGGTAAAGTGGAATCTGAAAATAAAGTTGAATCAAATAGTTATGACTTGTTATTTAATGAAGCCTTGATTGAGTTGTCTAAGCAAAACACATTCAAATCATTGGAATTATTGGAAAAGGCTGCAAAATTATGTGGACAAGAATTATCTGGTGCAGATTTGGAATCAGAAATTTTACCTATCAAGTTAACTATTGCTTATGTTTACCAGATATCTAATGACCAAAATAGAAGCTTGGAGATTTTACAAGATATTGATGTTGAAAAAATCAATGATCTTATGATAAAATTGATTGTTAAGAATAATTTATACTCATATACAGAGGTTAACAATCCTAATGCAATTGACAGGGATTTGAATTACCAACAAAGTTTGCATAAATTGTATCAGAAACTAACTGTTTTGCAATATGAAACTATCTTGAAAAACTCCATGATGTTAAAATTTTTAACCGGTACATTAAGTGGGTCACAATTAACCAACCAACTTTTCAAAGAATTCAATGAAAAGTTCTGTGGTAATGTTTTACCATTGGCTTACAAAATTTTGCTCAAACTTGATATCGACTTTAAGGATGTACAAGACAGTTCAAAATCAACTATCTTGGGAAGAAAGTTAGTAAAGTATATTTCTACTAAATCAGACGAGCAATTGAAAGTCGTGGCTACTATATTGTTGGCATTTATAAACTCAAAATCTGGTACTTTTGATCAAAGCTTACCATTATTAGAAAAATTAACCGAGGAATCATTGGCTCAAAAGATGGTTTCCCCTGGATTAATTGGTACTTCAATTGGAGTTTACGAGCAAACCCATGCTACAAAGAAATTAACTGACTTGTTGGTAAAAATATTGGAAAAATTATTATACACCCCACAGGATCTGTTCAAAAATATAAACTACTATAACTTTGCCAAAGTTGTTGCATTTAAAGCTTTGAATCAAGGTCATGATGATAATGCTAACCAATTGTTTGAATATTTGTTTGAGGTAAACCCAAGTGATCACTTGATAAACTCTATTTTGACCCATTCCAACAATGATTTACTACCATTGAATGAGTTAACTAGCAAGAAAGACATAGAAGAAATTGTGAGTGTTGATATTGATACCTTAATTCCAAGTAAGAAAAGCAAACCAATCAAACCTATTGTCAAGAAGCAAAACAAAATCACCAAGAAAAAGAAGAATCCAAAGTTTGGTCCTAATAAAGTGTTGAAAGATGAACAAGACTTGGTATTAGATGAAGAAAGATGGTTACCTTTGAAATTGAGATCCTACTACAAACCAACTAAAAAGGATAAGAAAAAATCAAGTGGGGGACAACAAGGATCCACTGAAGCCAGTACACATAGTTCTTCCCTGTCAAGTAACAAAAAGAAGAAAAAGAAAGGAAAGAAGTAGTTGTAGTAGTAATAGTAATAGTAGTAGCTAGTCTAATTATTAATGGATATGTCATAATGTCTTCTTATTCTGTCTTTAGGAAAGATCAAATGAACATGAATTCTTTAGATAATTCTGGTGCTAATAATTTATTTCCAAAAACCAGGTCAATATGCAAGCTTCTGCATAAATGATTTTGCAATACGTTCCTAGTAATGAAACTCGATCTAAGAATTTGTACTATTATTATTACCAAGATTATATTATCGACGCTATTCTTTGACAAGGAATAAATATTCCACTGGATCTTCCATTTTGTCAGTTTTCGTGCTTTTTTTTTTAGCAGAATGTTAATAAATCCATATTTTTACCACAAAAATGAAATTTCTTGTAGTTCTCACAGTTATCACATGGTTGAAAACCGCGTCAACTGTCAATATTCGTGCTCCAATTGCCAACCCAGAAAGTGATGAATTTTATACACCAGAATCTGGTTTTGAAAGTGCTGCTCTTGGGTCTATCTTGAAGATTCGACCAACTCCAGGAATTGTTCACAACTTAGTATTCTTTCATGTTCCATTAAAGAACTCTTGGCAATTGTTGGTCAGATCTCAGGATTCATCTGGTAAACCCAATGCTTTCGTGACAACCATTCTTGAACCCATGAATTCTGATCCAAGCAAGATCTTGTCTTATCAAACATTTGAAGATTCCACGTCCATGAAATGTGCTCCCAGTTACAATTTCCAAGTTGCTGTTCCACCATTTGGCAATTTAGCCACACAACTTGAGATGAAATTTTTCATCCCAGCTTTAAAAAAAGGGTATTTTGTAATTAGTCCTGATTATGAAGGGCCAAAGGGTGTATTTACTGTTGGTGCTCAAGCCGGTCATGCTGTGTTGGATTCTATTCGTGCGGTATTACAATCTGGAAATGTGACTTCAATCAAACCCGACGCACAAGTTGCCATGTGGGGCTATTCTGGTGGCTCTTTGGCATCTAGTTGGGCCGCTGCGATGCAACCAGAGTATGCACCTGAATTGTCAAAGAATTTAATAGGTGCTGCCTTGGGCGGATTTGTGACAAATATTACTGCAGTTGCTGAATATTCGGATCGAACACCATTTTCTGGTCTTGTTGCTTTGGCATTAAATGGATTGGCTAATGAGTATCCTTTAATTAAAACAATACTTAACCAAGAAGTGAATCCAAAAAAAAATGATACTTTTCTACGTGGAGTTAATAAATGCTTTCTTCCAGCGCTTGCATTTTTCAGAGGACGAACCATATTTGGTAGAAACAATGAAAGTTCGGCATTTTTTCCTAATGGTTGGAATTTGCTTAATGATCCTGAATTTTGCAAAATTCTTGAGAAGAATAATTTGATTTCTTACAATGCTATCCCCAAAATTCCAATATTCGTATACCATGGATCTAAGGATGCGATTGTTCCTGTGAAATACGCTCGTAAAATTTACGATAAATGGTGTGATAATGGGATCAAATCATTTGAATTTTCTGAATCGTTAAGCACTGGACATATTTTGGAAATTTTTGCTGGTGCAGCAGCTGGTTGGACGTGGTTACAGAATAGATTTGATGGTCAACCTCCGTACGGTGGTTGTTTTCATACAAAAAGAATTACAAATTTGAAGTATCAAGGAGCTTCAAAGAGTATAGTTGATTATTTTGAAGGTTTAGTTAAAGAGGGAAATATGACTATGATGAGTGATTCTGGTTTGTTTACGTAGTATAGGATAAGCTCCGGGTGATTCTTAAAGTAATGAGAGGACTCTTTAATATGACTTGATTTCAAGGGCATACCAAAACTTCTTATTTTCTGTAGTCATTTATAATACATGTTTTATGATATTACGATCTATAATTCTTCAAGAAGTAGTACAATCAAATAATACTGTACTTAGGGTAATCAGTGATAGTCATCTGAAATTAGTTTATCTCGACGGACTTTTTTGGTCAACTAAGGGAAGTTTTCTCCTTTTGCAACTAGGATATTGTGTTGGTTTCACATGTTGAAATTTACAACTGATCGGGGCAGGATCGGCCGCCACAGCATTCACTTTAGTGAGATAACAACCGAGACCCAGTGAAGATAACCTTGCGGTATTGTTTTCCCTATTAGGAAATCTCAAACGCTCCTAATGAGATTCGAAATTACATTAGTAATAACCTAACAATGGATAGTTGCTTAACCTTTAATAAGCTACTACAATTGGTTAATTAATTACTGGCTTTCTATGATAAACCTTTTCGGAGACCGGGAATAGTATTAAAATTGTTCGTGTACACCAGAAAACGTTTTGGTACACTAAAAAATTGTGTAATTATAACGTCATTGTGCGAATTAAAAAAAAAAAATGAAAAATGTTACAGAAATTCCTGCATATTTTGAATGCAAAATATACAAAAAATTTTCTTCTTTTTCATGTTTGACATCTTTTTGCCATTGCTTGCATCCCGACTGTTAGTATAAAGAGGTAAAGAAATCTTCTATGTTCTGAAAAAAAAAAATATTCATTTGAAATTTTTCATAATTGTTTGATCTACTTAATTGATTTCTTCAATTGGTTTTAAAACTAGCTTATATCGAATCACTTCACTTCACATCACATCAAATTAATTCAATCTAATTTTAAACAATGACTGTTGATAATTCTGCTGTTCCAGATAAATTTCAAGGCTTTGCTTCTGACAAAAAGGAAAACTGGGCTAATCCAAAATTAATTTCCTTTGATAGAAAAAAGATCAATGATTATGATGTTGTCTTAGAAAACAAGACCTGTGGTTTATGTTACTCCGATATTCATACTTTACAAGGAAACTGGTCTGAATACAGAACAAACGAATTAGTTGTTGGTCATGAAATCTGTGGTATTGTCATTGCTGTGGGTAGCAAAGTTACCGAATTCAAAGTTGGTGATAGAGCTGGTATTGGTGCCGCTTCTTCTTCATGTCGGGAATGTTCCAGATGTCACAACGATACTGAACAATACTGTAAAAAACAAGTTTCAACATATAATGCAGTTGATCCAAAAGTTGGCGGATACGTAACCAAAGGTGGGTATTCTTCCCATTCTATTGCTGATGAGATGTTTGTTTTCAAGATTCCAGATGATTTGCCTTTTGAATATGCATCTCCTCTTATGTGTGCAGGTTTGACTGTTGCATCACCATTATTTACCCACTTGGTTGGAAATGATAAAGATGCCAGTGGCAAGACCGTTGGTATTATCCTGATTGGTGGTTTATCTCATCTTGCCATCCAAATTGCCTCTCGTGCCCTTAACGCTAAGGTTGTTGTATTCTCAAGAACTTCTTCTAAGAGGGAGTTAGCTTACAAACTTGGTGCACATGAATTTGTCGCTACCACAGAAGGAAATGATTGGGTGCAGAAATATGAGGATCAATTTGATCTTATTTTGAATTGTGCAAGTGGTGTTGATGGTTTGAACTTGGGAGACTTCTTGAGCGTCTTGAAGGTCAACAAAAAGTTCATTTCTGCAGGTTTGCCAAACATTAATGACGAATTCAAGGTAAGCCCATTCACTTTTTTGAAAGACGGTGCTAGTTTCGGTTCTTCATTGTTGGGTTCCAAAGCTGACATGAACAGAATGTTGGAATTGGCCGCTAAGTACGATATCAAGCCTTGGATTGAAGAAGTTCCAATCAGTGAAGAAAATGTCTCCATGGCTTTGAAGAGATGCTTCGAAGGTGATGTCAGATTCAGATTTGTCTTTACAGAATTGGACAAAGCTTTCAAAAATTAGAGAGAGAGATAGATAGATAGGATAGAGATAGATAGGATAGAGTTTGTAGAAATTTAACGAAGGAACTGTAGTTCCGCTATGTATTGGATTTGTTTTGAATTGCGTGTCATGTGCTTAGGATACGTCGTAATTTTAGTTAGCTATTACTCACAGTATTAATCAAAATTGCAAAATCAAGGGTATTATTAAATATAAAATAAACTATGAAGAACTGAACTAGAAAGGGGTATACATTATAAACGAAACGCCAAATGGAATATTTTAGCTAGATAAAATAGAAAAGTTATTTTTTCTAATTAAGCTCAACTTGGCTTCATTCTTACCAAGAGACATGGATCTTGTATGTTTTCTAATCAAGTGAGTTTGACCAGGCAAGATGCGTTGTTGCTTCTTTTTGGCTAATAGAACTTCAACTTCGTCTTCATCATTAGCATCTTCTTCTTCTTGTTCTTCTTCAGAGACAATGTCATGAACACCTGATTTTACTAAATATTTATCTCTATTTCTTCTGCTTGGGGTTAAGTAACTTGGAATATTCAGTTGTTTATGTAATGATTTGAACTCATTATCAAAATTTATAGGTTGGTACAATTCTGACAATTGTGATCTAGTCCCAGACATTGCTATGTAGCCCTTGTATTCATTGATACTCAAATTACCCAATACCGTACGTTTGTTGTATCTAACGATTTCTTCTTTCTTTGGTTGTAAGATATTTTCTTGGTCATTGTGGTTTAGTTTGTTTGATGTTGTTTGACCCACAACAGCTGTTGTTGAGTTTGATTTGTCTACTTTATCCTCCCAAATGGTGAAACCTAATGTTGATTTCTTTGGAGATGGAGAAGTAGATTTAAAGGAATACTTAGTTGGTGATGGTGTTAATCTTGTATATCTTTTTCCAAATGGCGAAACAGTGGAAATGTTTGATGGTTTTGGTGATAAAATGGATCTTTTAGTTGGGGAAGAATGAGTGGATGACATTGTGAATTGTTGTAGCGGTGTGTACGATAAACGAATGAATATGAAGAAGAATGTAGAAGATAAAACTACCTTGATAAAAAACAACTAAGGACAGGAATAAAAAGAAAACGACAAACTCTTAATGAACAGCTAAAAATGGACGGGGCGAAATACAATGATTTTATAGAATCTAGTTTATTTGGAATTTCTGAAAGTATCACAAACAAATGACCCTTTTAGAATTCACGTCGTACCAACTAATTATTGAAGTTTTAACCGTCAATTTAATAAAAATAAAAACCAAATCAAATTAAGTAAAAAAAAAAAATTTGGCGTTTCTATGAATTAAATGCAAGACAATAAAACGATGTTTATGAGATATTTTATTTTTTTTGTCTTTTTCCTTTAGTTGCTTTGTTTTTGTTTATTTTTGTGGTTCTTCATTTCCAACCCACACGACTGTCTCTCTCCACTACTCCCACGAGCATCGCTCTGGATTACCACCATCAGGTCGAAAAGGGAAAAAAACAGGTACCACAAAACCACAAAAAAAAAACACAACAACGCGCTCGCGTCATATCCCTCTTTCGTCTTGCACCATCCGACGCGATCCCCTCTTACTATATTATTATCTATTAATCTACTTATACACGTAGTATAATTAAGTCAACGAAAAGAGGAGTGATGAAATTGGGTATATCAAAAGGATTAAGGGTTGGAAACAATGCCCCTCCCCAATGGATGAGTCCACTTTCAACGGATGAGTCAACTTTCAATGTGCAACAGTCTATATCTTTCTTATCGTAAATGTGGCTATTAAAAAACTTTTTTACCCCTATGTCGATCATTCACTCCTTTTCTTTCATGTAATGACACGCTTCAATAAAATCCAAATCAGGCGAAATTTGAACATGTACTCCCTTTTTTTTTTATTTGCTTGTTCCTTTTAAGCAAATTTTTTGCCTCGCCGCAATTATTACTATTGTACTTTAAAAGGGGGATGGGAGATGGCATCGGCAAAAGTCTTCGCCAAAGTTTTTTACATCATCAAAATATGGTTTAATATAGATAGATGAGTTCCCATATGATCTGTTACTCCTTTTTATCATTCAAAAAAATGTAGTAATTAATTCTAAGTGGAATACATGGGTTATAATAGGTAAAGATAACATCTCGACCTAGGAACAACAAGCTTTTAATGCAAATTAAATTTTTGCGGAGTAAAAAAATAAAGGTCCTATCCGGATTCGAACCGAAGTTGCAAGGATCAAAACCTTGTGTACTAACCAACTATACTATAGGACCACTTTGTTCAAAGTAGTTTATAGTTGGGGGTAACGGTTAATCTGATACCAATATAATTTAATAGTATCACAATAGTAGTGTAGTACGATAAAACAACTATAACTCTTCAGAAGATAGAAAACAGATATATTCAATGATAAACAATAACACACTATCTAGACAGTAGTAGTAACCAAAATCTCGATAATTCCCCCATCATAAATCCATGTAAAATAAGAAGAAATTCATCTACTTAAATAGTAATTAGATGAAGCATTAGTCGACAATACCAAATATTGACGAGTAATCAAATACAAGTATCATTAGTAACCAAGTGTCACAATAACCAATCCATTACTAATGAAGTGTGTCTTAACCAAAACCAATAGCTGATTATACAACAACTTTGTGTTGTATAATGGGCTTTGTGTTTAATTAAGACACACTTCATTGGTAATGGATTGGTTATTGTGACACCTTATGGTGATATTGTGACACTTGGTTACTAATGATACTTGTATTTGATTACTCGTCAATATTTGGTATTGTCGACTAATGCTTCATCTAATTACTATTTAAGTAGATGAATTTCTTCTTATTTTATATTTATTTATTTTATAGGAAATCAATCAATCATTAAGTTCTAGAAGACTAAGTATTGTTGATTACCGTTTCGTATTGAATATATACTGTTGTATTTCTCCTGAAGAGTTATAGTTGGTTATTACACTACACTACTATTGTTATAATATTGAATCATTGTTATAAGGAATTACCGATAACCCAGCTATACACTATATGGTAGCTCAGCATCTTTTTACATGAATCCAGGAGAAGATATTGATCACATTATAGAAGGAATATCACAATTAAGTAATAAATATTTATCGAATTAACAAACAACATAAAGATAGCATGATGAACAAACTCAACGAATTAAGAGATATGAGCACTGAGGATCGGATATACGAAAATGATAAAGTACAATTTGACATTAAGATGAGAAAGACAAAGCGGTTAATAATGATAGCCTTAATCTATATCTTGACTGTTATCGTGGTCACGAGCCTTAATGGCGTAGTATATAACAGGAGTGGTAACAATGATTCTAATGATACTGACAAAAGCATGTCCGCTGTGAAGAGTACTAGTGGTAGATCAAGTAACATTATCACATGAACTGAAGTGCAGCTAACTAGTTATGGAAATGCTGACGACAACGGCATAGTGGCTGTTAAGACTACTAGCCATAACAATGGAGTGATAATCAGCCACAACATAGAGAAAAGAAACAAATGGCTATGGGTTGGATTAGCAGCTGGTGGGGCTATAATATCGACAGCTGCAGTAGTCACAGGTATCTGGGCACCAATATTTGTAGCAGGCACTTTCGGTAAAATCATTATGTCACTATTGGCAAGTTTAAGTTTAGCAGCAACAATAGCAGGTATCGTTGGCGCAGTAACGGCGAATAACAAGAGAGAGGCCAATTATGCAATCAACAAAGGAGATTACATTACGACATTACAGAATGGCGATCAACTATTCATGTATGAGCAATATGGATATGTTGATCACACTGTAAAACGTGCTCAAGAAGTATACCCATTTACACGAATGTTGATGTTAACTGTCAATGGCACTACGGAGAATAGTAAAGGTTACATATACGCTGAGTCACAGTATGGTAATCATACAATGGTTTCGGCTCGCACGTATGGTCTAGCAAACATGTTAGGAGATTTGACATGGATGAGTGAAAATGATTGTTATGGCGATTGTTATCTACAACACATGTACGGTGTTAACAACATGACAAGCAAAAGAAATCAGTATTATGACGTTAACTGGGCAAGCTACAACTACTATGTCAACACCATGTTTTACATCACAGAGGAACGCGGGTCAGATTGGCTGTCAGTCACAAATGCACTAAATGAAGCGTATGCAAACAACGATGATCCTGATACTTGGAAATATTGCATGTGCGTTGATTATGACACGGATGGTCAATATTATGAAATCCCGTCTGAAGAAAGCACAAATGGTGAAATTTATTTCAACACGTATGGTGGGATTGATGGATACTGTAGCAACTCGTATTGCGGTGCGCAGTGTAACGACATCGGGTGTTAATGTGTGGATTAAGTAGGCGATACTGAATATACACTTAACAATGAATTCAGTTCAAGGTTACATAGATAATTGCTAGCCTTTAGTTTAATGACACTGGCCTGGATGGTCTGTGTACTTGAGTCATATGAGCATATTACATTTGATAGAGTGTGTAAGCATAGTATCAATTCTATGCCTTATTTAAAAAAAAAAAAAAATATTTGATGGATGAAGTTTCTTTCCGAAATGTGCCAAGAGAGGGTAAGGAAAGTGCTATACGTGCTGCTGAAATTAGTGCTATTTTAGGGTTGGATTTAGAAAGTAGGATGCTTGACGTTACTTGGTTAGGATGTAGTCCAAACCATTGTACAAGAGTGCTGTTGGATTGGTTTAATAAGTATGTTCCGGTTCACTTAAGAAAAGCTTTGTTTGAAAATGCTAAGACTTTGTTTGGTGATAGAATTGCAGAATCTTCAGTTGATGAAGGGTCTTTAGTTTAACAAGGGGAGGATGTTGTATAATCAGCTGTGGGTTTTGGCTAGAACACACTTGATTATTAATTAATACTTGTACTGTACCCGTGGGTATTGTTCACCAATGATTCATCTAATTATTATTTAAGTAGATGAATTTCTTCTTATTTTTTTCTATTTAGATTTATTTTAATTTAGCAACCAATTTTGAGAAAAAGAACCAAGAAAGAGAAAAAGGAGCAACCAATAAAAAGAATTAAGAATTAAGCAATCAATCGATCATTGAGTTATTGGAGACTGAATATCATGTTATCCTTGTTTACCGTTTAGTATTGAATATATATTGTGTGTGATTTCTCCCGAAGAGTTATAGCTGTGGATTACACTACACTACTATTGTTATATTATTGAATTATTAGTAGAAAGGAATTACTGTCAACCCAGCTATACACTAAAGTGCCGTTTATTCTGTACATACGTGTTGCGTTGATTCATAAACATCAGTCTAAATAAATTTTAGAATTCTTGGGTTTATACACAATTAGATGATTTAGAGCAATACTAGAATCAGTATATTTCCAAATAATTTAATATATTTTATGATCTTTTGTAAACTGAAACTATGGCTTATATAAGTTACTTGGGACAAATGGTAATTTTGCAATTTTACCATCTCTTAACTTACCTCTGATTTCAATCTTAATGTCACTACCAATTTTGTGTTTCTTGTCAATGTAAGCTTGACCAACATTTCCGCCCAATGTAGGACTAGCAGAACCTGAAGTAACATAACCGATTTCAACAGTTCCATCTGCATTGAATATTTTACTGTTTTCTCTTGGTGCTGGACCCTTTGAAGTCAAACCAATTCTTCTATGAGTCACTGATGATTTATCCTTCAATTGACTTAAGATTTTGGAAGCACCATTGAATTCATTATTTGATTCACGACGTGTCTTTGGAATTAACCAACTTAAAGATGCTTCAACAGGGGTAATTTCTTCAGTCAATTCATGACCATACAAACACATACCAGCTTCCAATCTCAATGAATCTCTAGCTGCTAAACCGATGGCTTTAACAGTGTCTGGATAATCATTAAGTAAAGTTTTGAAGAAATCTAATGATTGTTTCGATTCTTCTGGGTTGGAAGAAGGGATGGATAATTCGAAACCATCTTCACCAGTATAACCAGATCTGGCCAAGTGGATTGTTTCTTTAATTGGAGAAAGGTTCAAAAATTTGGTTTGACCGAAATAAATCTTACCCAAGTCTTCATTAGTGAATTTTTGTAAGATTTCTTGAGATTTTGGACCTTGGATGGCCAACAATGTGCTTTCAAATGTGTTATGGTTAACATCATCAAAGTTTTCAAGTTCAGACTTGATAAACTTAACATCTTTGTCACGACATCCAGCATTGGTAACCATGTAGTAATCATCTTCTCCATGTTTGGTGATAATACAGTCATCAATTACACCACCATTATTATTCAATAAAACAGATAAACTGAAGGTGTTGACTGGTAAACTATCCAAATCAATTGGAGTAATTTTTTGTAACAAACTTTTAGCATTCTTCCCAGTAATCTTGTGTTGTAACATGTGAGAAACATCAAACAATCCTACTTTAGATCTAACCCAATTATGTGATTCAATGTGTGTTTGGGATTTATATAAAACTGGCATTTCAAACCCAGCGTACGGCACCATCTTACCACCTAATTCGATATGGGCTTCGTATAAAGGAGTTTTGATTAAGTTTGAAGCAGTGGAATATAATCTCTTGGATGAAAATCTCAACATGTTGTCACTAACTGGCTGATTAAGAAGAAAGTATAAGGAATGAAAAATCGAAAATCAAAAAAAAAAACAAATAAAACGAAGAAGAAGAAATTTTGGAAAACTACATCTATTTAAATCTTGGTAAAAATCGATGGGGCCAATACTATATTTTCTTTCATGAAAATGTGGGTGAGTATTTTCGAATTTGACTTCTCTGGTGCGAGGTCGAGTCACATTAGTGGATAAAAAAAAAAATTCTGACTTCTTGGATGGTAGAATAATCAACTTCATTCATGTATTTCACTTCTGTATTACTTAAACCTATAAAAGTACTCCTTCACTGGTTTGGATGATAGCCACACTTGATTTGTTGAATGCTATAATTAAACCAAATACGAAGAACGCATAAATTACAATTCCAAGTAAAATATGACCAATATGATCCCACATATTGTTTCTAGCAAGATTATGGTCCTCTAAACAGGAATATTTATGAGACGTAATATTACTCTTCATCTTAATCTTTTCATTCCAGACTCTAAGATATTCTGTTGTTCCTAATGGTTCATTATTTAAGAAAAATAACGCTTTGATAATTTTACTTAAATTATAGAACCAAATTGGTGGGAAAATAATACCTAAACACAAATACCTAGTTTGATAAACAGATAATGGTTTCCAATATTCACAAGATTCACAATTACATTTATATAATCCAGAATAGTCATATTCAAGATCGTCCAGCAAAAATTTGCGATTTAAATGATAATGCATAGCCATTTTGTGGTCTATCCCTTAAAGATAGAATTTTCAAACCATTATCTATATAGCTTACCAAAGGCATATTTATATTATTCTTGGATTAAAGCTTGTGATAAGTCATATTTGACCTTTGTTTCTTGTAAGATTGCCTATTTCGGACTTGACAATGGATGGTGTTAAATTTGCAATGGTCGTGCAAAATAGAATGGAAATTTGTTACTAATGGAAGTACATCTCTTAAAACTAAGAAATAATAAGAACTAGACTATTTAAAAAAAGATTAAATGTGTTATAGGACTGAAGTAACATTCTACGACAGGTCTATTATGCTTTCGGCCCTAGATAAATTACTTTGCCTTACTTTCCACAGAGCTGCTCCTTACAGATTGTAAACACCAACAACCAAAGAGCTTAAATAGCTTAGTGGTGACGGCTGGGTGGCCAAGCTGGCTAAGGCGTGAGACTGTTAATCTCAAGATCGTGAGTTCAATCCTCACCCTGGTCGTTTTCTTTTTTATGTTTGCAACATATCCTATTTGTGCTTTCTACTAGGATTAAGTTCCTCCTTTCTCTTTTTTTTTTCCTTTGCGAGCTACTGCTCCAGTAAAGTAGTAGAAGATTGTAAGGTAGCATTTGGGTTTGGCACCTGTTGTCAATCAAGATTGTTTTGAAATTGACGTGCGATCATCTCACAGGGTTCTAAATTTCTATCTTTACGTTTCATACACAACTGTTTAGATCATGAAGATTATCAGGAACTCAGTTAATATCCCAAATCAATTGGTACACCTCGAAATTTGACGCTAAATAAATATTTCTATTATCTCTATACAATATAATGAAAGCTTAGTAGAACGGACTCCACCCTTGATAAATCAAAGCCAAGTTTTGGGAACTTGTTGCTTCTTGAATCAATTCTCTTACAGCAGCCTCAGTACTCAATTCATTGGCAATTAATTTCTCCACCACTGTTCTAATAGCTCTACCTGCTTCACTCTCACTTTCGTTGGCAGAAATCTTGCTAACTTCGCCACTACCAACAGCACCATCTTCTTCATGTTGTAATTTCTTTTTCTTTAATGGGGATAAAGTCCATTCGAACAACAGATCCCATTTCAAAACGTCCAAGATAGAAATTATATGTTCTTTGTTTGATCTCAATACCCTGAATGTATGTTCACAACTTTTCTTGAATACCCCTTCAACACCAGTTACCCCAAACCCATCAACCACATCTCGTGATAATCTAAATGGGACAGTCTCAGGAACAGGTAACCTTTTACCTTGGTCAAAGGCAACTCCTAAATCAATATGAATCGGTTCACCACTTCTTGTATCCAATAAAATGTTATTACAATGTCTATCACCCAATCCTAACATATGTCCAACAATGGAATTGGTAGCAGTGCCATGAGTATACTTCATTCTACTCTCAAACCACGAATCAGCTGTTAAAAAGTTTCTTTGGAAAAAGAATCGTAAAACAGGTTTTATTTGCTTCTCAATTTTTTCAAATTCAAATACTCTTTGTTTGGTATCTGCTGATTGACAATTCTTCATGATTTCTCTTGCTGTTTTTATGGACATTTTGTCCAAACTAACATGATATGGATGAACTGCATCCAACAATGCTTTAGAATTTGGTACAAATTCAATTATTCCTGAATTAGGACCCAATGGTACAACATTATAGGTCCTAATTTTCAAAGCTCTCTTGTTACATTCCCTGTCCTTAGCAAAAATATTGTTGACTTTATTAAATACCTGCTCCATAATTGAATCTTGTCTCAAATCATCAGAACCCAGCTTGAACAATATTTTGTGTTCAGACCCATTTGATAACATAAATGTAACAATCTTGGGCATACTAATACCTGACGTGGCAATGGATATTTTGGTTTCTGTGCGTGCTAAAACTGGAACGTTCTCGTATCTTTTGGTAGGATCAACCTTGATAGTGTTTGTGGGTGGTGGAATCTGTGGTAACTCGTTCAACCAATATTCCCCACATGGGAGTTTTGACAAATCAACTATCTTAGCTCTGCTGGACTTTGTATTCGCAAGTTGGATACTTCTGGTGACAAAATTTTCAATTGGAACTAATACATGATGTACGTAATCTTTGTCTTGTATCATCAACTTCTCCCATAACGCTTCAGCGGCCAGGCATTTGGATCTGATTAAATCGGTTTGCTCAATTGTGCTTGAATTCTGTAATTTCAAGGCAATTAATAAATATAATGTATGATGTGGGTGATCCATACATAAATTAAAAATTAATTTTTGTAAAGTTTTTTGGAATTCACTCTTCTCTGTCGTCAACCTTGATACCAATTGCGGACACCAAGAGATAAGCTTATAACTGGGCAACTCCAACAACTCCTTCTGTAAACTTCTATGCAATGTTTCATTTTCTGATTGTTCTAACCATAAAGCAAAAAATTTATCCAAATTCTCTTCGTGAAAGTCAGCGACAGAAATACTCTTCAAATAGAACTCCACCGCCTTAACTGCCATTAGTTTATGTGAACTTTTCATTGAGTCAAGATCCATTGTTTCAGACGCATTTTGAACTTTTAATTTGTTGAAATATTTTCGAACTCTTTGTTTTTCTTCTGGTGGTATACCATCCCTGTATTGTCTCTGCAATTCCTTCATCTCAGTAATAGTGACTGATACTCTCTTTTCCAACTTGTTAATTTCCTCGATTCTTGATTTTGATTTGTATTGTTCTTCACAGAATCGAGCAAGAATTTCAAAAGTTTCAGACTGTTGTTGAAGATTCGACAGTTCAACTGATAATTCAGCTGTGGGTAAAACATACTTCTCCATGATACTTGACGCAATTTCTTGACGAGATTGTGACATCCAATTAACCATCATTGCTCGAATCAAACACTTGTCAACACTTAAGTTTTGAGCAGGGATATCAACCCCACCAAATCTATATAAATCTTTCATAAGCAAAACTGGAACACTGGAATTACCCTGCATCCAAAGAGTTTGTGCAGTTTGAAAACATGAAAGATTGTTAATATTCTTGATAAATGTTGCTTGGGATTCAGTAAATTTCTTTCCTATTTCTTCAATCAACATAGTAGAAGTTACCATTTTTTGATCTTCTCCATTGGATCTCGCCAAATTATTATAACGAACTAAATCTCCCAAAGCACCCAACCATATATTTTCAAAAGATAGGCCAGGTGTCGATCTTTCACTCAATAGCTGGAACGATGCTTGTCTGGCTAGCAATAAGTTTTCAAACATATCAAATTCAACTCTCTTAAACCACTGTGTGTCATTTGAAAACTGACTTGTAATCCTTGGGAAATCTTGACTTGACATACTAGCAATTTCTGAAATTGATACAACAGTCGAAATAGTTTTCAACCAACTCAATCTTTCTAGTTTGAATTCCTTTACACTTGAATTATGTGGGGAATTCTTTTGGTTTATTATATTCAACAAAGAAGTTTTACATATTTCATCAACTTTTAAAGGATAATCATGAAGTTGCTTCAAGGTTTTATAAATGACTTCATTTTCCTTTTTGGCATTTTTAGCAACTGGTAAGTCCCACTTCGATAATTTCCAACTCCATTCATACTGTTCATCCACATTGGCTCCAAAATTTGAACTTTTGCTCAATGCTCTGGACACCCCAAGTAAACCTGCATTTGTCATTGCACTGACAACTCCTTTGTATGAAGGTTGCAGATCTAAAATCATGCTGGTATCAAGTTTAGCACTACTAAACCGTAATTGCTCAGTTGAATTACCAACTCTATTGATCATAGAAATTGCATAATCCATAGTAGTTTTCTCAGGCAAGCCAAAAATCAAATCTTCATCATCAATAGATTCATAAACAGTTTGTAAAGTCAGATAATGATCTTCTAAAGCTTTTTCATAGTTATCATCAGACACTGCATCTTCAAACAACATGATAGCAGTCTTGAATAATTTCAGGTCACTGGCTAATCTATAAAATTCCAACTTGTCGATGTTGGCAAAGACATTCGTAAACACTTGTTTCTTTGCATACTTAGCCCCAATCCTAATTAAGATCACAATTTCCAAGAAAATCTTCACAGATGATTCACTCTTTTTGGGAATAGTCAAAAACTCATCCAACAAGGTAATGATCATATTCTCAGCAGGTTTTCCTTTCATAACTAAATAATTACAGACCATCATAGGCAATGATAACTTGGCAAATTCTGGAATTGTGATGACAAAAGCAGCCAAAAGTGTCGTTACACTAGTATAAGATGCCAAATCTTGAAGAATTGACAAGTACAATTTAGTACACCATATATCATCAGTCTCTCTTAAAAGATTTTCAAAATCTTCAACAATGACACTTAACCGGTCACCAAGGAAACTCACGTCTGCTTTGTCATTCAAGATAATACAAGCGTGAAAATCTATTGGTAGAATAGTCTGAGAATACGATTCATAAATGGCCTCAAAATTCAATACCTTGGAAACATCACGACGATTTTCATTGTATTTTCTGACCAAAACCCCAAGAATGGATTCTGCACATGCTGCCGCTTCATAATTGTCACTTTTGATGTAATTAATAATTTTACCAAGAGTATAATCAAAGTATTTAACTTCTTCTTCAAAATCATCAACTGAAATGTCATCATATTCTTTAATAGTAAGTACTTTGATATCTTCCTTAGCACCACCTTTTATATAAAAATCTGATAAATAATTAGCTATCCACAATTTGAAACCATCAGAAAACTCCTGCAATTGATGTTCATCAAGTGATAGTAATCTTTCGACAACCGATAATTTACCACCTAAATGATCCATAGTATTGACATGATTGAAAACTTGGGATATTAAACAAACTGGGGCAATATTATTACTTATACTATCCTCTAAGCATAATTCGATCATGGACGAGTTAATCGAAATAGACTTCCCCTTTAAGATATCAACTCCTGATTGAACTATCTGGGTTATTGCCCTACCCTGGTTACACATTCCAATGAAGTCATCAAGATAGCCAAGCAAACACTCATTTCTATTTTTAAGTTTACTCGATAATAAAGAATTGACGATAACAATGATCAACAATAATGATCGTTCATGAGGATAAACATGATGATATAAATCTTTAAACAACAGAAGAATCAACATCACATCAGAGACCAATTCAGGTATTGTCATTAATGGACACAAAAGTGTTACAAGTAAATGTGAGACCTCAAGATCGATTGACTTTTTGCCTCCTAAGATCAACACCAATTTGAGCCTTCTTAAATGAAGCAATTTTTGATCCAATGTCGTTACTGAGCTCAAAGAAAGGGAAATTCTTCGAATCAAAAAATATATTTGTTTTAATGACCAATAATCACTTTCTCGAGAAAATTTATCAACCAATTTTTTGAATAACTGAGATGCTGCATCAAATGAAATTGCAATATTTCCAAAGTTTGCCACATTCTGGGATGTTGCTGTGTCAACTAAACTCATGGCAACTTCATTGTCTTTGTAATATTCAAGCAATGTAGATTCATTGGTCATATCAATAAATTTAATTATCTCTAAAATAATCAATGATAAGTTATCTGTGACTTCTGACTTCATCTTATCCTCCAAATATGTCGTAAGAATGTCAAAAACAGATGATCTAACCCCATCAGCAGTAAATGATAGTGGAATTATTAAAGAAATGCTTTCTGAGACCAATGCTGAGATATCACTACCCCTTAAAATAGCCAATTGATTAATGAAATTTTTACCTGAATCAGGGTCATTTGTCTTTGTGGACAAGGTAACTGCAACTAAGGCACGATAATTATCACGATAGAATGAATTCAAATCATTGTACGTAAACAACATGTATGGGAAAGAATCAATGGATTCAAATTGGTTCCAAGTACGAATGATTTCATATTGGAATGCTTTTAAAAGGCTTCTTGTATTTGGAAGCATCATGGTTTTACAAAGTCCTTGTAAACATATATCTAAATAAGTAATGAAAAATGGGAATTTAGAACATTCAAGCAAGTTGAATAATGCCAATCTTAAAATGTGGGATGATCCAGCAGATATGTCTCTTAAGAATTTGGTTAATGTACCTGCTTTCTCCACTGATTCACTAGGTGTTATGAATGCTTCAAAGATATTTTTATATAATTGGGTTTGTTCTGTTGTAGATATTGAATGTATGAGTTCAACAAACAGAGATGATAAATTATTCTTGATATTGTTTGTTAATTTTGAAAACTTTCTAAACAATTGAAGACGAACATCATTGGTGGAAAAAGTTCTATCTTCCTTGTGAATCAATAATTGAATTAAAAATTTGCAAAATTCCACAATTGGAACCTCGGTAATAATATAATCCTTGGATCCAGATTCATACATCCAAGTTGCCAAATCATAAAAATCAGTCAAAACAGAAGAGTCAGAGGAATACATCCAAATAGGAGCCAAGAACGACAAAAATCTAGCAACAATAATCAATGTAATCTCATTTCTATCATAAATTTGAGTAGTCAATAACTTGTCATTGATGATTCTTAACAATTTGAGTAATGGAATATCTTCCAATATGGTATTTTCATGATTTGCAAGAACATTGTCAATAATGAATAAAACAGCAGGGATAAATTTTTCAGGTGATAATTGTTCGACATAAGCAACCATAGATGTTAACATATCGGACATATTTTTACCTTGGATTTCACTGTTCAATAATATAAACTTCAATACATCAACAGAAGAAGTTAATTTATACTGAACTTTAGCATAGGTGGTACCCCTAGTAGTGACTCCACTTGGAGGTGTTGAGCTTTCACGTACATTGGCAAATTCTCTTCCAAATGCATCTTCAGTATATACTCGTTTGACGTTTCTTGTATTAGTTTCCAGGTAGTCGAATTTCAAAGTATTAATTAATTTATCCAGAGCAAACCTGCGAATGAATAAACGTCTAACTTCCTTGTCAGTAGGTAAAAAACGATTGCATATTTGCATTGTGGCAATAATTTCATCATAATCTAATGTCAAATCATTAAAGGAATCCAATCCTGCTGAAATCTGATATTCCAATGCATTTACTTCATGATTGAAGTACATTATCTGTCTTACATTAACCACTATATGCAGCAATACAATAACCCATTTGAGTAAATTTGAACTGTTAACCACGTGGTTATCAAATACTTTAAAAGTTGCATTTGTTTTGTTTATGATTGTGTCGATCTTTTCACTGGCAACAATACTATTGACTTCAATTGATGGTTCAGTGCATGATTCTGGGATCATTTTTAAACACAAAAACGATTCTAAATATTGGTAACTACTAGAAAAGTGAAACGGTTCAATAAGGTCGGTATCATATTGAATGTCATGAGTTCTTGAAGGAGTATAAGTAATTGGATTTCCTGAAAGCCAATGAATAAATTGAGCAAAAGATGCTCCAAGATGAACAAATTCAGTATCCGGTCTAAAAGTAGAATCCCATTTAGCCATTATCCAATCCTGAATTCTTTTTGTTAATAAATTTTTCTTAGATAAATTTACTTCAACTGCTAATTTATGTAAGGAATACCAAAATTGGAAACTCTCTTCTGTTATATTGGAAGGTCCATTAATCTCTGACAAATCAATTAAGGTTTCTAACTGGATTAAAACTGAATCATCGATTAATCTGCTCAACTGATCGTTTCGCTCAAAGACTAATTTGTAAATTACATCACATGCAACCGATGAAACTTCATTTTCTTTAAGGAGAAGTAATGACAATTTTAATAATTGACTTGCATGTGTTGATTTAATTTTTGGTGAGTCGGTCTGAAAAATAGAATCTATGAGTATTGATCTTGCTGATAAAAGACTCCAGAAATTAATTGAATTATCATCAAATGTTCCCAATATATTCTTAAATACGACACTCTTATCAAAGAAAATATCATCTGGAGTGGTAATCATAAAATCAAAAGTCGTATTGTCACCCATTGTAGTATCCATACTGTCTTCCATAACCTCTTCTACTTTATGTGATTTTTGAGATTTACTTGGTGGTACCGAAGAATATAATTCTAGGTAAAATATTAACAATTTTAATCCCAACAATTGGGTCTCACTTGAATCCTTTGAATGAATCAATTTGTTACAAAATTCAAGAGCACTATTGGAATTACTGATTGCATCAGATATTGTTCCCATCTTTTGTCTTTTGTTCTTTCCAGATGAACCAGTTGAAAAAAGTAAGAAACTCCCCTGTGGATCATTTGATTGTTTCAGAATAATTTGTTTTAAACCATAATATGATTTCATTAAGCGAACGGTTCCAAGAATTAATAACCAGGATTTATGGTTTTGTGTGGACAAATACATTGATTTCAAATCAAACCAGCTATTTTGAGAATTGTCAACCGCTGTGATACCAATATCCTCTGATTTTAGTTCAAATGACCCAGCCATCACCTTTCCAAACAAATGTTGAATAAGTACACCAATATTGTACAAAAAGACCTCGTCCTGATTTTCATCAATTTGCGATTTGATCGAATCTTCTTCTTCTTCTTCCATCATATCAAAATCTCCAAGTAAATCTTGATCTCCAATTAATTTGGGTAGTAAATGTAAATTCATAAAATCATGAGTTCCTGGGAGATTAATGAATATAAAAAACTGATCCTGTAGTTTTTCCAAATGGGTATTACAGAACAATACCATTAATTTAATTCCAATTTTGATTAACTTGTTAATGAATCTAAAATTTTCTGTACTAATTGTAATGATCAACTTGTTGATTATTCTGAATATAATGATAACTATGACATTTTCTTTTTTAATCAACTCGGATGTCCGATCAATAATTCTTAACAACTTGAAATAATTGTCATTATCATAGATATGGAGATAATTCACCGACATATTATTGTCACACTGTAACAAGTTCTGTAATGCACTATACAGATCAATCAATAATTTCTCATTTGTCCCACTGATGGTAATTGACGCGTCCGAATCATCCAAGATTGTATTAATTAGTTTTACCAAAAAATTGAAAATCAATCCCCAATCTGTCTTATTCAAATGTTCTTTAACATATTCCAAATTAAGTATTGATGATATTGTTTTAATAAAGTCTATAGAACATGGGGGTAGTATATCGTCATCTTTAATATAATATTGATCGCGAATACCTAGTACCAAATCAAGGTATGTCTTATGCTTAAGGTTAACTCGTGTATCTTCAATGGATTTTTCCGTAAGTAATCTTAAATAATATGATGCCTGGCTCAATCTTGAATCAACAGTAGATGATTTATTGTTTATGTAAATTTGAGATTCATGTGAGATTAATTTCAATACTCCCAGGGATAATAGTCGAAATTGTTTCAGATTCAATCTAAATTTAGAAACTGTGATAGCCTCTAAGGAATTTAACGCATCATTTCTCTCTTTAATCTTGGATGACAGTAATGAGGCAACAATCTTGTTGATGTCTACTGAAGACATTTCTAGGGCAGTTGGTGTGGTATCAAAAGCTTTCCTCCCCTTGCCCTGTCTAACGCATTTTTCAGTAAATACTTTTCCTTAATTTTTTTCAGGGCTGATTCGCCTTGTCTTAATTTTTTTTTGTACCTGAAAATAATTATTGCAAGTAATATCGACGAGGCACCCCTCCACGTATTCACATATAAATACATCACCATGAATAATACTGATATAGACGACGATATTGTGTTACTGGGGACAATACTTAAGATTCCTTTAATTATTGAGGATGAGAATACTTCACAAACTATAAAAACCATCAATCTTTGGATCCATGCTTCACGAGCTGATTATGAACCAAGTAATAATCCACAATTTATCAATATCTCCTTGACCGGAATTTATACAGAAGGATATTTTCATACCACATTGACTTTAGATAATACTCGTCGATTGTTTAGAAAAAATATTCCTAATTTAAATGTTGAAAATGATACAAATTTATTCAAATTACTTGAAAGTTTATTTCCTTTAGATCTAGAAAGTTTGATAGCAAGTAAATCATCGGAAGGTTATCATCAAAATTTAAAACTAGTAGCCAAATTAATTGGAAATAAAACTGATTATGATGATAAGAATGAATTTATAGATGATAAAGACCCCAATACCAATACAATAACAATATCAATTAAAACCAATGCAAAATTGGCCATAACGGTGGGTACTTTTCAAATGCAACCAATAGAATTCGAAGATCATCCAAATCTTAGTGAAGAAGGGAATTTATTCAATTGGTTAGAATTATATAATCAACAAAATGAGCTACTACTAAAAGAATTGGTTAAACACACACGTGAAATTGACGCGTTAAAGTTAGATAATGATTTGTTACAAAGGTATTGTAAATTTGCAAAATTAGATTATGAAAAAATAATTAAAGACCTTGAAGAAAAATTTTATCAAGCTTTGAATACTAAAAAGGATAAAATTTATGAATTGTTATATGGTGGTGATTCGAAAAACAAGAAACTCGTGGGTTTAAATGATAATTTTTTGAAACTTGAAGGGAGATTGAATGAAATTGACAAAGATACGATATCGAATGAATTTAGTAACTCGATGTCCTCTAGTGCCAGTAAGAGAAAGATACTGAAAGGAGGTCTTGTTTCAGGAAAGAGAAGGAAGGTAAACAAAATTGAAGTGGGTGAAAGTATAAGTGGGAATGAAGTTGAGATAAAACTAGAACCTCATTCTACTGAAGAGTCATCATCTAATGGTAAATCAATTAAGCAGAAAGGCAAGAGTTATATACAACATCATCTCCACTTAAAGAAAGAACCCAACTCACCTGAATTAAAAGATACTTCAACCAATGATGACGTCAAAGAAGAAGAAGAAAAAGAAGAAAATGTGGATTTTAAATCTAAACCTAGTTCGTTTGTTGAAGATTCATTAGCCAAGTCAAGCAAATCTCAAAATCTCGTTGATCTCCAAGAAGACGTGATAAATCAAACAGACTATAGTGATGATGAGATTGGATCCGATAACCAGAAAGATAAATTGTTAGGTGAAGATACGGGCTATAGTGAAGACACTGAAGCAGATGATGATATCTCAACAGTTAACGAGGATACTCGTGATGGTGAAGATACTGATTATAGCGATGATAGTAATGAAGAAGCTAAGAAAAATAAACATGCTATATCAATTGAACTCAAAGATAGTTCTGAAGAACCGAATGAAATTAAGGATAGTTTACGAGAAACACGTTCAATTGAGAGATCAGTTCCATCAACTAATATCCAGAAATCTGATGTGAATGAAACTGATTATAATGATAGTGAGAGTGATAAAGACTCAGATCAAGAAGAAGAATCAATTAAAGAAGATAATGGGTTAGAGACTGATTATAGTGATGATTCTGAGTAAATTGACGCGGTGGGAATTTCTATCGAATTTGTGTATTTTGTGTATAAAAATACATTACATTGTGATGATTCATCATTGGTCGAAAGCAAAAACGAAAATTTCAAATTAGGGCTCGAATTTTCATTACTATCTATACCACCACTTAACCTAATAGTAGTGGATCATGTCACTATTTAAGTTTCATTCTTTTCTTCTTCTCAGGTAAACTTTATTCACTTAAGTTATGTCACACGAGATAAAAAAAAATTAAAATTTTAAACTTACAAAATTCGACGTAATACTGGGCATCAAACCCGAGACTTGTTTTCCATAAAAATTTATATCGGCCCATGCCCCCCCCCAACAGAATCAATGGAGTTTAGTAAATCGTACCTTTTGACCGTTACCCCCGCGTTAGATTTCGGGTATAGGCTTTTAATCTTCGGAAGTTAAAAATTTTAATAATTCTAGGTGTATCACGTGCCCGTAATCATGCTCGAAAGGGAAAAATTTTTTTTTTTGGGTTTTTGTCTTAGGTTAGAAATTTTTTTGCACAAAGAATAACGAAGTACACCCAAAAATTTTTCGAAGAGATCAAAGAAGAAGAAGAAAAAAAAAAAACCAACCTCTTCTCTTTCTTCTTTTTCTTCTTACTTATACCACTTTTTTTTTTTGTTCTTTCTCCTAAGTTTATTATTAATTACATATAAGGTGTTTTAGCAAGTTTTATTTCTTTCTTCATTTCCCTTTTTAATTTTTAAATTCATTTTTGTTTTTCATACCTTTTTTTTTCATTTAATTGTTTTTATATTTCAGGTGTACTTTCATTCTTAATTTTTTATTATAATTTACTTTTTTTTTGTTCTTCTTTGATATTTTTAATTGGCCATGTCATTTTATCCTTATCATCAACAACAACAACAACCATATCTGCAAGAGCCACCTATGGGACACCATCAACAACCTTTGTCTGCAGCTATGGATTACACCCAGTTTAATGGAGCTGTAACAGGAGGATCAATTCCAAATATAATAGGTGGAAATAGTAGTAATGATTTGGGAAACGGAATAATGGATGCTCCTAATATTGGAACTGGTCAATTTTATCATCCATCAACTGATGAATTCCTTCCACCTCATCATCTTCAACAACAACAACAACAACACCCAGATCAATTAGGTATAAGTCTTCAACAAATGCCACCACCTGAAATGATGCAACAAGTGATGCAACCACAACAACAAATGGTTGATTTTCTGCAAGATAATGGTGGTATACCTTTAGGTACTGTAAATGGTGCCAATGGTGTTGGAGGTAATTCTAGAACAGTATACCTTGGGAATTTACCTGCTGATATTATGCCTAATGAATTATTAGATTATGTTAGACTGGGGATTTTAGAGGATGTTAAAATCATTCCTAATAAAAATTGTGCATTCATTTCTTTTATTGATACCAACTCTGCATTATTATTTCATTCTGATTGTGTTTTAAAGAAATTATGTATTAGAGGTCATAATGTTAGAGTTGGATGGGGTAAAGATAATCCAATTTTACCATCAATTTTAGAAGCCATTCAACGTGATGGAGCCACAAGAAATGTTTATTTGGGTAATTTGAGTGGTAATATTGATGAAGAAGAATTAAAAGAAGATTTATCTACCTTTGGTTTAATTGATTCCATTAAAATAATACCTGATAAATCTATTGCATTTATTCATTTTTTAAGTATTGCCAGTGCTGTTAATTGTGTTAATAATTTAGCTAATAAATTTGAAAAGTATGAAAATAAAAAAGTCTTTTATGGCAAAGATAGATGTGCTTTTATTACCAAGACTCAACAACATAATGCTGCTCAATATTTAGGTTTAGCTCCAGGTATGGAACATATTGTTACTGCCGCTGATAGAGAATTTATTTCTAGTGCTTTAGTACAACAATCTGCAGCTGCTGCACAAATTGCAACTCAAGCTGGAGGTGCTAATAATTTGGGTAACAGAACAGTTTATTTGGGTAATTTACATCAAGATTCATCAGTTGAAGAAATTTGTAATGTAGTTAGAGGTGGATTATTACAAAGTATTAGATTTTTAAAAGAAAGACATGTTTGTTTTATTACTTTTATTGATCCAATTGCTGCTGCACAATTTTTTGCCATGTGTCAATTACATGGATTAACCATTCATAATAGAAGAATTAAAGTTGGTTGGGGTAAACATTCTGGACCTTTATCTAATGCATTATCATTGGCAGTTTCTAATGGTGCTTCAAGAAATATTTATATTGGTAATATTACTGATTTTGAATATTATAATCCAATGAAATTAAGAGATGATTTCTCTAAATTTGGTGATATTGAACAAATCAATTATTTAGAAGAAAAAAATTGTGCATTTATTAATTTTGTCAATATTGCTAATGCTATTAAGGCAATTGATGGTATTAAATCATTTGATGATTATAAAAATTTAAAAATTAATTTTGGTAAAGATAGATGTGGTAATTTACCACGACAATTTCAAAATCAAGGTGTACCATTAGGTGGTGGAGCTTTAGGTATAATTGAAGATGGTTCTGAATTTAGAGAACCTTCTCCATTTGAATAAGAAGAATCATGATACTTCATATTCATTTATTTGCGATATCCATTACATTTATAAACTCAAAATGAAAAAAAAAAAATAATTCATTTTCTATATTAAAAAAAAAAAAATTAAAAAAAGTTGAAAAATTACCCAAAAAAACTATAAAGTGCCCCAAAAAAAAAGAGAGAAAGGATATCTACCAACACTTACTTACTTCAGTTATTAATTATTACCTTTTTATTGTTATTATTATTATTATTGTTTGTTCAGTTAAAGAAATTCTTATTAGCATAAACTTATACTTCATTTTTTGTTTTGTATATATATATATATTATTATTCTTATTCTTATTATTACGTTTATTAAAATACATGAAAAATTTAAAATCATTGATAACTAAATCATCTAATTCTTGGTATAATGGTAATAAAGATCAACATGATAATAAAAGTAATCAATAGACCCACAGCACATTTTAATAAAAACCAAATTGAAATTTTACCACCAGTTTTATTTAATAGATAATGATTTAAATTTTCATCAATAATTTTAAATAATTGAGAATTTTTAATTATATTTTCATTAGTTTCATTTAAAATATTTAAATCTTCACCTAATATTTTAGAACTTAAATTAATTGCACTTGATTTTAAATTTGATGTTAATTCATTTAATTCATTTAAAATATCATCTTGAATTGATTCATGATATTCATTTAATTTAGTAGTATCTTTTTCATCCAATTTTGAATTATTTGATGATAATAATCGTTTTCTTAATGATGATAAATCTTCTTCTTTAACAATAACAACATCATCTTCATGTTCTTCATTATTATTATTCTCATCATTTAAATCATCATCTTCATTTGGTGAATTTATTTTATCATATTTTTCAATTAATTTAGAAACAATATATAATCGTTCATCTAATTCAGAAATATAAATATGATTCAATTGAATACGTAAATTATTATATAGTTTATTCTTATGAAATTTTTCCAATTCTTGATTTAATCGACTTAAAGAATTTTGAATTTGAATAAGTTTAAAATGAATTATATATGGTGATGATTTTGGAATATAATTAGGTAGTTCAATTAATGTTGGAATGTCTAATAAATATAAATCATTGATTGCTTGATTAAGAAATGACTCTATACTTGATATTGATGATGTCATGTTCAGTTTGATTTGATTTGATTTAATTTGATTTGATTTGGTTTGATTTAATTGTTGTTATTGGTTGGTAATAACTTTGAAGTGTTGTAAAAATAAAAAAAAAAATAGCGATTTTGATTCTCAATTATTTTTATTTTTCATCCATGCAATTTAGTTGGGGAGGAACAGCAAATATACAAAAAAACAAAAGGAACCATACATCAGTATAAATGATCAATAGAGTAACGCAATTAGAAAATAGATATTCAAGTGATTAAAGAAAACATATACGGTCAGTCAATACTCTCAATTATCATAACGTAATTACAAAATTAAAAATTAAAAATTAAAAAAATGTAAGCCCAACTACTATCAAACAACGATCTACGGAAATTAAAATAATATAATGATCGTGGTTAGCGAAAAAGGCTATTCAAATTGTTTTAAGAATCATAAAGATGAAAAAAATCTCCATCATCATAGATACCCCATGATAGAGTATCTCCAATAAGGTAGTTTATGTAACATCCTTTACATTCTATAATTGACAAAGAAGAAGAAAAAGAAAAAGAGTAAAAAAAACTAAATAAAAAAATTTTCAGTGTATAATTTTTTTTTTATGCTCTGTCTCTCGCTTGGTTGAAGATGATTATACAAATTGTGCAGGACACGAATACAAGGAGAAGCGAGAAGGGTTTCTTTATGCAGGAATTTTCAAAGAAGTATACAGAAGGGACTAGCCCTTATCAATATGTGGATGGGCATTTCATATAGTAAGATTGAGAGTTTATCTGTATGTAAAGAGGAGATGATTTCTAAATTAAAGATTACTTGAACTAATGTACCCTGCAACTGCGAAGGGAAAAGTGTAAACGTTATGTTTAGTATTTTAAGTTAGACACTATTGGTTAAAACTTGTGTTATCATTGTAATATTGAACTATAATTGCATGATTTCTTAGACAACCCTCCTCCCCTCCTCCTCCAGTTCTGGTTGTTTATAACTTTAACAAGGTGATAGGGAATAACAAATTTGTTAACTGGTGGATTTTTTTTTCTTACCATTGGAATTTCCTTAATAAATTATCTTTTGTTGCAAAATATTTTGGTCGTATAAAAAAAGCATTGGACAGATATACACGACTAAAAAAATGACACGAAATCTGTAGAATAATTATTATTAATTAACACTTCTACTGTATAAAATATTTTTTGATGCCAGGTTTAAAAGCCACAACTAAATACTGAATTTTTGATTTTCGGGCTTTTCTTGAAATCAAGTCTAGATTTGAAGTGTAGGGTCGGGTGTCATGATGGCTGAAAAAAAAAAGACGTTAAACAGGTTACATACACGTGATTAAAATGAATTAAGAAATTAAACTAATTATCCTGTACCATCAACACTATTTATAATTTTCTATAAAATCAGTGAACTTGATCATATATTTACATCAGATTAAATAGTTGTTTTCTTGTTTTTTCTTGTAAGTGTGGGGGGTTGACCATGTTTTCGTCTTTCGCCCCTTTCTCTCAAAGGGGGAGAGAGAGGCATTGAAGCAAGAAAGTGGCTAATGAGAGAGTATTTACGTTATTCCTAATTAAAGCTATGCAAAAGCAATCTAGCAAGCCTTATTGAAAAAGATGTCCAAATATAAAAATGAATGGGAAACTATCTTATCCAGTATGTTAACAAACCATAATGATAGGGGGGAAATAAATTTTCAAGAACGGACAATTAAGAAAGTTAGTTTTAGTCAAGAAAATATACAAAAAACTATTCAAAATTTTTATACAGTTATTAGGTCTATTTTTTATATTCTAATGATCTTAAAATTTAAAACTTAAAATTTTTAAATACTTATCAAGATCAATAATATTATTGGACTCTCCTAACTTAGATGTTACATTGATTGAAAACTCAATAATGATTTAAAAAAAATAATTTGATTGGATCACGTGCGTGGGTCTGAAATAGCCGCTTAAGATTTGTTCCGTTGCTCTTTCTCCCCCCCATCCTGCCCCCCAAATTCAGCAGAAATCGCAATTTTCTTCGGAACAACGCAAAAATTAATAGAAGTTTCCATGTGAATTATGAGATTTGATTTTTTTGTACAGTATGGTCGTGTACTTTGTTCCAAGGCACACATATTTTTAATAATTACACAAAATATCAAAAAGAGTTTTTTTCTTTCCATTTTTGTGAATTCTTCTGTTTTTGATATTTTGTGTAATGTTACAGAATATTTTCTATCAGCCAATACCAAAAAAGAAAATAACCTAACAAGGAAGAAAAAGGGGGCCAGATTAGAATACCCCAAGATATTGATAAATTTAAATGATAAATGATCAAACACTCTCCCATGATATGATTATTAACAGTTTATGATTAACTAATCTTAGATTCACTAGTAATGGAACAAACAAACACCCTTTTTTTTTTAATCTGAAAATTCCAGTTCTAAACTACTACACATGTAAAATGCACATTGGTTCTTTTTTTTATCTTTCATTCTATTTTTTTTTTTGTTTTTTTGGTAGAGTTTTAACGAATGATGATGAGGTAACTTTACTCTCGTCATTGAATGATGACAATTTTGTTTGACATTATGGGAATGGATACAATTGGCATATTTATTTCCTGTCAAATCATTTTTTATTTTTATTTTATTTTTATTTTTAGTTTATTTGATGAGGTAGAAGTTATGTAGATTAGTACATCGAAATCAAACACCCTCCGTTAGCCACATATCTTAACCCATCCCCTCCTTGTATACCTGCTGTTAATTTCAAAGGGGGTAAATGAATAAGAATATTTTAATTTGACTTTAGATATCACGAGGGAGAAAAGAAAATAAATTACTGTACAAGTGGGTGAGAAGACTAAAAATAGAAGTATAAAATAATTAAATTAACTCCTGAATTGTATAATCTCTACAATTAATGAACCAATTATGTATTCATAAATCTTACAAGTATTATCATACAACACACCATTAAGGGGAGTGTATTGATCTTTTGGATTGACTATTGATATCTCTTGTAAGATTACATTATTTATCAAAATCAAATCAAAGTAGAACCACAAACAATATGCAGTACATCAATATTCCCACTATGGAAGTTTTATTTCCGTTCTGTGTTGTGTGTTATTGTAAACAACAAAAAAAAAGGAAAGTCGTGCACCAATCAACAACAACAACAACAACAACAAAAATAAAATTTCTTTTTTTAAACTTCTTCTTTGAGAGAGATTATAGAAATATTTTTGTGGAATAATATAAATAACAGAATCAATTAAAATGTTTGAACAGTTAAAAATTTCAAAGTAAACAACAAAAATTTCAAAATTTTTACAAATCAAAATTTAAATAAAAAAATTTTTAATTTTTAAAAACACTTCTTCTTCTTCTTCTACTTTTACTACATTTTCAATTATCAAAAATTTCCACAACAATCTTCATTTCATTTCTTTCCATTCCATTTTTTTTTGACTTCCTCAACATTTTAATATTATTCACTATTGTTGTTATTTAAGGGGAGGGGAAATTAAGAGAAAACAATTTGAATAATCACACAGTTACATTATATGATCAACTAGTACAGTTTCATTTAATATCATTCAAATATCATTCAAATATCATTATCACCTCCGTATACTTTCTACTATTATTATTTATTTCACTTATTTTTTGTATATATATTTTTTTTGGTTTTAATTTACTTGGAAGTTTTCTCTTAATTTCCAAGCTTTTCTTGTCTTTTTTTTTCTTCTATTTTTTTAATTGATTAATTTCATCAAATATTCCATAATGTCAAGATTAATTTTTTCCCTACTACTAAGTAGTTTACTTGTTCCACTGGTGTTGGCTGATAGCTGGTCAAGTCTTGGTTGTTATTCATCAATTGATATTGCTGTATCAAAAGGAACTTATACTTATCAAAGTAGTGGATATTGTCAAATACAATGTGCAGGTTATAGAATTGCTGCTTTAAAAAATGGTAGTGATTGTTATTGTGGTAATACTGATCCTACTGCTACAGGTTCCAATTGTAATATCAAATGTAATGGGTATCCTTCTGAAATGTGTGGTGGAAGTTCTTCATTTACCGTTTACGTTAACGCAGATGTCGAATCAGAAGACAATTCAAGTTCGCCATCATCATCAACTTCAAGTTCTATTTCCTCATCATCAGCTTCCAGATCTACTAATTCTCCTTCATCAACTGAACAAGATAACCAGGAAACTTCAGATGATGCTGAAACTACAACTATACGACAAACAACCACATTCGAAGATACATCTGAGACAGAATTATCCTCCTCCTCATCCTCATCCTCATCATCATCATCATCAACATCTAAAGTATCACCTTCAACAACAACTATAATATCATCAACGGTTATTTCCGGTAGTCCAAGTGTTATTTATAGAACCATCATTGCTACTCCATCAACTAGTTCAATGACTTCATCTTCTACAAGTTCTGGTTCAGCCGATGTATCAGCATCAGCTTCACCAACGTCTTCAGCAAATTCACATAATAAGAGTTCAGTTTCTGGTGGTACTATTGCTGGAGCAGTTGTTGGATCAGTTTGTGGTGTTGCCGCTATTGCCGGATTAATATTTTTGTTTTGTTGGTATAGAAGACGTAAACAAGATCAAGATGATTTTGATGATCAATTTACTTTATCTGGTCCAAAAACAGATATGACTCAACCTACTGGTGGAGCAGGAGGATTACCTATTCTTGATTCCAATCCTTTCTTAATTGCAGGAGGTTATAATAATTTTGATACTTCACAACAACAAACCCCACGACAACCTTCAGGAAGAGCAAGTAATACTATTCCAGCTGGTACATTAGGAACTGGAAGTATATCGGGACATCATGCATATAATAATAGTTCAAGTGGAACAAGTGGTGATGGTAATCACTCATTTGGTTCACAACTAAAGAATAATCAAGATGAATTTGCATTTTATGATACAAATGATAATATTCCAACGAGTCCAACTTATTTGAATGTTGATTCTCCTAATCCTGGTTATGGTAGAAGAAAATTAAGTAATGGATCATTACCTGATATGATTGCAAGAAATCCAGGGTCATTAAAAGTGGTTAATAATTGATTTTCATTTGTATTTAACGGTTTTTTTTGTTTCACGAATAATTTGTTTGATAATTTTTTTTTTTTTGTTTTAATTGTTTTTTGGGGAAGGAAAAGGGTTTAAATTTCATTCTTATTCTTACATACTTTGTTGATATCATCTTTATTTTTTTTTTGTTTTACTAAAATCACATATATAGTTACGTAGACATCATTACTATAATTCAATAAGAGTGTACTCAAACCGTTGTAGATAGTGTACTGTAATTGCAAAATATGTAAATTATAACTTTGGATACAAATATTTTTCTTTGAGTTGTTTTGGAACTCTCTGCGAATTTTGTTATTGTACACAAAATCGTAAATATAAACAAAGGTTACTTTCAATTATGATATTGAAACAACAACAAGGGTACAACTTTTGTGTGTCAGTATGTAAGCCACTAGCCATGCTTGCTTACAATTGTTGTACAAATCCATGGGTTATGTGTCGTGTGGCCAAGTAGAGTTTCGTTGTTATTAAAAAAAAATCAATTAATAAAAACAAATAAACAAAAAAATTTTTTTTTTTTTTTCGCGTTGAAAATTTCATTTTTGATTTGATGTACAGATCAATTGAATAACAACGGATATGTCATCTAAGTAAATTTAACGATTAACTCCAATTGAAAAAAAAAACAAAAGTATAGTTGTGATTGAACACCTTCGTCGATCATAATTTGTTTTTGTTTTGTTTGTCTTTTGACCCTTTTCATTTTAATTTTTGAAGATTGACTATAGTAGAGAATTTTTACATACAATAGGAAAATACACTGTACCCTTTTATTTTTATTTTTTGTGTTATATTATAAGTACAGTAAATACAGAGTGCATGAATTATTGCTGTAGGATTTGATGAGTACAGCAAATGTACTTGTACAATTTTGGCCCGCCTTATATATGTAATTAATTTCTACCACCAGTATAGTACAGTACTGTAAGAGCATAAATTTTTCGTACAGATACAGATACAGATTAACAAATGTTTCTTGCATATTGAATCATCACCATAAATAAATAAAAAGAGACATGGCTTAGCTTTGGACAAACTGAATGATAAAAAAAAAAAACACTACAGTGGTAAGATTGAAACATTTTTCAAGTTTGGTAATAATGGAACAAAAATCCAAAGTTGATTTAACTGGTGAGAACTAACGTGGTAACAACATGGCAAGGCTTGTTTCAAATACACACGTGTTTTATGTTTCATCACAAAAGAAAGTGAAAAAATGAACAAACGATTGATTATGAATCACTAAATCTCAAACTCTTTGTGTTTCGTGATTTCCACATGACTCGAATTAAATATATAGTCTAACACAGGAATTATCGGAATGTAATTAAATAATACATCTAGTAAGGTACTCATTAGAGTGCATAATACCTACGTAACAACAACAACTAAGAAAGTTTAAAAGTCTAGCCCTGGTAATCGCCCCCAAATCCTTGACGCTCACCATGGCCCCTGCAATTTCCTCCCCCACCTCTTCGCTTTGTCCTTTCTCTCTCAAACGCGATAATACGTAGTATTTATTCCGGTATGTTTACTTTTAAACCTAGTTGGATCATTACACGGGTTTCTTGCAAATGTAATTACAGCGGCATCGGTCGTACGAGTTAACACAATACTATACCTCAAGATTTCAACGCTTATTGTAATTGACAATTTAAGAAATACAAATCAATCATGGAACTGACAAACACTAACAAACCAATAAATACAGTACAATATAATTACATCTTTTAAGAATAATTATTCTTGATATAATAATTAACAAAACCACTTTTGATAGGACCCTAATAACAACAACCAAAGAGCTTAAATAGCTTAGTGGTGACGGCTGGGTGGCCAAGCTGGCTAAGGCGTGAGACTGTTAATCTCAAGATCGTGAGTTCAATCCTCACCCTGGTCGTTTTCTTTTTTTGTGGTCAAGCCATAACCTGGTGTGTATTATTTTTCTCTTTAAAATACTGAAAGCAATTTATTTTATTTTTCTCTCCTTACTACTCGCCGTCTAATATTGGAGATAGGTTGTTTTGGGAATCGTGGTTGCAAATGATATTATAATACATGGAATTTCAATGGTAAAAATAATATTGATCCATCAAACAATGTATCAGTTAATTTATAAATCACTATTAATATGTATATCTTGAATATCACTTGATCTACAACCACCCAACTCATACTTCATTTATTGTTGATTGGTTTACTAGTTCTGGTTAGTCCATCCTATCATTTGTGCACGCATCTTTTTGCTTTTGGATAATTTTTTTTTTTTATTGATAGTTAAAGTAACACTGAGAGACAAAAAAAAAGAATACAGCATTCTGCACCCTTCAGTAAAGCATTATTTTTCTTAATCATCTGTCAAAGTATATATCATTTTCATGGCATTATAGAAAGAAATAATAGTCCTTGATTAAAATGCCACAACTTCCTTCTTCAGATAATTATGGTTATAGATACCGTATAAATTCACCGCCTCCATCACCAAATACTTTAAGAGGTATATTATCAGCAAAAATAGCCCAGGGGGCGTTTATTGCTCAACAACTTAAAGATTGGTTTTTTCAACAATCAATTGGTAAAAAAATCTTTATTATTATACTATTGATAATAATTAGTATAATTGGAGTATTATTTTTAATTTTTCATGTATACATTATTAAATTTCTTATATATTTATCTGATCAATGGCATGATTTGAAATTTGGATCATTAATTATATTCTTTTTGGTATTTATGGTTGGATTTCCTCCTTTAATTGGATTTACTGGATTATCATTATTAACAGGTATGATTTATGGATTTCCTAATGGTTGGCCATTATTAGCAAGTGCTTCAATAACAGGATGTACCTGTTCATTTTTAATATTTCGTTATGTTTTACAAAATCAAGCTCATAAATTAATGAATCATAATGAAACTTTTAGAGCATTTGCAGAAATTTTACGTGATGATAATTCTTTATTATTATTGATTTTAATTAGATTATGTCCTTTACCTTATTCCTTATCAAATGGGGCATTAGCAGCAATTCCTGAATTACCATTATCAACTTATTTTTTGGCTACTTTTATAACATCTCCTAAATTATTTATTCATTTATTTGTTGGAAGTAAAATAAAAGAAATTGGTGATGAAAAATCTACTGGATCTACTAGAATTGTAGATATTATAAGTATATTAATTACTGCCACCGCTGCTTCATTAGCAGCTTATTTGATTTATGCTAAAATGCAACAGAAATTAGCAAGTTATCATAGTAGAGGTATAGCAGCTGATGATGCTTTAGTGTTTGGAAATTTTGAAGATGATTTAGAAATGGGAAGTCATAATGAAATTGAATTGAACTCATCAGATTTCGATGCTGATAATTTCATTATCGAAGATGATGAAGATGAAGAAGCAGAAGGAGAAGTAGTAGTAGAAGATGAAGAAGCAGATCGTTCTAATAATGAAATAAGTAAAGACAATGGTGTTCGTGTGAGTGAAACAGAAACCACCAATGAGCTGACTATGAACGGTTCTTCATCTGTTAATAATACCAATAATAGAGACGTCTAGATGATAATATATGAATATATTTTTTAGAATTTTGCAAATTTTGTAAATTACATGTTGCACTGTGGCAGTGAAGTGACAAAATGACAAAATTATCTGTCCCTTTTTTTTTTTTTTTAATATTCAATGTCTATCCTTTACTTTCTGTGATAATCAAAAAAAAAAAGAGTTCTAATTTTTAATTATCATTGGAAAGAACAGGGTTAATTTTTTTTTTACTTTTTCTATTAATACGAAGTTATACACTTACGAAAATTTTCAAAAACTTTGAATATCAAACACATCCAAAGATATATATATAACAATTCACATTAGATAGTTATTGTATTACTCATTGTATCCTCAGAAAAATAAAATTCAACATGTCGTTTAATCATCATTTGAATTTTAATATTTCCAAGGCTACCCCAACTACATCAACCAGCAATACAACCACCACAAGTGATTCAATTTCTATCGGTCATAATGAATCGTTATCACCATTAGATGGATCGACTACTTCATCATCAGTTAAATCACCACCGTATTTACAAAGTATATTATTGAAATCAAATCGAGATAATTTGAATAATCACACAGCCAGCCCACCCCTCGCTTCGCAATCACAAATACTTGCATCATCATCATCAACAACAAATCATCAACCTCTAACATCATCACCAAAATTAACAGCCAGTTCGGCTGTTCCGGCAATTATAACAATAAACCATAGTGATCATACTAGTAGTAATACAACAGCTAGAAATTCTTCAAATTCATCTAAAACTGATTTGATTGGATTATTTGATAAATTTGATATAAATAAAGAAGACAAAGATCAAACTAAAAAACAAGATGAAAATGAATATGATGAACACGTTTCAGGTGAGAAATTAGATGAACATGGTGATACCAGTGATCATGAACATAAATTGGAAAAGATGAATCTGGAAAAAGATGAAGAAGAGGAAGAAAAAGATAACCAAGAAGGAATGCTAGCAAATGAAAATGAAGTTTCGGAAAAAAGTGGGATTACAGTAAATGAAGAATCAGTTTATCAACTGCCATATCCTAAGGAAACAGTTGAAAAGAACAATGGTACTGCATCTATCGCAGCCTTGATGACGATTCAACCATATTATCCACCAGATGAAAACAATCAAGCAGGAACAACTTCTCCACAGTTTAATGATAATCTAATTGATTTGGATGATACAGATTCTAAACAGAATTCCGATATTTTTACTGAACAACAAGAACCAGTGATAACCCCACCAAGAACTCCCGTTGTATCAATCACTCAATCTGTCAATGTATCATCACCTAGAAATATTACTCAAGGTGATATATCTGATATTCAAGGCAAAGTTGATGAACTCCTTCCAGTTGAAGAATTTCAAGTCAAACCAACATCACCGGCACCAATAGCATCAACATCAACTAGTGAACAGGAACAATCAGTATCAAATAAACCTCATAAACATAGATTTAAGATCAATGATTCTGAAGAACAAAACAAACAATCCCATAAACCATTTGATTTTCAAAATTTTTTATCACAATTGCGTAAAAAAACTGCCGATCCAATAGTCAGATATATACGATCGTTTTTGAGTTCATTCATTAAACTGGGTCACACATTTACAGCTGACCAAAGAATGAAGATTATTCTGGATTTTAAAAGTTTTATGAATGAAAAGTTTGCATTATATGAACCATTTAAATCCATGGATCAAATTGATTTAGAAAATTCCCGAGAAGGGTTGGAAAAATTAATTATGAATCGTTTACATGACTTGTGTTTCCCACCAGAAGTTGTCAAACATAATTTACCTTATATCCCAGAAGTTTACACTCGAGACTTGGAAAAAGATGAATTTTTCAGTTTACAATTGGAAAAATTCTCTTGGATCAATGGCACACATTTGGATATTGATATGAATGATTTGGCTATTACTATTGTCAAGAATAATCAAACTTTTTTGGAGTATGCCATCACTGAATTGAACAAAATTAATAATTATAGAGCTCCTAGAGATAAAATCATTTGTATTCTCAATTCCTGTAAGATAATATTCAGTTATTTGAAGTTACGTCGACAAGAAACAAATGCTGATGCTTTTATTCCAATTTTAATTTTGGTCATTTTTAAAGCAAAAACAGACAATTTGATTAGTAATATTCATTATATTGAGAATTTCAGAGGTGATGAATGGTTATCACACGGTGAGACAAGTTACTATCTTTCATCAATTCAAGGGGCCATTAGTTTTATTGAAAATTTAAGTGCAGAGGATTTGACAATTTCCCAGGAGGAGTTTGATGCACACATGGAAGCATGGGAGGCTCAAAACAAACAAAGAGAACAACAATTAAAGTTGCAACAACCTATCCCAACAATTCCAAACACACACTTAACTTCTCAATCACCTAGCAAGCTGCAACAACAACAGCAAGCATTATCCCCATCAAATGATTTGTTCCCTTCAAGTGTATTACTTTCAAGTGCTGAAATGGTTACCAAATCAATTACAAACTTTTTATCCCCACTGCCACATCTTCAAGAATCTGAACCAGAAGAATATCGACCACCATCACATCCACCACCAGCTGTTGCTAATGCGGAAAATGACGCTTCTGCGCAATATCAGCCATTGCCTCCTAGAGAAGAAGAAATTGATTCCGATAAAATGAAGCAGGCATATGATACACTAAAGGAGATATTCCCAACATTGGACACAAATATTTTAAAAGATATTATCTTTATTAATAGAGGAAATGTTAATGTTTGTATAGATAGTTGTTTGCAATTAGTAGATGGGTAGTGTAAAATATAAGATATAAGAATTTTTTTCGTATTGTATTCTGTATTACCACACGGGAAAAAGGGGATGAACCTTCCTCAAATAGATAAAGATTATGCACACAGTTCATATCTTTGGTAATTTTGAAGATAGTACTAACTGTTTGTGAAAAAAATCTAAGGTTGAGTGAGAATCGTTGATTTGGAATTTCAGGAAATTCATCCCCAATTAGGAAACAAATTCCCACGCAAAGTTATCCTTAATTGCAAAATTTAAGTGGGGAGAACCCAGACCTAGGGGGATAACACACCAATAAACTGGACATTGGACTTTAGGAGAAAATGAAAAAAAAGAACTATAAATATCAGATCAATACCCAACAAGTTATTTGAATTCTTTCTTCTTTTTCTTTTATAATCATCAAGCAAATCTCATTTGTTTTTATACAATCTTCCTAATTAATTAGCTCCTTATTTATTTATTCCAAAAATGCCATTAACTTACAAACCAGCTGCTCAAAGTATTAAACCACCTCAAATCGCCAGTCCAGGTAACAATTCCTTCTTGGGTGATACTATTACCAGTGAAGGTCCAGAGGATAAACAAATGTCTTGTGGTTTTTATAGACAAGAAGCTGGTGAACCATTAGTTTACACCTATACTTATGATGAAATGAAAATTGTTCTTGAAGTTGAAGGTGAATTCAAAATTACTGATGAAACTGGTACTACTGTTTACCCAAAACCAGGTGATGTTTTATTCTTCCCAAAAGGCACTACAATCACTTTCGAATCTACTGGTTATGCTTTGAACTTCTTCACTGGTTTGAGACCAGCAGGTGCAGCTTAAAGAGGATGTTGGTATTCTTTTTAGTAGTATTTATAATAGATTATATTAATTAATATAAAAATTATAGTCTATAAATTTACCCAATAGCACTGTAGATGTTGCAATTTTATCTTTATGGTTATTCTTTTGCGACATGGAAGTGTCTGGAAATCGAAACGCGACTTTTCATAATCTCCGAGAATTAGTGATCTTGAATTTTTTTTTTTTTTTTTACTTGAAAACGTCAACCATTTTCTTTTTTAATTACTTCGACTTTCCACATACTAAACCATGCCAATTGATTATTCCAAATGGGATCATATTGAAATATCAGATGATTCAGATATTGAAGTTCATCCAAATGTTGACAAACAATCTTTTATTAGATGGAAACAACGTGATATTCATGAAAAAAGACATCAAAGAAATATTGAAATCAAAAGTATTTTACTTCAGTTAACTATGTATGCTAAACTTAATGAAAGAGTTGATTATTTGATGAAATCTTTGACTCCTGAAGAATTATTAGATAATGATAAAGTTATGTCTACTTTGAATGGTGAATTTGATGCTAATGAAAAATTTGATTATGAAAAATTAATTAAGGATAAATCTTTAAGAAAAGGATTACAAGATTTACAATTTGATAAAGAAGAAATTGAAAATACTCCATGTTATAATGAAATGATAGAAGATTTGTTTATTCAAATTAAAGAAGATCATCCTGATACTAAAGACAATGGAGAAAAATTGGTTGAATATTTAAAAGAACATAGAAATAAGATTGATGATGTTTTATCAAAACAAACTATTAAATTAGATGATTTATTATATGAAAAGGCACAATTAATTGTAAGTGATGATTTGCATACAGGATTTGACAGATCATTTTTAAACAAAGATAAACCAGAAGAAGAAGAAGAAGAAGAAAAAGAAACAACAGCAGCACCATCAGCATCTTCATCCAAACCAACCACCCAGAAGACGACTGTTACAACCACTGAAACAATTAACCAACCAAGTGCTAGCAAACCGTTTGAAGAAAAATCCGATAAAGAAATATTAGATGAATTGGTAATATCTCCAGCCACTCAGAAATTCAAAGAAATTGCAGTCGGTGACTATACTAAATCAGCCGAGTTTTTAATCAAACATCCATCTATTTGTACTGAACAACAAAAGGATGCACTTTTGATGTCTGCATTTGATTTACAACTTGATAGCAAAACCAATGAAGCCAGACACGTTGTTCATCAAGCATTGTTATTACAATATATCTCCAATCTTGTCGGAAATAACCCCCATGCTTCTAAGGATAGTGTAATTAATGCAATAAAGTTATTTTTTGCAAAAGTATCAGATGATTCGACTCCTGCTCATCATGCATTTTTGGAAGATGTTGATAGAACTTATACTCATATTAAAAGTAGATGTGAAATCATCAAACAAGAAAGAGAACTGGCTGGTGGTGATGATAATGACGAAGAAGAACAAGAAGCAGTCCTTCAATTACGTTCATTGGATGAAAAATCCCAATTAGTGGTTACTATGCCTCAAAAAGGTACTCCTGAGTATGAAACTTTTACCACCAAAGTTCCAATTGAATTCCAAAAGGCTATTGAAACTGAATCGCTTGATGAAGTTAATAAAGAATTTGCCAAATTGAAATTTGAAGATGCTGAACAAGTTTTAGAAGTTATTCAAGAATGCGGAGTTCTTGGATTAAGTGGATTTTTGGAAAATGAAAATGAATTTGAAGAATTGAAAAGAGAATATAATGAAGAATCACAAATACAAGAAATATCAGAAGAAGAAGAAGAAGAATTACCATCTACTGGAATTGAAGATACTGTTGACTAGGTATCACCTTAATGAGTTGTTTATAGGCATATATTTATATATGTTCAATACGTAGTGAATTTGAAATAGATCTCGAAAGACTAAAAATCATGAGAGATATAACAACAGATTGATTATTAGAGATTATAGAAAATCTATCTATTAGCTTTTCTTGTTAACTGGTCATAGAAACTGCCACCTCCACCATTCTGTGGGGGTTGGCCATACGGATTATTGTTTGCATTATTAGCAGAATTTTGTAATTGTGCAAGAAGTGATTGAACTTGTTCTGTGCTGCTAGAAGCACCATATGGTTGTCGTTGTTGAGCACCAGAAGGTGGTGGTGGTGGACCTCTGTTAGAACCAAAATTATTATTATTGTTATTATAACCACCATAATTAGATGCTTGACCATAACCACCAGCACCGGCTCCAGGGCCTGGCCCAGGGCCAGCTCCGCCTTGTTGTTGTTGTCTCAACATAGAAATCATACCTTGTACTTGATCAGGATTCAAAGACAGTAACATCCGTTCCATATCACCGGGGTTAGACATTTGTTGTTGTTGTGGTGGTGGTGCTTGCTGAGCAGGTGCATTCCACTGGAAAGATCTTTGTTGTGGTGGTGATCCATATGGTTGTTGTGGTGGTGATCCATATGGTTGTTGTGGTGGTGATCCATATGGTTGTTGTTGCTGTTGTTGTTGTAGAGGAGGTTGATTATAGTATGGTTGACCGTATGGTTGCTGTTGTTGTGGCGGACTACCCATTAGACCATAAGGTTGCTGCTGTTGTTCATGTGGAGAATAATTCCAGGAACCATGACTACCATTAGCTCCACCATATCCACCATAGTCATTACTGCGGTAACCATCTCGACTACTGCCACTACCACGTTCATTCCAATGTCCATGACCATGGCCATGACCACTTCTTCCTCCACCACGACCTCTATGACCACCGCGACCTCTGTAACCACCTCTTCCTCTTCCGCCACCTCGTTCAGAATATCCATGGGATTCAGATGAACGATCATTATAGCTGGAACTTTGAGGAATATATGGTGGTAAATTATTTCCGTATTTCTTTAACTTGGCTTTTGCAACGATACCAGCTGCTTCTTCAGGATCAACATCAGCATATTCATCGAACTTGATACCACCATCTGGAGCTTCTTCATAAGTTTGAACATCAACCTTCTGTTCTTTAATGACACATGCGGCCAAAACACCAGAATAGGCAGCTTCACTTAAAACATCGTTAATATTTCTTTGGGTAACATCTTCAGTATCAATTGAAATTTGAGCAGCAGCAAATGCCTTGCTAACTTTTCTGATATAAAAAACAGACGATTTCCCTGTGATATACACTTGACAATCAAATGACCCCTTTTTCTTCTTACGAGCTGGCTCACCTGCAGCATCACCTCTTCTTTCTTTTCCGGTAGAACTCAAATTTGGGTTGTTGATTTCAGGGTGACCAGGCTGTCTTGCCTTCTGTGGCTTAGATGCATCCAATCTCAAAATTTTATTGTGCAAAGGGACACCAGTTTCACCTTTAATACAATCCAAACAAGCTTCTGCACTTCTAAATTGAGTAAAACCAAAACCTGCTTTAATTGCAATTTGAATAACTTCCCCATATTGAGAAAAGATTCTAAATAAATCTTGTTTTGAAATAGTATTAGCTGGTAAGTTTCCAACAAATAATCTCAGCTTATCAGGAAATTCATCCCAGTTTTGCAAGTTCAAATAGTAATTTTCTCGTTCAATAAACTCAGCATACTCTTTTTCTTCTTCGTCGTTCATTGGTGCCGTGATATTTGGTCTACGACAGAATTCCCCAATTGGAACCAATGGAATTGGGTCCTTCAAGTTCTTGAATGGCTTATTGTATGAATATACTTGGTCAAAATTAACAGGATTGGAGCCGGCTAGAAGATCAATTCCCTGAGAAAATAAAAACTCTTTAATTCTATCAACCTGTTCACTAGCATCCAATGTTGAAAAATTTGGATCTCTACTCATAGAAGTGGTTTTAAATGCATCAAGTGCATCTTTCAAAAGCTTCTTCGTGTTAGTTTCTCCAGTAATAGTAGAAGTAGATGGTTGTGCAGTCGCAGCCACAGGAGGTTTCGGAGGCAAACCAGCAAAAAGTGGAGCTTTGGGTAAAGTAGAACTACTAACTGGTTTTTGTTCCTCTTCAACAGCCGGCTCAATTTGTTCAGTTGATTTTTGTTCGGGATCATAGTCATCATCTTCCTTATCATTATTATCGTTGTTATTTTCTTCTTCAGATACTTCTCCTTTAGAGTCGGTTGCGGTTTCATTTTCTGAGAATGCACTTTCAGGGTCATAATCATCAACTTCTTTTGTTGTTTCATAACTTGCTGATTCCGAATTCCCCACAAGCAATTCAGGTTCAACTTCAACTTCAGCTTTATTCAGCTCAAGTTGTTCTGGTTCATCAATAAATCTAACAGTTGGTTTTGCTTGATGCTCTAATTCTGGGGTTACTTCTTTACTTACTGGGTTACCATTTCCTTTAGGTTCATTATCATCTTCTTCATTGTCTTCTTCTTGTTCTTGTTGTTGTTCATCTTCTTGTTCTTGTTCTTGGTCAACTTCAGCTACGGGTTCGCTTTGGCTACCTTCGTCTGTCGAATGTGAGACTGAGACATCAGGAGTTTCCTCCTCTTCTGAAGCATGGAATTTAATTGGGTTAACTTCCATCTTTGGTTGATTGATTACTAGAGCGAAGTAGTAAATAATGTAAGTTCAAAAAGGAAGGGGGGGAAGAAATTGGTTAAAAAAAAAATTGTGCGTTCTGGTAAATTAGGCGCATGGTTGTAGTTTTTTTTTTTTCCTTGGTTGGTTGGTTGTTGTTGTTGTTTTATTCGCAAATCTTTTTACGACCTAGAACAAGTCGTGTAAACTGGATAAAATAACAGGTCGTGCGTTTCACTACCAAAATTTCTATTTTGGTATAATAACAAAACAAATCACAAACAAAAGAATGAGATTTCTGATTTACAGTACAGTAATACCGAGAAATCATTTCAAAAAAAAAGGGAAAAGATTTCAAAACAAAACACTATTTAGATAACACTTATTTCTTCTTCTTTTGTTGCTTTTTCTTTTTTATTTATCTATATATTTCCCCAAACACTACTTATCAGATGGCACTTTTCCAGAACTTCAATACACATTCCTTGAGATCAACTAGAGGGTTCAAGTTAAAACAATCTTCACCAATATCTAGTCCCAAGCCTATCCACAACTCCGTATTACCACGAGATTCAATAAATTACAATCAACAACAACCAAATTTACAACATGAAGATGAACACAATCCTTACCAAACCATAAATATTGGTTCTGGAAATGGTCAACCAGTTTCTACCCATAAAGATATCAGAAATTATGCAGAACAAACATTAGGTTCCGATAATGCCTTGATTCAAGCTGTTAAGTTACCACGTGATGAAGATATTAATGAATGGTTAGCTATACATGTTGTGGATTTCTATAACCATATAAATATGCTTTATGGTGCTATAACAGAGTTTTGTTCACCTGTAACATGTCCAAGAATGATTGCCACTGAAGAATATGAATACTTGTGGCAAGAATCATCACAAGTTAACCAAGATGGTATTGTTCAGTCTCCAAAAAGACCAGTCTCCTTACCTGCTTGTGAATATATTGAAAATTTGATGAATTGGGTACAGAATTTTTTTGATAATGATAATATCTTTCCATCTAAAATTGGAGCACCATTCCCACAACAATTTCCTACATTGGTAAAGACTATATTCAAAAGATTATTCAGAATTTATGCTCATATTTATTGTCATCACTTCCATGAAATCAGTGAGTTGGGTTTACAAAGTCATTTGAATACCAGTTTGAAACATTATGTGTTATTTGCTAACGAATTCCAATTGATTAGCAAGAAGGATTATGGACCTTTAGAAGATTTAGTTGAGACCATGCTTAAATGATTATATATATACGTGTGTGTGTGTGTGTGTGATTTTGATTGCATATATTACGTATATAAATATAATTATCTACGTATTTAATATGCATTGTACGTTCTTTATTTTTTTTTTGGTTATTTTATAGAAGTTGTATTTCTGCCATTATACAAAGATGATCCGATGGGTATTGGTGTAGACGAGGTTGCCCCGAAGGCGGTGGACCCATCTCTTTTGGAGTTGGCAATCTAAGTAATTTTAAGAGCCTGATATTGAACTGCTGTGCCAATTCTTCTGGGGTATCTATTCTCAGGGAATAATCATCTACTTTATTCCATGGAACCAAAAGAAATATATAATCTAACATTCCATTCCATTTATCAACCCAATTTGAAAATGCAGGTTCATTTCTATGACCCACGTTGTTGGCATTTTCCGCATGTACTTGTTTGTAACCGACAGAATATAATGAAATAGCTCTAACATCCAAATCATTGTGTGCTTCTTCTAATTCAGCCATAAGTTGATATTGTTCATGTGTTGGATCAAAAGTTTCTGGTTCTGGATTACTAGGATTATTATCTCTTTCTCGTTCCAATTCAGATTCATTCTCTTCATCATCGCCATCATCTAAACTTCTGTCTTTTGAAAAAGTATAACTCAAAGAACAACCCAACACATTCTTGGAACGACCAGAAAATTTGACTGGTTTGGTGGTAATAGCCCTGTATGGAGAATCAAATGGTTCTGAATTGAAATCACCCGTGAAGAATGAATAAAATTTCTTATTATTACCTAATATGATATTCAAGACATGTTGAAACTCCTTAAACTTGTACATTAGGATATACATTTGTCTTGTACGTTCAAAAGTACCAAATGGATGCCAGAATAAATGTGTGGTACCAATAATAATCCCATTAGCATTTTCTAAAACAGGATAATGTTTGACAAATTTGGGTTGAAATTCCAAGTAAACCATAAAACCGATATTGTTAGTGGCGATACGGGCATCTGGTAATTTTTTTTCATCTTCTGCTTGATTTAAATCTTGATCAAGTTTAATAAATGATTGGTATTTGCAATCAAATAACAGTTTCCTAAAGACAATTACACATCCATGATTCTTGGTATTATAACGATAAAATTTTGATCCATAACCTAGTTTTTCAAATTGACTTGACCAGAATGAATTATATTGAACTTTATCAACTTCTTGTAAACAAAGAATATCGGCATCATAATATTTCAATTCATCCAAGAGAATTTGGGATCTTACTGACCATTTTAAGATTTTCCCATTTGTAGGATAGATCTCTCTTCTAATTAATGTTTGTGCCAACACATTATAACTCATGATCTTGATATTAGGAAGTCCCGGTTCAGCTTTAATAACATCCAACATTGGTCTTTTAACAAATTTGTCTTCCTTTTCTGGAGGTGAAAGCAACCCCAATGCTTCTTTTTGCTTTCGTTCCCGTTCTTTACGTAATTCTCGTAATCGTCTTTGTTCTGCAATATACTCCGGAGTTAATAATTTTGGATCCATTGCTTTTTTATATGGCTTACTAGAAGATTTCAATGGTTTGGAAGTACAATTAGCACAAGTGGTACTTGTATTCTCCATAGAAGTCATTTCTTGCAACTATTTTGGGGTTAGTAATGATCCGAAACAAAAAAGAGCTGATATGAAAAAAAAAAAAAAAGATGGTAGTGATCTCAACAAAAATTGGGGTTGCTACAAAAGGTTAAGAAGAGAAAAAAAATTGAGAGGATACATTTGAAGAAAACAACACGGTAGATTTATACCACTAATGTCGATTCCATATTATACCAAACTAGATCAATTACAAAATCGGGTATTTGATTTATTTACTTCTTTGGGTCAATTACCAGATCTTGATGATGATGAAGCAAATTACCAAACTTCCTATAATAATATAACTTTAGAGATTGATAAATTATTAATTGCCTATAAGGATTATCTTCGACTTTTAAAGTCAAAAGATAAATCCAATACTTTGAAGACTTATGAGTTAAAATATCAATCATTAAAACAAAAATTACGTAATTTACAAGTTTATATAAACGGTCAAAAACAAGATAAGTTACATGATTACAGAATCAAACATTTTCATCTTGAAGAGAAACCAAAAGAAGACATTGTTGACAATGAAACATCTGCTAGAGATCAATTATTTGCCAATAGATCTCAAAAACTTCAAAAGGAGTCTGAGTTATCAATTAATCAACAAATTGTTCAACAAAATAAACAAATAACTCAATCATTACAAACATCTAGACAATTATTATCTGCCAGTATCCTTCAAAGTGAATTAAATATTGAAAACCTTGATCAACAAACTAAAGATTTATACAAATTGAATGAAAATTTCTTACAATTTAATGATTTATTGAATAAATCAAAACAAATTGTCAAATTTATTGAAAAACAAGATAAAGCAGATCGTCAAAGAATTTATCTTAGTATAGGATTTTTTATCATTTGTTGTTGTTGGGTTGTTTACCGAAGAATCTTAAGAAGACCAATTAAAATATTATTATGGTCATTATTTAAAATATTCAATATATTTGGATGGCTCTTTGGTGGTGGTAATAACAGTGTTGTTCAAGCTCCTGTGAAATTATCAACTACAGAAATACTAATGTCAACGGTGATAGATGCTACAAGTTCTCTTGTTGAGGAGGTTTCAAAATCAACAAATTTGATAGAATCAATTGTGGAATCACTTAGCACAGGAGAATCCATTATTGAATCACTTGCTTCAACAGTTTCAGAAAGAATAGTAGATGAGTTATAGATCATTCGTACATAAAAAAGTGAGTATCTATATATATATATATCAATTCTTAGGATAATCTATGGATTTTCTACTTCAACATTAGAGCCACCATTCTTTGAAGATTCTAAAGCAGCAGCAACAATAGCCAAATGATGGAAAGCAGTTCTAGGAGGTACTCTAACAATACTCTTATCTTTTTTAACAACAGCATCTTTAAAGTTATTAAATTCTTCTTCAAATGTATCAACTTCATCAACTTCAATAACTGTCTTGGAAGAAGCTTTACCTGAAGTTTCACCAGTTTGATAAGTAATGGTTGGTTTCTTTAAAGCTGGTGACCAATCATAGGTGACACTACCATTTTTACCAAAAATTGTGAAACGAGTTGATTTATCAGTAGCTCCAAATGCAGAACCATAAGTAAAAGTACCAATAGCACCACTTTTTAATTTCAAAGTAGAGAATAAAACATCATCAGTACCACTTTGTTCTCGTAATTGTTTAGTTAAACCACTTAATGATTCAACTTCACCCAAAACTTCAGTCAATAAAGCTAATTGATGAACACCACCATCACTTAAGAAACCTCCAATATGTTCTGGTTTAAGTCTCCAACCAGTAGCCAAATATTTGTTATTATCATTGAATGGACCTGTGGCATTATAAGTGAATGCAGTGATTTCACCAATTTTTGGTAAAATTTCATTCTTTAAAATACCAATTGCTTTTAAATAAGTCCAATTTTCTAAAACCATAATTGGTAAATCTGTAGATTCACTTAATTTGACAATTTCTTTAGCTTGTGCGATATTAGCAGCAATTGGTTTTTCAAAACAAATTGGTTTATTATTTTCAATGGCTAATTTAACAGCATCAACATTGAATTGAACTGGTAATAAAGCATCAACAAAATCAACATTATCATCCTTGAATGCTTCTTCTAAAGAATCATAAACAACATCAATTTCAGCTTTTTTAGCAAAAATTTCAGCCTTCAGTTTGGTTCTGTTGTAAGCTGAGTATGGTTTCAAATCTGAGATCTTTTGGATAGTTGGAAGATGAGTATCAGTGGCAAAGATACCAGTACCGACAATAGCTAATTTAGTAGGTTGAGACATGATTATAGATGTAGTTTCTCTTATTTTTTTTTTCAATTAATTTGATGAATTGAAAATAAAGAAAGAAGAATAAAAAAAAGAATGAACAAAATATATCCACAATTTTCTCCGCTCCTTTTATACTGGATAGATTTTCAATTGTGAACAAATTTAAACTTTGTGATCTGTTTAATTTTTCCGAAACCAAAAAATAATATTTAGTTGCCTTGTGGCTTTCAATACTAAAAATTTTGGGGGTTCATACCGTGGGGGTTACATTTTTCTATTGTACTGTAGTTGTATTACATCACCAGACTATGCAAAAGCAAAACATAGCGAAGTTACGGAACAACCTAAGTGAGTATTTTATATTAGTAATTAATTAACCGGATCGAAAATGACCTTATTATATTATGATTCTTCAGGGGATTGTCACTAACGGATAATAACTTTCCAGAATGTTGCAACAATTTATAGACAATTAATTCTTGCATGATTTTAGAAACAAATAATGGTAAAAGGTTATCTATTTCAAAGGAATCATGACCAAGAATATCCCTTCGACATCGTCTATACCAGAATGTGTTCATTTTGACAAATTTACGACCAATACAAGAAAACACCAATGGTAGACAGGATTCTGCATGAAGAAACCATGATACCAATAAGTAATCAAATTTAATTAGCAAATCTTCAACAGACACATATTCATCATGTGTAAGAACTATTAATGTTAACCATATGCTTTGAAGATGATTAGATGTTGCATAATTGGAAAACACTTTGCATTTGAGATTTAAATCAAATGAATGTAATGAATCATCAGAAATATGAATCAAAGTATCATAATCCAATTGATTCCAAAATGAAATAAATCTATTGGACAATTGATTCAAAAATTGTGATCCATAGGTTGTTGTCTTGACTTGAGTATTGTTGATAAATATATCAAAATGAATTGGTAAATCAGGATATGGTGTGGTGACTGATGATATATTCCGATTATCAGTTTTATAATTAAATGTTAACTTATAGTAATCTTTATTAAATCTAATAGCAAAGACATTGGTTGTCAAAAAACCATAATGGTTGTAAAAAAAAAAATTAATCCAACTTAAGCGAAATTCAATATCTCGCAACATGTTTTTTTTTTTTTCATTATTTTTTTTTGAACAGAAAATTTTCATTAATTATCCCATAGTTCCTATCGTTTGGTATCCAAAACTTCCCCCACTGACATTAATGTATAAGCCAAAATTCAACTTTAAACCAAATACTAAAGGTTTGATAATAACAAAACCCGTGATTGATATACAGTCTTCATTTAAACAGATTGAAAAACTACCTAATTTCAGATCCAAATTACTTGCATTTTATAAACGATTTTATAAATTACGAAGATTTGAATGTGATCCAAGATTATATATCGCTAAAGATATTCCTTATAATACACCAGAATTAAACTATGAAGATTATGTTGCTTTATTAAAGAGAAATTTCAAGAATATTTCATATAATACAAAAAGACAAGTGATATTAGATTTACCACCATTATCAAAAAAAGAACTTGAAGAAAGATTAAAAAACACTTTGGCATTTGTATTTAATCATACTGTTGCTACAAACAATCCATATGCAAATGATCCAATTTATACAGCTGATGATTTAGAGAAAACTAGTATAGATAATGAAGAGACTAAAATCATAAGTACTATACTTCGATTAGATAATGAATTTCCATCAAAAATTAAATATGATTTTAAATTGAATTGGCTTAATGAATTAAATGAACAATTGGATTCTGTGGATTGGGAAATAGGTCCAACAAAGAAACAAATCAAATATATATTGGACTATATTGGATATAAACAATATTTAATTACATTAATGAGATTAAATGAAAGTATGAAATTATGTTTATAGAGAGAGAGAAGGAAAATATATAAATCTGTATATAATTAGAAGAAAAAAAATTCCGTAATCCCCTAATAATACGGGGAAAAAAGGAGGAAACGAGAAGGATGACGTTAGCCATTTCCCTTTTACTCCCAAATTCAGCTTTTTTTTTTTCCTTGATTCGTTTCAATACAGTATAAAGCAATCTTAATCAATTGAATAGAAAAATCACCAATTTTTTTTCCCATAGTTATTGTGTGTTACATTACCACTATTATTCAATTAAATTCATTATGGGTTGGTTTTCATTCGGTGGTTCAAATACTCCAAAGGCGTCACCTGCTCCATTACCACCACAACAAATTGAACAACGTTCACATGAATCAATAATGAATTTACCTGAAAATTCAGATATTGCAATAACTTTAAATCAATTATCTTTACAAACTGAAGCTAATAAACAAGTTAAAATTCAAGAATTATCGAAAATTAAAGATACTCAAGAAATTCGTCAATCAGTTGATAAATTTGTTGATGATTATCCTATTTCTAATATGTTTGTAATTGATGGTGAAAAAGATTCTAAAGATAGTATTATATGTACTAATAATTCAGATGGTGGGAAAACATGTTTAAAATTGAAAATTAATTCAATTGAACTATTCAAAATAATGCAAAAGAAAGAATATTTTTGTTCTTTACCTGATGCTATAGATGCTACTTATTTCGAATGTAGAAAAATACAGTAAATAGATTTGAAAAAAAAAAATAAACTGAATATAAATATTATGCATTGCGTTATTAACCTATGAAAAAATTTCTATTATTTTTATTTTTATCATTTTGGAAAATCTCTCTATATATGTATTTAGGAATGTTTACTTGATAAAAATTTTTAAACCATAAATGATTCACCACATCCACAAGTACCTTTTGAATTTGGATTTTTAAAAATAAATTTCGAACTTAATTTATCATCTAACCAATCCATTTCAGAACCAACAATTGAAAATAATGCTTTTGAATCAATCAATACTTTAACACCATCTTGTTCAACCAATTCATCAAATTTACCTGGTTTATCAACATATTCCAAATTATAAGTTAAACCAGAACAACCTCTATTTCTAACACCAATACGGATTAGTTTTGGATTTGGTTGATTTAATAATGCTCTTAAATGTTCTACTGCACTTGAAGATAACGTTATCAATGCTTTTCTTGGACGTAATACTCTTTTCTTTTTTGGAGCTGGGGTTGTTGATACTAAAGGTGATTTTTCTTCTTGTGCCAGCACAGTTTGAATATTAGGTTGTGATTCTTTTTTGGTTTCAGTTGTTGTTGTTGTTATGCTACTTGATGCTTTTTGAATTTCTGGATCCGACGTTATTTCAATAACGTTATCAGATGCAGATGTTGGAAATGTGAATGTAGATGGAGATGGAATAGTTGATTGTGATTTTGAAGCAAAACGAGATGTTCTTGATCTTCTTAAATGTTGTTGTTGCAGTTGTTGTTGCAGACTAGTTGATTCAGTTGACTTTGGAGTACTCAAAGAATGTTTAGCCCATTTAAAAGAATCATTAGTAACTTGATCTTGATGTAATTTAGTTAAAAATGGATTTGGTGTTGATCTTGTTGAAATTGGAATTGTTTGTATAAATCTTTTATTTTTAGTTGGGGGATTTGAAAGGAATCTTCTTGTTACTTGTAAGCTTGGTCTTCTTGATACCATCATTATATTAGTAGTAGTAGTAGTAGTAGTAGTAGTAGTAGTTGTTATAGTAACAAAAATAAATAAATATGAATAAATAAGTAATAGAAAGAAAGAAAGAAAAAGTAATTGATAAAATCAAAGTTTTTTTTTTTCTTTGCTATAGAAATAAATAGAATAAAAAGGTAGAATTTAACTTTTCTATAAATATAATGTGGGCATTTATAAAAAAAAAAGAAGAAAAGAGAAAATTCCGGAAGTACAAATGTTACAGCAATTAACACTCTTTACTAAGAAAAAAAAAAATAAAAAATTAATGATCATCATGTACACGACTTTCCCTAATTACTCACCAATTGACTGCACATAATTACGTAAAATTATTTCATTCGCATTTGATTGGTCAATTAAAACTTGGGGTTTCGGAGCCGAAAAACAATATTCAGCCACGTGACAACCCAATTGAATATTTGAATTATTTTTCTTGGCTGCAAAATATGTTTTATTGAAATGGATTTGGGTAAGGGGAAGATGAATTATTTCATTCTTAAATATTCTTTAACTGCTTCTCCCCATACACCCCTTTTTTTATAAAATGCAAGATCTTCAGGTAATGAATCAATTCCATGAATTAATTCCATTGCATTACCTTCTTGTTTAATTTTTTCAATAGGAGTTAAATAAGTTCTAATTGTCATTATAATTGATTTTGTTTTAGGTAATCTTATAAAAACTTGACGTTCACATCTTAAAAAACAACCTGATTTAAAATCGATATCATTAAATTTTAAAGGAATTAATTTATCACCTTTTCGACCATGATTTGAACCAATATTAAATAAATTCCCATGAGTTTGAATTGACCAATTATAACGTACCCACATATCTTTTTCTTTTAAATTATTAAAAAATTTCCCCATAGTAAATTGTAATTTTGATTTATATTGTGGAACAGGTTTATGAATAAATGAAATTGGTTGATTAAAATTAATTGATGGATCAAATCCAGCAGGGAAACTATTTAATGATGATCTAAGAATATATTCTTCTGATTTATTAATTGGATTATCTTTAATTAAAATTAAAAAATCTTCTTCAATATTTCTAGCAATTATATTCATGATTTCTGATGATGATGAAGTTAATGATTTGGAATATCTAGGAAATGAATCATTTGTAATTAAATTAGTAACTAATTGAGAAGATCCAAACCAAGACCATGACCATGACCAATACGAATTGTTAACTTTGAAATATTTAGGATACCGCTGAATTAAAAATTCAATCATTAAATCATAAAATTCATTTAATGAATCACGAGAAATTTTATTATTATAAACATAAGCCATAAGTTCAGGTTGTAAATTTAATGTTTTTTCACGTAATTTAATATTATTTAAATATGTATTTTCAATTAATAACCAATCTTCAGGATTTTTTTTACCAATATTTTTAACTCCCATACTTGGATTAAAATCTTTTTTATTTATAAATGGTCTAATTGATAATGGTTCTTGATTTTCCCAACTAAATGAAGTTAAAACTGGTTTAATATTTTGGATTACTCCAATAGTTTTAGGTTTCTTATAATAGAAAGCATGGAATATAACTAATATAGCGACTACACTTACCAATACTATTAAAGACATTATTAATAATGACTTGTTGATTTCAAAGAAATATCCAAAATAAAAAAAGAACCTAAGAATATTATTCTATAAAAATTATGGGTGGTTCAAGAATTTTTTTTATGGTTATATGACGAGGAACGGGATTCATTTATTTAATCTTGTTTTCTTATCGGAGTGAGGAGGAGAAAGCGCAATTCCTTACTCTATTAGGTATGTCCAACCAGAAACTTAACCACCATAGGGGTAAAACGGAACATACAACAATAATATAATATCTACCCCCACATAAGAAGAACAGAAACGTCAGATCAAATATATGACATACCCTGACACAGTTGTTTTTGCCATGTAACACAAAGGTAGTGTTTTATTGCAATCTAATGTATCGTCATATATCCATCGCGTAATCCAAATTAAGTAAATTATAATTGGAACGAAAAAAAAAAAAAAATTCCACAATCATCATCATCATCAACTATCATTCTCTCCATCACCATCAACAATGACAATTAACTGGAAATCAGCATTACAATCATCAGCAACAGTTATATCAATTCTAATAATTTTGAAAGAATTACATGAATTATATCAATCTAAACAACAAAAACAACTTACATTATTATCACCACGTACTAGAGGGGTTGAATCATTAATTGGTAATACTCCACTTATAGAAATTAAATCATTACTGAAATTAACCGGATGTAAAATTTATGCTAAATTAGAACTTTTGAATCCTGCAGGAAGTGCCAAAGATCGAGTTGCATTAGCAATAATTAAAGAATCTGAAAAACAAGGTAAATTAATTCCAAATGCAAAAAATATAATATTTGAAGGTACAAGTGGATCAACAGGAATTTCATTTGCAGTTTTATGTAATGCATTAGGTTATATATCACATATTTGTTTACCTGATGATACATCATCTGAAAAATTAAATCTTTTAAAAGCATTAGGATCAGAAATTGAATTAGTTAAACCTGCAAGTATAGTTGATCCAAATCAATATACAAATTCAGCAAGAAGAGGAGCAAATAAAATAAATAATGATTTAAATGATAATAGAAAAGCTATATTTGCTGATCAATTTGAAAATGATTTTAATTGGAGAATTCATTATAATACTACTGGACCTGAAATTTTACAACAAATGGGGAATGATAAAATTGATATATTTATAAATGGTAGTGGGACTGGTGGAACTATTGCTGGAGTTGGTAAAAAATTAAAAGAATTTAATTCAAATACAAAAATTATTTTAGCTGATCCACAAGGTTCAGGATTATCCAATAGAATAAATTATGGAGTTATGTATGATAATGTTGAAAAAGAAGGAACAAGAAGAAGACATCAAGTAGATACATTAGTTGAAGGAATTGGATTAAATCGATTAACTTGGAATTTTAAACAAGGTGAACCATATATTGATGAAGCAATTAGAGTTAATGATGATCAAGCTATGAAAATGGCAAAATTTATTTGTATTAATGATGGATTATTTTGGGGTAGTTCTGCAGCAATTAATTGTGTTGCTGCTGTTAAAGCTGCTTTTAAATATGGACCTGGTCAAAAAATTGTTATTATTGCTTGTGATTCAGGTGCAAGACATTTATCTAAATTTTGGAAAGAAGCAACTAAATTACCAAATGATTTAACATTAGATGATGTATTAAAATAGTTAAAACTATTACTCATAAAAAGCGAAAAACGTATAATAAAACATAAAAATAAAGACATATATGTATATACTGTATAAAAAGGTATCTTATTGGTTTATTTCATTTTTATTCTGATTTTAATTTGGCCATTTCTTTTTCAATCATTGATCGTTTAGTTTCTCTATATAATTTAATAGTACTTAAAACTGAAGCACTTATACCCATCCAAATTTGCCAAGTATCAAATGGTAATTTAATTTGGAAAACAGTATAAGAATTAAAAGCTAAATCAGATAAATTTTTATAAATATCAATCCATGCATTATTTTTTTTAAATTGAATTTCATCCAATAATTTAACATCTTCAGAATTATTAGTTGAACTTGAACTTGAACTTAAATTAATTAAACTATTTCCACCACCTAATAATTGTTTTGATAATTGTTTAGCTTTATTTTTAACTTGAATTTGAATTTTAATATCCATTTCTTGTTGAATTAAATTTTGTAAATTTTCATAAGCATTATATAAAGCTAACCAAGTTTCACAATACCATGCATAACTTTCATGTCTTGATGCAAATTTTTTATAAGTTGGATCAGATAATACATTTAGTTTATATAATAATGTGGATTCATCATTAATACCATAATACAATGAAAAAAATTGACCCAATGTTTTTCTATTAAATAAATTAGATTTATTAATTTCAAATTTAGAATTTTTCAAAATTATATTTTGTCTAAATTTAACAATTAAATCTCTTAATCTAAATGGAGTTTTACCAAATCTTAAAAATTGACGATATGTTGATAAACCAGTTATCATACCTGCTACTTTTTGTTTAAATAATGATAATACTAAAATGGTAATGATTTTAATAAAATCAGTTGGATGTTTTAAAAAATTTTTAATAAGATCTAATTTTTTTTCATTATTATTATATCTTTCATTAATACTTTTAATATTAATTTGATCATCCGATAAATAATTTTGTGATTTAGTTGCATGATAAACCAATAATCTTAAAGTATATTGACTCACTTTAGCCAATTTATCCTTCCCCACAAGATCATTCAACATGGACGAAAATATAGTCCAATTACTAATTGAAGGAATTTTAGTAGGAATTATTTTAGATTGTTGTTGTTGTTGTTGTTGTTGTTGTTGTTGTTGAGATGGGATTATTGAATTTATTTCTTCATGAATATCAATTTTTTGATGTGAAATTGGGGTTACATAAGGGAAATTTGCTGATTGAGAAGTTTTTAAAGGAGTTTGATATTTAGTTGGTTGAGTAGTTGTTATAGTTGATGACATTTTATATTCTGATTCTAATATTTTTGATAATTTTGAAGGGGAATTATTTGGAGATAAATCTTCTAACCACTCTGAATTAAATATTTGTTGTGGTTGAGAATATAATTTAGATGATGGATGTAAAGGAGATTGTCTATTGGGTATACCGTTATTATTAAGTGAGTTTATACTTCTATACGGTTGAGGTTGAGTATGTAATATATTATTATTATTCTGTTGTTGTTGTTGTTGTTGTTGATGTTGTTGCAAGGGTAAATGTTGCTGTCGTTCTTGTTGATATTGTTGGTAAGATATACTAGGATCTATGATACCATTCATTATAAGAAAGAAGAAAAAAGAAGATGAACTAAAATTAAAATGGAGGGGGGAAATTGATTGCTTATTTATATAATTTATGTTTAGTGTTATTTTTCATGTAGGTTTAAATAAATAAAAAAAAAAACTGTGTATATATATTTTAATGATGAATATATTATCTCATAAATTCATCATTGAAATTCCTCTCTTCCTCCTCCCGCCCATCAAACAAACAAACAAAAAATTTTTTTCCCTCTTCTTCTTCTCTCTTACTCATATGGGTTATATTTTCATTATGTCATTTATATGTCAAATTTTTATATATATACAAAAACTTACAATTCAATTGATTTAATCTTTAAATCATATTTACATCTACATCTACATCCATCTGTACATCTGCATTTAATTATCTTCACGTAATATACCTCCCAAACATCAATTATTTTAAAAGGGTGCAACAACACAGTGACTACCTCCACGTTGTAGAAAACTTAAATTTATTAGAAGAAACAAATTCTCTCTATATCATCATCATCACATCAAATGTTACTACGTTACATAATTTAAAAATCTTTTTTTTTTCTTTCAGATTTTTAGTTCCTAAACCCAAAATTTGCAATGACTAATATTCTATATCTAATTGATACCATTATCCTATTTAGTATATATCATTCTAATCATCTTTTTTTAGAATAAAACCCGTTATTCAAAGCCATTCTCTTACTCCTCTCTCTAACCAGTCCCTCTCTGTCATATTTTCCCCTCTTAAATTTTTTTCGGTTCAATTTCTCTCTTTATCCATCAATCAAGTCCAGCGCTACCACCCGTGTTTAGAATAAAACCGAGGGTAAAAAATCCCCTAATGTGTAATGAAATCCCGCTACAATAAAAAGTTGCAAATTGTTTCTCTCACCCACTTATACAAATTATGTTATAGTTAAAAATATATGAAAATGTGTATATGTATTATTAAGATTAAAAATACTTGATTTATCGCCTATATGAATTGAAATATTTAGAAATTAAGTAATAAATTTACATGTATATGTGTATGTGTATGTGTATGTGTATGTGTATGTGTATGTGTATGTGTACAGTATATGTGCTAGGGTGAGGTGAATGGGGTTATGTATTACCATTTAAAGTTTCATCAACTGCAGGACCCATCATAAATGCTCCTACACTTCCCAAATATCCTTCATGTCTTAAGAAATAACTTTGCATATCACCTTTTGACCAAAAATTAACTGCATAACTTAATGTATGAATAGTTTGCATATGTCCTGATATATAACTACCTCCAAAATAAATTCTTTTTAAATTAAATCTTAATGCATGTAAATATGCAATTTGTCCAATATTATTAGATATTGAAAATAATAATGATCTTGCAATATCTTCTTGTTTAAATTGTGCCAATTTTTCTGCTGGAGTCATTGATTTATTATTAAATCTTAATTTTTTAAAAACTTTAGCAAATGATGATGCTATATGATTAGCTTTTAATCCAATTTTATTATAATTAGTTCCATAAATATCTCCAACTAATAAATCAATATTTTCATTATCACCATTTTGAGCCATTTCCAACATTTCATTATAATCTTTAGCATCTGTAAGTAATGATAATAATCCCCATAATGTACCACCTCCTAATGAACTACCACCAATTCTTTCAAATCCTTCAGGTCCAGGTTTAGTAACTTTAATCATACTAACACCACTACCAATATTAACTAATAAATATGGATATATTTCATTTTCTAATTGTAATGGTTGAAATTTAGTTTTTGATTCAATTAAATCATAAGTAAAAATTTCTTGAGGAATTTTTGTAATTAACCAATCTAAACCTTTAATTAAACATGCCATTTCATCTTTTGCAATGATTTTCATCGGTAGTTTATATTTTTTAAAAGTTTTTGTCATTAAATTATAAAATTTATGAGCTCCTCCACCAGTTGCCATTATATAAGTAATTGGAGGATTATTATTATCTTTATCAATTGATTTTTGAATTAATTTAATCATAAATTTCATTGCTTCAATTTTAAAATTTTCTGTTTGAAAATCTTGAAAATGTAATTTACCACCACCTCCATTACCAGGAATTTTAGTTGATTTTGAAAAATAAACCAATTTTGTTAAAGTTCCACCAATATCAACAGATATATGAATAATTTCATCATTATGTTGAGGTAAAGTAATATTATTCTTAGTAATACCTGCTCCTGCTCCTGCACTTGCTCCTCCTACTCCATTGTGTATAGAAATTAAATCATCAACTGAAGTATTGGACGAATCACTTTCTAAATCTTCGTCTAAATCAGATGATGTACCTGACAGTGGTGGTGTATTGGTAGTTGATGAACTTGAAACACTATCACTTCTATCTAGTGAGCTTCTTAATAAATTATCATTAGCAATAAAAGCTCCTGAACAATCTATTTTAACTGTACCTGGATCTATATCTTGTAAATCTATATCATCATTACTGGTAGCTATACTTAGTTTAAATCTTGGAAAAGACCCTGATGAACGACGGGAAGATGCACTATATGGTGGTTGTATATATTCATTTGGTGATGAAATTGCTGAATGCAGCATTGATAAATAAATAACTTATTAAACAAAAAAAAGAATGAATGTGTATGGGTTGAACCTAAAAAGAAGAAGAAATAAAGTTAAATAAAAAAAAAAAAATTTAAATTTCGTCTGGAGAGAGATTTGAAAATTTTTTTGATATTTTTTTTTTCTTATTTTGTTCAAGCGGTGTTTTATCTTTTTATCTTTTTATCTTCTACCGGAGGGCGTGTAAATTTGTAAGAAAAAAAATTTCAATGTTTTTCTCAACAAATTTAATTTCGTTGGGATTGGAAATATTATAGGGGCTATGAATAACAACAAGAATAATAACAGGAGAAAAGCAAGTTAGGATTTATTGGATTGTGGATAAGATAAGCACTATGTAGTAAATAATTAAAGTATACAATAAATAGATGTGTAATTTCCTCTCGTTTGCTAAACGACACCGGGAACGAATTATTAATAGTAAAGGAGAATTAAAAAAACTCCGTGACAAAAATTCTATTTATTAATTTGCGGGTTTCTCATCGGCTTTGGCTTGGCTTTAACTACTAGATTCCTCGGAGTTTGATAATATAATCAACGGAATCTAATTAGTGTCATTCCCACATATCCGTGTGGAGTACATACAATATGCATATTAGTGTGTGTAAGTGTGTGTCTAACTCAATCTACTGTAGAAATGTTTAAAGTAATTCCGTGGGTCAAATAAAACTAATCTGAATTTTTTTTTTTTCATTCACACATTTTCGGGTTCCACTTGACCGTAGTTAAGTACCGAAATAAACAACAAGGGGACACACCCTCCGCCCGCTGTCCCCCACCAACTATACTGTACTTGAATTTGTTAATTAATCAGGCCAGTTTATTGAATGTTGTATGTAGTCTCCCTTGGATTTCCCCCTAACCTTGGCAATGTGTATGTAAACTACAATCTCACCCAATTAGAAAGCAAGTTAAAAAGATTATATAATTGAAAATTTTCAACCCCACAAATAACAAGAAATTGCTTGAAAATAAAAAAAAGCAACTCTAAAAAGTCCGTAATCCGAGTCAAAACTTTTTTTTAAAAAAAAAAAATGTATCACGTGATCCAGGATATTAATCACCGAACTTATCGTGTCTCACCTACCAAAAAAGAATTTTAATAGTAGAATAAATAAATAGAAAAATTTTTTTTTTCGTTTGAACTTGTTCGCCAAAATATCTTGAAAAAAAAAGTTACAACAAAGGGTGTGCTGCAAAACATCTAAAGGTTGATACGATTAGATCTATAAAAAATGTCTGATTCAAATATACCTTTGACATTGTCAAATAAATATATTCCAAGTGAATATCATTATCAATTGAATATTAATCATCAAAAACCAAATTTCAATGGGACTGCTAATATTACTTTAATTGAAAACAAAGAATTTAGATCATCATCAGGTGATGATGATGAAGAAGAATCAAATATCAATGGATTTAAATTTACTTTACATGCCAATAAACTAGTTATTATTTCTGCTAGTATTGGAGATAAGAAATTAAAAGTTGAATATAATAAACCATTACAACAAGTTAATTTTATTAGTGAAGAAGAAAATATTAATATTGATAAACCATTAAAAATCAATTATATGGGACAAATTAAGACTATTAATACATATAATGATGTTACTCAAGGGTTATTTAAAACTAATTTCTTAGATAATGATACTGGTAAATCAAATAATTATATTTTAACAACTCATTTTCAACCTCATGGGGCAAAACAAGTTTTCCCAATAATTGATGAATTAACTCATAAATCAATGATTAAATTAGATTTAACAACTTTAAAAAGATTTCAAGTTTGTTGTAATGGTGAAGAAGAAGAAGAAAGTATTTATAATGAAGAAGATGAAAATAAAATCACTAAATTTATTTATAAAAAACCAATTCATTCTGCAATTGTGGGATTTCTGATTGGTGATTTTAATTGGCAACTGAGTAAAAAAATTAAAATTAATAATATTGATGATTCAATTAGAGTTTATGCACCAAATGGAGATTTATATAAAACTAATTTAGCATTAAGTATAATTGAAGAATATTTACCTAAAATTGAAAAAATTTTTGGTAATTATCCATTAGATCATTTATATTTTATTGGAGTTCCATTTTTAAAAGATGGAGTTATGGAAAATTGGTCAATGATCAATGTTATTGCTCCTAATTTATTAATTGATGATGGATCAATTACAAATCAATTTAAATCACAATTGACGGAATTAATTGTTCATGAATTAATTCATCAATGGATAGGTAATTGGGTTTCATTTGATAATTGGAATTTCTTATGGTTTAATGAATCATTTGCAACTTGGGCTGCAAGAAAAATCATTGGTATTGAATTTAATTATGATAATTTTTTAAATATTGATTGTTTTTTTGATGGAGATTTCAAAATTGGTAGCATTTATGATTATATGCAAAATGTTAATTGTGGATTAAATTCAACAACTGAATCAATTTTTAATACAGAAATGTACGAAAAAGGTATGATTTTATTAAATATGATTGATGGCTTATTTTCTACTGAAGGTAAAGATATGTTGACAAGTTTTAAGATTATTATTGATAAATTTCAAGGTAAATCAATTAAAGTATTTGATATTTGGCAAGAATTAAATGATCAAATTTCAGTTGATTTACCAAGTTTTGTTTATTCTTGGATTAGAAGTAAAGGATATCCAATTTTACAAGTTTCTCATAAAGATAATGATAAGACTATTATTATTGAACAACATAGTTATTTCCTGAATTTAACTATTGAAGAATCTAAAATTGAAGATATTCCATATCATGTTCCATTATTTGTTAAAGCACAAAATGATAAAGGTGAAATTAAAATTTTAAATTTAATTATGACTGATCGATCAATTGAATTGGATATTTCTAAACTTGTTTGTATAAACTCTGGTCATAAAGGTTATTATAGAGTATTATATGATAAAATTGATAATTTATCATTAATGGATTCAAATGAAATAATTATGATTATATCTGATCTTGGAAGTATATTAGGATCACCTGTTTCAACATCTCGTGATTTGATTAATTTTATTAATATTTATGATAATTTATTAAAACTTTCTTGGGATTGGAAAATTTGGGAATGTGCATTAGGATATTTGGAACCAATTATTGATATATTGCGTCATTTTACTGATTTTAATAAATTTGAAACTTGGTTGAAAATTTTTAGTAATAAATTATTTAATCAATTAAAATGGGATTATGATATTCCATTAAAATATTCTTCATTACAATGGAAAGTTAGATCATCAATTTTACAATTAAACCTTGATAGTAGTAATAAAGAAGTATATAATGTTTGTTATAAATATTATCAAAATTTTATGAATTCAGGTATTAATAAGAAATTTACCCCTAAAGAATTATTACCATCAATAATGAATTTGTCTATGAATAAAGGTTCTATGAAAGAATATAAAAAAATTTTAGAATTGGTTAAAAATTCCAATGTTTCACTTTTGAATCAAACCAATGCCAATCAACAAGAATTACAAACTATTAGTTTAACAAGTTTATCATTTGTTAATGATGAAGAATTAGTCAATAAAACTTTAAATTTTATTAATAATAATATTGATTCTAAATTAATTGAATTAGGATTAATTGGATTTACTTATAATAATAATCATAATGAAGTTGTATTTAATTGGTTTAAATTAAATTATGATAATTGGATAATGAGATCATTACGTAAAGGTAGTGATTGGTCAAAACAAATTGGAATTACAGTTAAGAATATTGTTAAAATTATACTTAAAATCATGTCTAATTCTCAAGAGAATAAATATAAAATGAATGAATTTATTGAAATTAAATTAAAAACATTACCTGAACATGGATTAAAAAATTTAGTTGATACTTGGGAATTAGAAAATCAAGAATGTTTTAAAATTGCAACATTTTATAATGATTTATGTGATAAAATATGAAAATACAAAACAAAGTGATAATTTATAAGTATTAAAGTCACACAGTCATGGATGTGCAATACAGTTAAATAGATAGAAACATATAACATATAGTAGTATAGATTGGGTATATCATTTGTAAATAGAGATATACATTCACATTTAAACCTACATATAATTACCCAAAATTGTATAAACAATTCTCATTTGCAACAACAACAAAAAAAAAATATTCCGCAAAAAGATCTACAATATCAAATAAGAATAAAATAAATTTTAGTTCATTTGTATTGTATTGCGCTATTGGTAATAGAAATTGTTTTGAGAAGGAAGGAAGAAATAGATTTATACTTATGTATATACTGTACATATTCTCTTGATTATCTTTCTTTCTCTAATGTAATAATATATATCTATATCCTAAACAAGAATAAAAATTTCCCGATCAAACTTTTTCTTTATTTTATTTTTTGACATTTTGTTACTGCATGTACCTTGACATGAAATTTGATGATGATTTAGTTGTAATATAAATCAATTTTTTTTTTTTTTAATTAGTTTAAATAATAAAGAAAAACAAATGAGATGTAGTAATGGTCCATCTCTCCAACCCCCCTCCACTTCATGATGGCCGTCGTGGTTGTCGTGATAGTAATAGTGATAGTGGTGGTGGTTAGCCCCTTGGGGTTAAAGGTTGGATTTTTTTTTTTAATTCGTATTGATATTATTATATGTAAAACAAATGATATTAAAGAATAAAAAAATTATACATCACATAATACACATACATTAAATAACAAACCAGCCTAAATAAAAACTTAAAATTAACAATAACAATAAATACAAAAATTCATTAAAAATAGGGGTTGGTGGTGGTAGAGGGTGGTCATTATCATTAAAATTAAAAGCATCATATCTTTCCATCTCTGCTTTCATCTCTTCTCATCTTTTCATATTCAAATATTCCATTGAATTTCAGCATTTTCAATTTTAACCAGTCTTAATATTGAACAAGCTAATTTATCAACATTTCTTTCATATTCATCTACTTCTATTTCTTCTTCTCCTTCTTCTTCTTGTTGTTGTTGATGTTGATGTTGATGTTGATGTTCCATATCTTCATTTTCTTCCGTATTGGTATGATTATGATGATGTGAATAAAAATATGAAGAATTATGATTATGATGAGGATGATTAAATTCTGAACTTATTATTGAAGTTAAATTTAAATCATATTCAATTGGTGGTAAAGGAGGTAAAATTTTTTGATCATCAATTTCAAAATTTAATTGAGATTCTTCAACTGTTGGAGATTTAATATCAAATATATAATTATAATCAATATATTGTTGCTTAATACTTGTTGTTGTTGTATGATGATTATTATTTATAGGTAGTGAAATTGATTTTGATCTTGATAAACAAATATTATTAAAATTTGGAAAAGTTGATATTGTTGTTATTGTCGATGATGCTGATGTTGTTGATGAAGATGAACTTGAAGAAGACGATGTTGATGAACTTGATGACGAAGTTGTATTAAATTTTCTATTTGGTGGTAATGATGGTAATGGTTTTGATTGATGTAATTTTAATTCATTTTTTAACGATTTCAATTTATTCTTTATTGAATTATGTCGTGATATTGTATTGGTATTGGTATTGGTACTGATATTAGTACTTGAACTAATACTATAATTATCTAAACTTATGGTCATGAATAAATATATATGAGTTAAAAAAGTTTGGCGAGGGTATAAATTTACAGAAATTTTTTTTTTAAAATTAAAGAATTAATTGAAATTTATATATTTAATATTTGTGTATGGTGTGTGCAATATTTGTGTATGTGTTGTGTGTATGGTGTGTGCATTTACCAGGGGATGATTCAAATATTTTTTATTATATGACACAAAACCCCTCCTTTGTCTCTCGGCCCCCAAAACAACAACAAAATGTTTTTATAACACAAAACCCATAAATGTAATAACACGGTTGAATAAAAAATTCTCATACAAAAAAATCATCCTATACATTTTACACACACAGGCATAAACACATAAAAATTAGTTGTAGTTATACAGTACAGTATATCATTGTAAAAGAATTAATCAACCAATGAAATGTTGTGAATATTACTACCAATGACGATTCCCATCTTTTGTTATAAGCCTGTTTCATAATTGTACCACGGAAGTAATAGGCATTAAATGGAGGATTTAAGCAAAATAGATAACAATAAACTGCCCCTCACTCTGCAATATCTCTATTTCACTTTCAACTTGGTACACACTTTTTATGTAATTCTTGTTTTTATTATCCGTCTTTTTTAGAGCGTACATTACTGTGTAGGAGTGAAACTTTTAGTGTGTGTTTCAATTGTATTTTTCTTCCCCTTAATCAATTGCAAATCATCAGGAATAACAAAACAAACCACCAACAACAACAATAGAACACTCGCTTGGAGTGATAGTGGATGGGGGGTTGTAACGGTTCTAGATTCAATGTTCCCCCAAAAGACACAAACAGTGAAAAACCGAATTCCCCATTGAGACACCGGATATCCTAAATAGGAAAACGGTTTATCTACAAAAGTGTATACATTTCCGCATGACTGTCTTAGTATACATACATGTACTTGGTGAACGTTTAATGAAGAAATTAACCGAATAGAATAAAAACATTCGTCTTACCCTTCTTTTTTGTTTTTTCAACGTTTAACCCGTTTTATTTTCTTATTGAATTTGGATAAATATAATACATCGGTTTCAAATCGGATTAAAATATATAACGGTTTTTCTTTTATTTTGCTTTATTCTAAAAAATTCCCTTTTTTTGGTTCTTTGCATATCATTTTGAATTTTTAGTCTTTCTCAGAGCAACGCAATATTACTGTACGATGATCTTGATATGGGGGATTAATAATCATTGGTTATTATTTACTCGTATCTAAGACTGTTTAGAGTATTGTACATATAATCAAACTCATAACTCACAACTCATAACTCACACTCATAACTCACACATACACATTTGTATATTCTCAAACGTCTCCACATACACTCACATAAACACACATGATATACATCTTAATCGAGTTGTCATACCGTATTAATGACGATCATGTGAATTAAATTATAACTGTTTGATTTCCCAATGTACTACTACTACTACTAATAATAATAATAATAATAGCGAAAAAAAGATCCCCCTCCCGTCATCCCTCATTACAGATACACACATCTACTATATATATATATATTAAAGTATAGATTTTCAGCATGAGAAGTATTCATGACCATTCATGATTAATACAATGAATTACTATTCAACTATTTCCCCTTCCTTTTCCTCCTCCTCCTCATACCCCACGATTTTCATCAGTGTAAATATCTATATCTTTAAACTCTTTCTTTCTGTCTCTCCACCTTTTATATATATATTGATGGTGGCTTTTAAGGAATGATGTGCATAACGCTGTTTGAAATGTACATTCTCTGTCAATAATAACGTATAAAGTACAGAATACACTATAAAAAATTATATATATGTACAAGTACATCACTGCCCTACGCATTCTCCTTCCATCTTCTCCCTCTCTCCTTCCTTCCCCCGCCCCCACGAAACTCTATATCCATCCATCAATATCTTTTTCTTTGCTTGTTTGTCACTGTATAGTTTGCAAACGATGGATTTTAAATCCTTCCGATTGAATGTATTTATCGGATTTAAGCAATAACAAAAAATTTAAAAAATTTCCCATTTCAGTAATGTAATAAGTAAAATCTTCATGCACAATATATATACTTGTGTATATTTAAAAAAGTTTATAGATATAGTACTGTACTATATGTTATATAGTATGTTGCAAAATGATGATTAACACTCCGCACGTGATTGGGTCACAACTGTGTAATTTTTTGTAGTTAAGGTTAACTTTCACTTTTCTTGTCTTAACTCAACTAAGTAACGTGATACAATGCCTTATAATATATTATCATAGTCATAGATACATTTAAGATCATATATATATATATATACACTCCTATTCATTATCAACGGAGGAAGGAGGAATGGTGAGGGGTAGGGGCGTTAAATTGTACTTATTTAGCTTTAGCATCGCCGACTTTTGGTGGGAAACCATTCAATTCAGCTCCACTTGAAGATTCACATGAACACCATTGATCTTTTGGAGAATTGGACATTGCTGTTGGGACATGTTTACCACAACCAAACCAAGTTGCACCTCCACAAACTTCACAAGTAGCTGGTTTACACATTATTGATTAGTTGATTATAAAATTAAAATTGAATTAAAGTAATTATTAAAGGGAAAGAAAGAAAGAAATGAATGAATTTTTTTTTTCTCCAAAGATTTTCGTAAATCAACAAAAAAGGGGCGAACGAGAAATTTATATATGAACAAACCCCGTGTGACTTATTGTATCTTTTTTTTTTCACAATAATCTACGGGATATGCGATGTACGTAATAATTGTAATCATGAATTGCAATAAACTGACAAGAAATAAAATGACCAATGAATTTATTTTAGAATCTTTCTAATTTTTTTTTTATTCAAATACATGTTGTTCATTTTCTTTTTCTTCTTTAATTCTTTGTTCTTCTTCTAATTTCAATTCTTTTTCAATATCTAAATTCTCTTGAATATTCCATAATTGTGCATACAAACTTTCAGGTTGACTTAATAATTCAGCATGAGTACCTTCTTCCTGAACAACACCTTTATTTAATACAATGATCTTATCAGCATCAGCAATTGTTCTTAATCTATGAGCAATACTAACATTTGTGTTTTGATCACGTCTAAATATTCCTCTAATTGTCTTTAATAATGCTTGTTCTGTATGTGTATCTAATGCTGAAGTAGCTTCATCAAAAAATGTTATTGGTGCTTTTTTCAATAATAATCTTGCCATTGCTAATCTTTGTTTTTCACCACCAGATATCATCATACCTCTCTCTCCAACAATGGTTTGTATTCCATCAGGTAAATCTTTAATAAGTTTATTTAATTGAACTGAATCTATAACTTGATTAATTTCTTCATCTGATGCATCTAATCTACCATATCGAATATTTTCTAATATACTATCATTAAATAATGGAGTTTCTTGAGGAACAACCCCAATTTTTTTTCTTAATGATTCTAATGAAACTTTAGTTATATCTTGTCCATCAACTAATATTCTTCCTGAATCAATATCATAAAATCTAAATATCAATCTTAAAATAGTTGATTTACCGCTACCTGAAGGTCCAACAATAGCAACTTTTTTACCTGGTGGAATTATAAATGATGCATTTTTTAAAATTGGTCTATCAGGATGATATCCAAATGTAACATTTTCAAATTTAATTTCTCCTGGTAAATTTTCATTTAAAATTAATTGTGGAGCATTTTCAATTTCTTTAATTCTAATTGGTTCATTTTGTAATTGAAATAAATTTTCCATATCAATTAATGATTGTTTTAATTCACGATAAACTGAACCCAAAAAATTTAATGGAACACTTAATTGAAAAACCAATTGATTAATTAAAACTAAATCCCCCACAGTTAAACTACCATTAGCAACACCTTGACATCCCATATACATCATAGCAGTTAATGCCAGGGTGAAAATAAAATTTTGTCCAGCATTTAAAAATGCTAATGAAGTAGCTACTTTAACACTAGCTTGTTGATATTTAATTAATGATTGATCATATTTAGAAGCTTGATAAGCTTCATTATTAAAATATTTAACACTTTCATAATTAATTAATGAATCTAATGCAACACTAGCAGCTTTATTATCTGCACTATTAGCCTGACGTCTAAATTTAGTTCTCCATGCAGTTGTTTGAATAGTAAATATAGAATATGCCAACATGGTTGCAAATGTCATTGCTGCAAATGTAGCACCATAATTATAAGTTAAAATTCCGCAAACAACAGTAATTTCAAAAGTAATTGGAATTATATGAAAAACCATAGCACTTAAAACATAACTTATCCCTTTTGTACCTCTATCAATTGCTCTTGTTAAACCACCAGTTTGTCTAGATAAATGAAAATTCAAATCCATATTTAATAATCTAACAAATGTATTATATGCAATTCTTCTAATTGCCAGTTGAGAAACACTTGCAAATATAGCATTTCTTAATTCACCAAATAAAACAGCTCCAAATCTTGCTCCACCATATGCTAAAATTAAACTACCAATAACAGTACTAACAGTACCTATATGTTCAGACCAATTAATATTCATGGCATCAATAATTTCTTTAAAATAAAATGGAACTTGAACATTTAATAATTTAGATCCAATTAATAATGATAATGCTATAATTACTCGAATTTTAAAATTAAGATTATCTTTTGGCCATATTGTTTTAAATAATGATCTTAACATAAATGATTCGGAAGTACTGATTTTTCTATTAAATAATGATGATGTTGATCCATGTTGTTGTTGTTGTTGTAATGGTAGTTGCTTTGGTTGTGGTATTGATTTGGAATTAATTTGTTTTGTCTGGGTGAAAAATCTGGAAAATGTTATATTTTGACTTGGTACTTTTTTAGTTGAATTAGGTATAAACCATGATGAAGTAGATTTAGTTGTAGAGATACGAAAACTTCGAAATGGTTGTATTAGTTTAATATTTCGAAACATCTTCTTAATAAAAAAAAAATCTCCTCTAGCAAAAAATAAATAATTATTTAAATGAATGAATTGGATATGGACTATTTATATAAAGTTAGCAACAAAAAAGATTATGTTGTGATTGTAACTTCTCTACCTTCTTATGATTATAGTGGTTGTGACCTTTTTTTTATATATATATAAGATCTTATACAATTCAATATTTAAATAATTTTTTTTTTTTTGGTTGAGTTTTGAAAAAAGTGTGGCATTTCGGAATCGATACGCGCGCGCATACATATTCGTACTACAACTACAACGAGAACCAATGAAATCTCGAAACTCGGAATCGAAATCGAAAATTTTCCTTTATTCGGTTCAACTAACAAAGGATTACCTGCATCATCCTCCCGCAACATATATGTGAAAGCAGAAACAGCTCATTATTTGTAGAGAGAGGGGTCTGATCATCATGAAGAGAGGTTGGGGAGGGGGAGGGGGGAGACTACACTAGGTCCATTAACATGGTTACTTATTTAGGAATTTCATAACGGTAATTATTAAATACACTTGATATCTCTATTTAAGTTCATTTAATGATTCTTCCAAAGCTTTGGTTAATTTATCAATATGACCAGCATAAATGGAATATCCCATATGACCAACTCTGAAATATTTACCAACTAATCTCTTATGAATACCACCAGCAACAACAAATCCCTTTTCGGATAATTTCTTTAATAAATCAGGACCATTAATATTTTCTGGGAAATAAACTGCTGTTAATCCATGAGCAGCAACTTCCTTATTAACTGGAACAATTTTTAATCCTAATTTTTCAACATCATTTTTAAATTTATCAGAAACTTTAGCATGATCAGCAAATCTTTGATCAACTGATTCACTCAAAATTTCTTCCAAACTAGTTTTTAAAGCGGTTATGGTTTGAATGGCGGGTGTGGCAAAATAAGCACCAGTACCACTTTCATAAGCTTTCATAATTGGAGTCCATCTTTTTAAGGAAGCAAAAAAAGTAGTATCTTTAGATTTATTTAATGCCTTGGCCAAAGCTCTTTCACTTGCATATAAAACAGATAATCCAGCTGGAACACCAAGAGCTTTTTGAGAAGCAGTCAAAACAAAATCAATTCCCCATTTATCAAATTCCAAATCTTCAACCCCAATTGAACAAACTCCATCAACAACAATTAAAGTTTCTGGAGATACTCTTTTAACAATTTTACTAATTGCTTCAACATCACTAACAACAGAAGTTGAAGTATCGACATGAGTAATAGTAATAGCTTGATATTTTTCCTTCTTCAATTGTTCTTCAATTTTATCCAATGGAACAACATCACCAACTTCAGCAGTAATTACATCAACATCAGCATCATAAACTCTTAAACAATCAGCAAAAGAATCAGAGAAAAATCCAGTACTTAAAACTAATACTTTTTCACCAGGATTTAATAAATTACTAGCAGCTACATCCCAACCCAAAGTACCAGATCCACTCAATACATAACCTTGAGTATTTGAATCAGTAGATTTAAATAATTTTCTTAAATTTTTTAAAACTTGTTGAAAAGTAGATACAAATTCTGGTGAAGTATGAGCTTGAGATGGTGTTGCCATTGATGCTAAAACATCATCTGAAAATTCAATTGGACCAGGAATTAAAGTTAATTTATGTTCTGGTTGTTTATAATGAAATGACATTCTTGATTGTTTAATAATAGGAGATGGTGATCTTAATGAGGTTTTAAATAATAGATTATTAACTCTTGAAGATAATGATCTAAACATACAATTGATGATTGCTGGGAAAAAAAAAAAGAAAATGGCTACCACGAAAAGGAGAAAAGGAGGGAAAAAAATTATCACAAGTATTTTATACTACTACTGTACTGTGTAAATATGAAAATCGATTCGTCCAATTCTTACCTGGAGCAACGGAACTTACCGGTGGGATACGCTTTCCGAATATGGTATTGATTTGCGGCTCATTTTTTTTTTCCGTGTGGGGTATTGTAAGAGTCATCTTGTGCGCACACACAGGGACAGAATCATCAAAGCAAGGGCAGCAACATCTTTAATGGAAATCAACATTCTAGGAAGTATAAAAAAAATAGTAAAAGTGTTTGCTGGTTTATCTATTGACTTATTGAGTATGTGTATTGGGCAATGGTTCGAAGTCGAAGGAAATGGTTTTAGACTCTGTGTTTTTGGATTATACCTACAAAACCTCGTATCCTGTGGGGTTACGTGATTTTAGTTCTTTGTTGATATGGAGAGGGGTGAGATACCCCAGTTACGGTACTTATATATATACTACCTTTCATTTTTATTTCTTTGATTGTATATTATCTTGTTTGATTTCGTTGTATTTTCATTGAATTTTTACATAAATTTGACTGCAAAAAAATAATTTATTTCAATTTTTGCTATCTTTTTGTAACTCGCGAAAATCTGCAAGTTTAAGAAAATAGTATAACCTTTTCATCGCCGAGTGTTAGATTAATAGAATAACAATTTAAGTAGAACCATTGAAGATGGAGGGCTAGCTTTTTCTGTTTTACCTAAAGTTTCTCTGATAAAACGCTACTCACATCTTTGTGTCATAAACATATCTTACTGAATATGTACCTTTGCATTGATTATTGATTATTTTGTTATGATTTTCCAAAAATCCCTACATCTTTTTGTTTATTAAAATGATTGAAGCAGGGATGAATAGTTTTTTTTATTTTACTCCTTGACCCCCTTTTTCTATTTTTAACGTTAAGCCAAGATTAGTTTTCCCTAGGTGGCCGGACCTTTATAAATTTCTGTTTCGTTTAAAAAATCGCTCATTTTTATACTATTGTCACCTTATTTAGTTAATTCAGTTTGCCTTATAAAATTTATTCATCTTGTATCTTCCTTTTTTTTTTTCTTTCTTGAGTTTTGGTTATTAGCAAAATCAATAAAAGCTACGTTAAGCTTTCAATTAAATAACAAAAGGGTTGGATTTCAATTCATCATATCCGTAAGAACAACATCTCCTAACGTCGACAACGCCTTGCTTCCCTTGTCATTTTCCTCTTCCTTGACATAATTACCTCATCACCAACTAACTATCACATTAGTGGTTTTGCTTAAGAAATAGAAATATCAACAAAGGTTAGAACCAAGGCAAAGAATATGTCAATTCAAGAATATATTAGGCTTGCATTTTTGTTCATACAAAGTATTATTATTTTCATTCAACAACAAAGAAAGAGCATAGTTTTAAATTCCATATTAGATTCCATTTGTTATAAATTATTTCAATGGCATTTTCCTCGAAATGGTGTCTTTTATCAAACTTTGCCGTTATATATTCTAACCAGGTCAACAACAGCAGCAGCTGCAACAACTACAACAATGTTTCAAGGTTTGAATAATACTAATGGCAATATTTCTACAGTTTCAGAGAATCGCATAGTTGAAATAACAAATGATGCTGAAACCACAACCCTGTCAAGCTTAACTGACACCAGGACCAATGCCACTGCCACTACCTCCAATATCAATATCAACACCAATATCAACACCAACACCATCATGACAATTCCTGCATCAATAATTACAATGACAAATAATGATCCGAATTGTTCTAGTTCTGACACTGAAAGTGTTGCTCAAGTTAAAGAATTGAAAGAATTAATCAAAGGTAGAGAAGTTTTAACTTTTGGTCCTGATGCTTATGGTCAAAGTAATGAAGGTGAAACCCTGCCTGAAATGGCATCAACAACACCTCTGTCTTTATCATTAAATGGATTAACTAAATTACTTGATAACGAAGGAAATGAATATTTATTACACCTGAATGGGTTTGTAACCCCAATTATTAAAAATCATGATATTCATGCAATGGAGAATGCATCAATGATGGGTAGTATTCATAATGGAAGAAATTTAGTTTTACCAACAAATGCGGCTGGTTCCCCAACAACATTACCTTCATCAACAACCACAACTATTGGTACTACAGTATCATCCATGACAAGTAGAAAAAGAAGAAGATTAAATCAATCACCATATAGAAATTTAACCGTTAGAAATTCCCGTTGTCCTAATAAATTAAAAGAATTTCAAACTCAGGTTTTGGAATTGGCTCAATTTTATGGGGATTTGGATTTGGGTACCAATAATAGATTTGGTGAAGTTGATTCAACATCAATCATTATTGGAACCATAAGTCGTTCAAATAGTTCAAAATCCAGTTTTCGTAGTAGCTTGAGAAATAGTTTAGCTAAAGAAGATAGTAGTCAATCCTCAAATTCTCCAGGTAGTTTTCAAGTACATAAACGAAGAAATTAACAGTGAAGTTCATTAAAACAAAAAATACTTCTTTTCTTCTTGCTGATCCATCTTGGTATAATAATTTGAATGATTTAAGTAAACAATATATATATATATTTTCTTTTTTTAATTTTCAACATTTATCGATATCCTGACATATAGCTAGATATACATGAACTATCATCTTTCTTTATTGTGGTTAAGACATGCCTTTTTGCTTGTTGGTTTAAGAACGACATTTGGTGTATTTTTTTCTTTCTTCTTTCCTTACGCAGTTCTCAATTTTTAGGATCTCAGCGCACGGCAACCATGTTAAGCTCATCAGGATTCCCACCCACTTCTTCTTTCTCTAATCAATCAACGTTAATCATGTCCAAATCAACTCTTGATACAGATTATGTTACTCAATTAAAATTCATAGAACTTGATTTAACAAACAAGTTAACTAAAGAAGTACCCTTAAAAGTGTTTAAAATTACAAAGAATGATTCAATCAAGAATAAAGTGGAAGCTATTTTGAAGTTCCTTGATAATGATGAAACTATACTTTTGAGTAGTCTATCAAATGGAATTGCTAAACTAATAGCTATTACTGAAATAGTCAAACTGAAACAACCTCATTTGTATCAATACAATAATCTTTTGAAACTTGAAAGCACAACAAACCCAAATTACAAGATCAAAAAGGATAACAAGAATGATGACAATGACCAAATTCCAAAAGAAGGATCACTAGAAAAACAAGTTTTAGAAGAAATCAATGGCCCTAAGGTCTACACATTACCAGTGATGTACATACTTTTGACTAGAAGAGGCTCTATTGAAAATATAGATTTAATGAGTTGGACCAAGCAAAAGAATTAATAGATAGATAGATATATAGATAATATAGACATTGATAGTCAATGAAAGAGAAATACTCCTGTTTGGTTAGTAATGAATTTGTTTGCATCAATATATCATGGTTTGTTGATTGGCGCACACTTGAGAAACACCAACCAATGAAATTCCAGACAACAATAATTTCTCACCAAAGAAACGAAAATCGTAAGATGAAAAAAAAAAAAAATATAGCGAAATTGAAAACCTTCTTTTCTTTTACAATCTTTATCTACAACACAGAAACTATTCCAATTAAACAATGCCAGTCGACCCAGCTACTTTCAAATTCGATACTCCTCAATTCGATCCAAGATTCCCAAACCAAAACCAATCTAAACATTGTGCTCAAGCTTACGTCGATTACCACAAATGTGTTAATGTCAAAGGTGAAGAATTTGAACCATGTAAAATTTTCTTCAAAACTTTCACTTCCTTGTGTCCATTAGATTGGATTGAAAAATGGGATGATCAAAGAGCTGCTGGTAAATTTCCAGTTAACTTGGATGCTTAAATTTAATTAATGGGAAAGAAAGATGTTTTTATTTCATATATGTTTAGCTTGTCCTTTCTTTATTTTTATTATGTTCAAATTCATATTCTTTTTTTGGTTTAATTTAAGTATTCTACAACTTTACCTTTTATTATCAGTTCCGTTTGTTTTATATTTCATAAATATTCAAACATTATATTTCAAAATACACATTGAAATAAAGAAACATACTTTATTGCATGAGAAATGAAAATTCTAAAAAAATAAAAATAAATTCTATATTTAAAGATTTACCAAAAATCGTCCTCTACATAATTTATATTACTTTGAGTTTCCGAATTAGATGCAAATAAATCGGCATAAGGATCCGATTTATTCTTCTTTTGAACTTCATATTGTTTACTTAATTCCTTAGATTCTCTTTCTTCTTGTTTTCGTTCCAAGGCAATTTCTTTAATCAATTGTTCTTGTCCTGCAATAAATTCTTCAGTTGATACCTCACGTTTAGTTTTGTTTAATTTATTAATTATAGCATTTTCTTTTTTAGTAACATTGACTCTTTTAACCAACTTGGGATTCTTAAAAGTAACAGTTCCAATATCCATAGAACCATCAGTATGTAAATTTTCCACTGGAGTATAAATAATTGTTACATTATTAAGCTTATTTCCTTTTATAGAATTTGCTTTTGTTAATTGTGCCATTTGAATCAATAAATCTTGCTCAATCAGAAACTTTTCAAAAGATTTAAATGATTTAATTTGTTCTTTAGTCAATTGTAAATAAATATGAGCTGAAGATAATTTATCAACATGAAACCAAATATTCTTGGGATGTGAATGTTTTATTAATGGGTCATTTTCAACTTTATCTCTACCCATATAGATAGTTGCATCTGTGGTATCTTCATCTAATGAAAAATCAGAATACTCATTGCTACCATTTGACACTTTTGCAGTAAAATAATAAACCATGATGAATATGTGATATCGATAAAAGCCAAGCGATGAAGTAAGTTAGAAGAAAGAACCAAAAAAAAAAAATTTGTTTAAATGCAACAATTTTTTCCTCCCTCTGGCTTCAAGCGATGTTGCCAAATAATTAGTATATTGTGAATAAAAGTATCTCGGGGTATCCTATTGGGAATAATGATGATATTTGGAAGATCGCTTAAGCTCCAGTCAACCGTAGACACTCTGTTGAAGGATTTAAATGAGTCACCATTAACTCTATGTCAGTTTCGTCCCAATGACAACTTTTATGATCAAATCATCATTTTCTTCTACATCAATTCAGGGTCACCACAACCGATAATAACCACAACTGTCAATAACCAAAAATAATTTACTGGATAATGGTATTCCTTGTTCGACTGGGGCGTGATAGTAATTTGTTGTTGCCAACTGCAAAATCGCCATATTAATCCTTCAATTTTTTTATTGGGTTCAGTTGCACTACTCAAAGGATCAACAAACACCCACAGTAAAAAATTTTTTTTTTTCTTTGTCTACTTTGTTTGGCCACTCGAAGAAAGAAAATTCAATACCAACGTTCTTCTTTACGACTAAATTTGATTAATCATTTTAAGAAAACACCGACACGGTATAATTTGTATATTTGACTACTGATTAGATCATATATACCCATTGAAACCATTTGTGAAAAAACAAAAGAAGCATCGAACAGAACAGCTCCGATTTGTCGAATTTAGTTTTTGAATCCTAAACAGAGAGAGAACGAAAAAAAAACCTTGCGTTCCAAATCAATTTATTGCCTCCAAGACATCACTTTGACTTTTCTAAAATAGATCAATTGTGAATCTTTAATTTTATTGATAATTTAAATATTTATTATCGTGTCTTCTACATCAACAAAGAACAGCCCACGGGGCAATCAAAACTCACAACAATTAAAGCAGAAAGAACCATCCTATCAAATCGAGGACCCGGAATTAACCAAAGTTATTATCAATCAATTATCCATCTTAGTTACTACTGTTGAAAAGGAAAACTTAGAATCAAACTTTAAACAGATTAGATTTATATTAGCTAAACAAACCAACAATCCTATTGTTATCAACAACTATTACGAAAAGCTTGTCAATTTTCTTAGATTTACCAACTTTTCCAATACCGAGTATTTAACCCCCATTGAAGAATTATTTGCAAAAGAATTAGAAGTTACTGCTAAAGATTTAAACTACTTGGAATTATTATTTATTCATTTAGCTAAATTATTTGAAAGTAAACGTATTGATACTATTGCATTTGTTAAAAGATTCAACTGTGATTCCATTTTATCATTTATATTATTAGTTAAATTTGTTGATAAATCATCCAACGATCAAGTTCATACATACCTCAAGGAAAACTCATTTAATTTACTTAAATTATTACGAACCAGAGAATTCCCACCTCATTATAATTGGACATTACTTTTGGATTACATATTAAATACTCCATTTTTCCCATTCATTCATAAATTATTAACTTTGAGTTCATTACAAGCATTTAAATTAACCATCCAACCAATTAATAAATTTTATCAAAATATTTTACAAATGTCATTTAAAGAATTATTAATAGAAATCGGTCCTGAAAATTTGTTACCAGAAAAATTATTACCAAGCTTGTTGGAAATCAAACCCAATGAAATAGACCAAGGTATAGCATTGATATTAGCCGAAATATTAGTCCCTGGATCACAAGGATTATCTCAAGGTTTAACATTTGTCAATACTTTACCTGAAGCTAATGCCAAAGGAGCACAATTACAAGCATGTTTCAAATCAATTGAAAGTTCTGGAAAATTTAATGTAAATTGGTATGAAGTATTCAATTATGTGCATCAATACTTATTTGACTCGTCACAGAGAGACATACAACCTTCTATCATCAGTGTTACCCAGTTCTTATCCTCTTTAGATTTTAAACAAGAACCAATTGATATATTTTTGAATTATGAATGGTGGTTCAACAAGACTTTATTGTATATATTGCATTCACTGGACGCAGCTCAGGGTGGTTATGATATTTCATTGCTGAATCATTTAGCATATTGTTTTGATGAAGATAAGAATATCCCTCAAACGAGAAGAAATATCTTGAAGTTTATTAATGTGGGTAAATTGGAACTTCAAGTAATCACCAAAATTCAACAACAACAACAACAGCAATTGAGTGAACAAGATAGAAAATTGAACCCATTCTTGAATCAGCTTTTTGAACACGATTACCGAGTTTTCCCAGAATATATTTTGGCAGCTGCATTAACGGTTCTTGACAAGACCCAATTTATTAATGATTTAATTGATACTTTATTTTATTTATTGGTTGATAGTGCAAGTCCAGCATTACCAAAGGTTATTCGTTTGCTTATGGAATCTGGGTTAGCGTCTACAAAGTTGTGTGATTACTATAAGAGCAGAAAAACTGTTGATGCTGCAGATAAAGTCTTATCTTTAGCTTCATCTGTTGGGATCACTCAAGATGTGTTGGATAATTTTTGGAGAAGTGACTTGAAATTGGCTATCAAGTTATTGGTGGAATCAAGTCTTTTTGGATACGATTATAAGTCAGTCATTGAAACCAAGCTTAATGATTCTCAAATCAAACAATCAGTTTATCAAGCATTGGCTGATGCTTTAGATGAACGTGCCCAGAAGGATTATGAACGTGGACAACAAGTACAACAAGCTCAACAGCTTCAACCACCACAAGTTTTACCTCCTTATAGAGTGTTGAAAGTTAAAGTTGTGTATTATTTGCTTGAAAAGATTAAATCAAGCAATGGTGTTATTGATGCAAAAAAATTGAAGAATCTTCAATTATTATTGTTGACGACTTATCCAAGGTTGATTAATTTGGGTAATGGTCATGACGAAGCTATATTGGCAAATGAAGAAAAATCACCATTCTTCACACCTAATGTTGAATTAGAAATGAAATCTTATTATTCCAAGATGTACAATAAGGATCTTGAAATTAAGGAAATTGTGGATATGTTAACACAGATGAAATCAAGTGATGATCCTCATAGTCAAGATGTATTTGCGTGTATGATTCATTCATTATTGGACGAGTATAAGTTTTTTGCTGAGTATCCATTATCGGCATTGGCTTCCACTTCATTGTTGTTTGGTGCACTTTTAGAAAAAGATTTAATTCAAGGTACTACCTTGACTGTTGCTTTGAATTTTATCTGGGAATCATGTAATCAACCTCAAGATTCTCATCTATTCAAGTTTGCTGTTCAATCATTGTACAACTTCAAGTCCAGATTACACGAGTATCCAATCTATTGTAAGCATTTGTTGGAATGTCGTTCCTTATCAGCACATGCTAAGATGTATCAGATTGTTAAAGATGCAGCTAATGGAATTCCTTGTCCTACAGGAAATGCTGCCCCTACCCAGACCTCAACTCCAGATGTAGGACCAAAATATCAATCCATTAACTATGTTGATAGAACCATTGGTTATGCTCCTCAAGAAGAACCCCAAGAAGCTATCAGGGATAAGTTGTTGTTTAGTGTTAACAATATGACCAGTGATAACTTGAGATTATCAGAAATCCAAGAGCTTTTAACTGAGAGTTACTTTTCCTGGTTTTCGAACTATTTAGTTTCTGATAGAGCCAAGGCAGAACCAAACAACCATGAATTGTATTCTGATTTGGTCAAGGCTTTGAACAATCCAATTTTCTTTGAATACATATTGAACATTTCTTTAAGGGAAGTTGATTACATCATTAGGAATTTCAAGGATTCCAGAAATGAGAGAAACCAATTGAAGAACTTGGGTGCCTGGTTGGGTAGAATTACGTTAGCCAATGATAAACCATTGAGACGTGATTATATTGCATTAAAATTTTTGTTGGTTGAAGCATATGATTTCAAATCTTTATCTTTGATAATTCCATTTGTATGTAAGATTTTGGATCAAGCACAATATTCAAAAGTTTTCAAGCCCCCAAACCCATGGGTTTTGGGTGTCATGAAAGTTTTAGCTGAATTATATGAGTGTGCTGACTTGAAATTGCAATTGAAGTTTGAAATTGAAGTGTTGTTAAATTCATTCAATATGAAAGTCAAGGATATTGATCAAAGTACTTTGATTAGAACTCACAATCCTGATCCAACTGCATTGGCTACTATGTTTGGTATCAATGATCAATCACTCAGCTTGGCTAATGAAATAGCCAAGTTGTCATTAGAAGCTGCACAACCTATAAATCAAATTCATGCTCCATTCCCTCAACAACCACAACAAGTGCTTGAATCTAAACAATTCCCAGGTATTACCCAGCCTCAGTTACAATCCATTTTGCAACACCAGCAACAACAACCGCAACCACCACAACAAGCACAGCAGCAAATGCTCTTACAACAACACCAGCAACCTCCACAACAACAGCAACAACTTCAACAATCTGCGGAACCTACTTTGGACACCAGTTTCAGTACTTTAGTTGGAAACTCTATTTTTGTCCAAAATGCTAATTTGAGAAGAGCTTTCCAGGCTTCCTTATCACGTGCGGTTAGAGAATGTGCTGTTCCAATTTTGAATAGACTTTCTGAGACTGTTGTTACTACTACTGAGGCATTAATCAGAAAAGATTTTGCTACTGAACGTGATGTCAATAAATTGCGTAAGAGTTATCAAAAGTTAGCTTTGCAATTGTCACATTCGATGGTTTTATGTAGTGGTAGAAAATTGTTGTCTGAAACTATTGAGGCTACCATGTTGCAATTATTAGGTAACAACCCAAATGAAATTCCAATTGTTGAATTGAATAATGCCATTCAAGCTAATGTTGGTTTATGTGTTGACATTGTTGATAGAATTGCATCTGAAAATATTTCTGAAATCATTGATGAAAAGATGCAAAAATATGTTTTCTTACGCGAGCAACATAATGCCACGCATCCAAATGAACCTTTTATTGAAGAAGGAGCATCTGATTATTCTTTGAGATTACCAGATCCATTAGGTTTAGCAGTAAATGGATTGAGTACACAACAGTTGAGAATCTATGATCATTTTGGTGAAGCCAGAGTAGAAGAAGGTGTCCCACCTCCTCCTGGTGCCATGGGTCAACCACAGACCCAGCAGTCACAACAGCAACCACAACCACAACCACAGCAGCAACAGCAACTTCACCAACTCCCATTGATTCAACAACAACAACAACAACAACCACAACAGGAACTTCAACAAGGTTTGCCAGAGGATGTTATTTCTTTTGAACAATTGTTTGCTGCAATTACTGCAAACTGTGATAAAGCCATTCAATTGCTTACTGAAGTTACTGAAACCAAGTTATCCGATTTGCCACCTAATCATCCAATTACTGCGGCATTAACTCAAGCATTGCTTATTGCACAGAGTAATGCGATTAAATTCCCAGAATTGTTATTAAAAGCTGCTCAATATGCAGTGAATTGTTTGTTTACTCAAACTCACGAAAACCCAATGAGTAATGAAATTTATGTTGTCATTTTGGATAAATTATGTGAATACTCCCCATCTACTGCTAAGGATGTTACTTGGTGGTTAGTCCATTCATCTGATCAACGTAAATTTAATATGCCAGTTATTTTTTCATTGTTGAAAGTTCAATTAATTCAACCAATCAAATTGGATGCTTCCATTGGTAAATTAATCAAGGAGACCCACAGTCCAGTTCTTGTGAAATTTGCTGCTTCATTATTGGAGAATGTTTTTAGTGCTCAAGATGTGCGTCCGATTGCATTAAGATCTGAATTTGCTAATACATTGGATGCATTGAGTAACTATGAAGGTAGTGAACAAGATGAAGAACATAAACAGGCTAAGGCAGCAGTTGATAAACTATTTGTGGTATTGAGAGATTCAGCCCCTGCTTCTAATCAATTATTTGCGCAATTGGGTTATGTATTTGCCGAATGGGTAAGATTGTTGACCCATGGAGATGAATCAACTCATGAATTACAAGTTGAATTTGTTAAGGGTTTGATTGAATCAGGAATATTGAATAACCCAGAATACTTAAAGACATTCTTCAAGGTTGCCATTGAAATATCTGTGACTTCATTTGCTACAGAGCATGAATTGAGGTCAAGAACTCAACACGAATCTTATTTGGCAGTTGATACATTAGCAATGTTGATTGTTAGAATTATATTGTTGATTGAAGATGACACACAAGCGATTGATTATTTGAAGAAGATTATTGGTATTATTATTTTGAATTTGATTGAAGATCACGAAAATTCCAAGGCTAGCTGGAATGAACGTGCATATTTTAGATTTTTCTCATCATTATTGGCGACTTGGGCCGATGCATCAGTTTTGGATGATGAAGCTACTGAAGCTTTAGATGTTGAATTTTATAATTATATTGGTGAATTGTTTAATGCTTTACAACCAATTGTTTTACCTGGTTTCACATTTGCTTGGGTTTCATTGATTGCTAACCGCATGTTTTTGCCAAAGCTTTTGGAATTACCAGAGAACCAAGGGTATACTACATTGGTAAAATTGTTAGGTTCTGCATTGAAATTCCAAGAAATTTATGGAATTAAACAACAACAAGAACAGCAGCAACAAGATGAAGATTCATCTTCTCCGGAATCAGCTGCAGTTGCAAAAGTTGAACCTGCAAGTCCAGATACTATTAATGTTATTTATAAATCAATTAGTAGAATTTTCGTTGGATTATTGCACGATTATCCCAAATTTTTGGTTGAATGTCATTATCAATTAATTACTTCGATTCCAAGAGGATATATTCAATTGAGAAATATTGTTTTATCTGCCACACCAAAGGAAGTTAATGTTCCTGATCCATTTACACAAGGATTGAAAGTTGAAAGATTACCAGAGATTAATGAACCACCGATAGTTTATTACAAACCTGTTGAAGATTTGAATAGAGTAAATTTGAAGAAACCAGTTGAAAATTTCTTGAGAATTCCTGCACCTGGTTTAATGAGAACAATTTATAGTGGATTAAAATTGAATCAGCCAAAAGAAGTTAATGATTTGGGATATGATGAAACTATCAATTTTAATACCAAATTGATCAATGCTTTAGTGTTGCATGTTGGTATTTCTAGCGTTGCTGATAGATTACCAAACAACAGAGGTTTTAATACCAAATCATCTCAAGTATCCTTGTTGGTTGATTTAATGAACCATGGTAATACTGAGTTTAAGTATCATATGATCAATGCTATAGCTAATCAATTGAGATATCCAAATAGTCATACTCATTGGTTTATTGGTATTATTTTACATTTTTTCAGTAACAATAATATTTGGAATACTCCGGGAAATAAATTAGTTGTTCAAGAAATCATAACCAGAGTGTTATTAGAAAGAAGAATTAGTAACAAACCTCATCCTTGGGGATTAACAATATTATTTACTGAATTAGTTAAGAATGAAGATTATGGATTTTTTGGTCTTCCATTTGTTAAAGATTCAATTGAAGAAATTAAAAATATTTTTAATGTTTTGTGTGTTCATGTCAAAGGATCTTCTCCTTAAGATGAAATGATATGTATATGTAGATGTTTAATGAGAGAATATGTAGATGTTTAATGAGAGAATATGTATTAGAATATAAATTTGTATATTAGGTTATGAGTTTCTTTTGTAATGTAAAATTCAGTAAATTTATCGAATTTTTTATTAATTTGTTGAACTATATTTGGGAATTTTCAAAGTGTAAATATTTTTTTGTCTGATCTACACTACCACAAAATTTGTCGTGTGCCAATGACTGAAATATTTATTTCGATTAGGAAGGAAAGTTTTACCACAACAGAGCAAGTAACAAAAATGTGTGTGTGTGCGTGTGAATGTGAGGTTAACACGGAAAAATAAAAAGAACGAAAAACGAAAAATGAAAGAAAAACTACAACAAGGAAAAATTGTAATTTATTTTGATTCACCCAATTAAATCAAAACCAACTCATCATTGGAACAATTGATTAGTAATAAAATCACTACATCTTCTTTCTTACAAATTACACATTCATTGATAATATTTATATATACTCAAATATTATTGTTATTTCATCAAGTGTATTTTATTATAATTATCCCATTTTTATTTTCTTTTTTTCATTGAAATAATTTCCCTACAACAGATCAAAAACCTATTATTATAAAAAGATTAGTTTATCATGTCACGTGTTAAGAGAATTGCTAAAGAGTTGGAAGAATGTCGTCAAGATACTCAATCTGGAGTTTCATTAACTTTAAATAATGAAAATGATTTAACTCATTTAACTGGTGTTTTTAAAGGTCCACCAGGTACACCATATGAAGGTGGTAATTTTCAAGTTGCTATTGATATTCCACAAGAATATCCATTTAAACCACCACAAATGAAATTTATTACTAAAATTTATCATCCAAATATTTCATCAGTTACTGGAGCTATATGTTTAGATATTTTAAAAGATGCTTGGACACCAATTTTAACATTAAAATCAAGTTTAATTTCATTACAAAGTTTATTACAATCTCCTGAACCTAATAATCCTCAAGATGCAGAAGTTGCCAAACATTATTTAAGTAATAAAGCAGGATTTGAAGAAACTGCTGCTTATTGGACAAAAATTTATGCTAATGATGGTAATAATAATGGTTCTGATAATACTAAAATGAGTGATTCTGCATTATATGGTATTGATGATGAAATTGTTAGCCAATTTGAAAATATGGGATTTCCAAGAGATAAAACTATTGAAGTTTTAAGAAGAATGGGTATTAAGAGTTTTAAAGGTGTTGGAAATAAAAGTGATTTAGAAAATAAAATTTTAGAAGAATTATTACGAGAATGTCAATAAATTTTAAAATCATCACTGAATTTTCGTTTTGATCCCCTAACAGTAAACTATTATAATTTTAAATCGTTTTTGTTTCGATATTGTTGTTAATGATATTGTTGCATTTATATAGTATTTATACATATACTCTTTGAATTTAACAAAAATAATCCCACTTTAATTCAGTAATATGTGTAATGTGAATTGTAGTAATATATGGAGGAAATAAAATTATCACATGAGTCATCATTAATGGTTGTGAAATTTTTATATTTACAAATTACTTTAAGTATTAAGACTTCAGTTTTGGAGTTTATTGGGTATAGATATATCAGATACATTGGTCTTCTACCTACATGCTTTGGTTACCCCGTATATTTGATGGTTTAAATTGTAATCTTCAATTTGGACTAAGGCATATAAGAATAGTAAGATATTGCTGAATATATATATTCAAAAACCCACTTTTTTCCTCTTTATCAAAATTACTTAAACCTAATCACCAATCAAGTTAATTTGTAATGCAACCCTGATTAACCTTCAAAGCAACTATCGAAGTTCATTCAAATTTGTATAACTTCATTGATTTCATTTGCTAAATCATAAAGGAAAATTGGTTCAGACACGAGTTAATATCCCAAATAAAAAAAAATAATCCTATGTTAAGTATGGGTATTGAATAATAAATTTAACGCTTTGAATTATGGTTAATGATTTTCAAAATCTTTAAGATGCTTATAGTTGAAGAATAAAAAGAAGAAGATGCAAAACAAAGAGTATAAGAATATTTTCTTGTTAAACGGACTAAAGCTCACGTAGTATAAACTCTTAATAATCCAAGAAGTTTTATTTTTATTTTGACAAATTACATTATTATTTACTAAGTCAAACCCTATATCCCAAACTAAATAAAAAATTTCTACATAGTATTACTTTTCTGTTTGGCAAAAAATCAGGATTTAATATTAATCTACATGTAAACTTGCTTGATTATCAATCTTGATGGTGTTTCAAGAGGGAATTTTTAAAATATGATGAAAATTTTCTGTGTCCCATAAAGTAACACGATAGTAATATCGGTGTTTAAAGTGCACGGCTTTACTATTATTACTATAAATATAAGGCAATTTTTCCCTCCTTTATTTTGAGCAAGGTAAATTGTTTTTTTTTATTCTCTAAATGACGTATTAAGAGATATGACTCGTTGCATATTTTTGTTTCTTTATGAGTACCTAATTTATTGATTATCGTTTTTGACTTATAATCTAATGTGGAAGGTTATTTTACCCTTGCGTTATGGCACTTTCTATAGAGAATAAAGCTGGGGATAAATAATCAAATATTTTTTGAGCAAGATTATTTGCTATTTAAATATTTACTAACTTTGATTATAATTCTAGCAAATTCTTTTATATTTTACAAATATACATTCATGTTTATATTATAATTTATCATTAATAACTTTTTTTTTTACTGATTTCATCTCTCTTATTCCTTTGTATATCTTTTTAACCACGTACCATTGACCTTACTCAAATCATCCCATGAAATCTTTTGGCGATAGAGAAGTTATTCCTCTTGAAGATTAAGGCAGAAACGAAACATTGCCCACGTTTTGTATATCACATTATATTTGGCTATTCGTTTTATATTCCTATTGTTACCGATTGTATCAATATCTTGTAGACCCAACATAATTTACCTTCCATTAGCGTACCAAATACTACTCATCATCTTTCCTTTTTATTTTACTGTAGTAGCTAAGTGTTAATTTTCTCATAGTGGCTGGTGATGTTCCTCATCAATTATTTTGGATCTGAAATATCCGTCATGTATATGAATTTACTCTTGATCAATTTCAAGTTTCGTCCCCTAAATTTGGAGAACGCATTAACATATACTACAGATCTGGCACACTATAAATTGCTTATTTTCTATTACAAAGCAAAAAAAGTTCCACAAGGTTTAATTGAGAGAATCCACCATATCAAATACAACTCATAAAAACTCAATGTGGCTTACCTAACTGGTCTCATGACAAAAGTGTATTTATTCATAATGCGGGTTAACATGTTAGTTAATGTTGAAATATGATAATGTGATGTTGAAATATGATAATGTGATGTTGCTGACTAAGCAACATGTGCTGTATATAACGTAAGCATGGTCATGGAATACCAAACTAAAAATGTCTGGAACACTCTAGAACTAGATTATGGTCATGAATAAATGAAACGCATGACCTATAAGTGTGTTTCCTACCCTCATGATCACAACTATAAATAAGAAGGTAATTACCTATAACTTGAGTAAATAGTTTTATATAGAATAACGAACTAATAACTAATTCTTCCTATCTAAGTCTATTGGTTCGAGGCCCATAACCTGTAGAACGGAGAGACCGTTTTACATATAAAATCTATTTATTCTAGTAACTAATACATATACTATACCATCTAGCAGTCTTACATATAGATCATGTTATAATACATACATACAAATTTATATTCATGTACATACAAATTATTGAGATATTTATTTATTGTAGATAAGTATCTCTTTGTAATAATGTATTAGCATCATAACATCACATGTTATTCAAGTGGTTTTGGTTAAGGGAACTAATATTCACTACTACACACGGATTTACTTATATTACTTGAATCAGGAGAAAATACGTAGGTTCTAAAGTTATTCTTATTTACAAAATGTTTAATGAAAGGCACACTGATAAGTATGGTGATATCACATTCAGATCTATCCAACCATTCAGTTCGGTTAATGAGATTTACTCCTATATTCCTAAATAGTTTAGAGCTTCGAAATCAATAAATATGTTGAGGCTCATTTGTATAATAGCTATATATTGATAACATAACAGTGGCAAATTTGTTTTAAATTCAAACTCAATAATTGATGATTATTACTTTCTCTCTCTCGTTCTTGTAGTTTACTCTGATGAGCACTGGAAATGGGCATTAGTGGGAAATGCTTATAATGATTAGATAACTATGGGTTCCTGCATCCAAAAAGAGGTATGAAGAAAGGGGAAGGTGGAGATTCTTCTTCTACTGTCAGTCAGTCAAGTCAGTTGATTTTGAGTGGTAAGAAAAATTTTTCAATGAATTGCGAAAGAAAACAAATTTTTTACTAAGGGGGAAAAAAAATGAAAATTTTAGTGAGCGTGCGAGTCAGAGAGATCACCAAAGAGAAAAAAAAATGCATCAATTAATTTCCATTCTCATATTCAACTTTATCTCAACCACAATCATTTACCACGATATCAATTATCTTCACTTAATTTTGTTTTCGTTGGATAAACATATAAGATTTTGAATTTTTTTTTATAAACCTTCCATTTTTTTTTATCTGAACTTCATATTTATAATTTGATTATTTCATTGTATTTAGAAACCTACATTTTTTTTTTTTTCATTATTATTTATCAGATTGAATAATCCAGTTTTAATAACTCCTAGGAAATTATACATATATTTTATTCTTTCATTCACGTTTTAATTTTAATTTTAATTCATTATATTGCATAAGATAATAACAGGCTATCATTATGACTACTAATACCACCACTGCCACTGGTTCTTCTGCGTTACCAGCAATTAACAACAACCCACAACCAGCTACTGGTACTGGTACTCCAAGTTCCACTTCAACTGCAACTGCAACTGCAACTGCAACCCCAACTCCGACGGCAACGCCAACCCCAACTCAAACTGCAGTTAATTCTAAACCACAATTGAGTGAAGAAAGAGTTAATGAAATTGGTTGGTTTTTCATTAAATCTTATTATGATTTCTTTATTTCCAAATTGGATGAAATTCACAAGATTTATCAACCACAAGCATCTATCAGTCATGATTCATTTCCAGAAACTGATTCTTTATCCTCTTTAAATGAATCTAATGGTAAAATCCCAGTGGCTTATAAAGCTAGAGGTATTGAAGCCATTAAAGAAACTTATGCTAAATATTTATCTGGTGGCAAGAACAATAGAATTGTCATTACTAGTGCTTGTTTTCAACTTTCTTTGAATCAAAATATTATTATTGTTGTATTTGGTGAATGGAGTACTAATGATCAACCATATAAACAATTCACTCAAACTTTTGTTTTGGTTCCTGGTAAACATGAAACTAATTATGAAGTTGCTAATGATATCTTGAAATTTGTTATTGTTAATGGATATAAGGAAAAAGATGAACAAATTCAAGAAAAAGAAATTAAACCTCAACCAATTGCTAAGAAAGTTGTTCCAACTGCTGCTCCTGTTCCTTCTGAATCACAAGAAACTATTAAACCAAAGGAACAAGAAGTTGTCTCCAACAATGTCAAATCTGTTCAAAAAGAAGAGCCTGTTGTCACTGTTGCTCCTGTTACTTCAACTGTTGCTACTCCTGCTGCTGTTGTTGTTGCTAATGGATCTAAGCATGAATCTAAAAAAGAAGCTGTTGTTACCCCAACTCAAATTCCAGAAGAGAAGAAACAAGAAGAAAAATCAGTATCTGTTAAACCAACTGAATCAGTTAAGGAACAACAAGTTAAAGAAACCCCAGTAACTGATGAAACCAAAGTTGAAGAAGAACAGGAATCTAAAGAAGAATCTAAATCTGAAGTTTCATCTGATGAAACTAAAGTTGAAGAAGAACAGGAACCAGTTACTGAAGAATTAAAGAAAGAATCAGCAAAACCATCTCCATCGCAACCAATGAGTTGGGCTGATCTTGCTCAACAAGCTGTTCCTGCTAAACAATCAACTAAACCAATTTCATCACCACCAATTACTAAAGCTCCAACTACTACCAAAAAACCAGTTTCAAGTTCTTCTGGTGGTGCTTCTTCTACTTCTACTACTACTACTACTACTTCTACCAGTACCACCAGTTCTCAATCAAATGGTAACAAACATTATAAGAAGGATGATTGGTACCCAATTTATATTAGAGGTATTCGTCATCTAGATGAACAAGAATTAAAGGATCATTTATCTAAGAAATTTGGTGAATTAAAATATTTCAAAGTTAATGAAAATATTTGTTTGGCTGATTTTGTTAATCAAGATGCTCAACGTAAAGCATTAGAAGCTAAAGAAACCATTCTTAAAGGAGTTTCCATTTCTTTAGAACCAAGAGAATCTAAAACTGGAAATAGTTATCATAGTACATCTGGAAATAATGGAAGTTATAAAAAATTCGGTGGTCAAGGTAAATCAGGTTCAAAGAATAAAGAAAAATTTGAAAATAAAAAAATTAATGGTGGTACTAAAAAAAATGTTAATAAACCAGCTACCAAATAATTAAAGTGAAAAAAAAAATTATACTACATGTCCAATAAACAAAATAATATGAAAGAGAAGAAATAAACGGGGTATACTATACAAATAGAAAGATAAAAAAAAGATAAATAACAATATATACAGTATAGGCGTAAATAGGTATTTATCATCTCAACGTACTAAATTTTTGATACTTCCTCGTGAGTGGTATCACGTGATGCGGTTACCTAAGCAATGCATATTCAAACTTTGACATTGAAAAGTTTTTAAAAAAAAGAAAATACATACTGCCGATATTAATAGAATCATTCTGGCGTTGGGTGAATAAAAATCAATACCAGACCCTGGGTCAAAATAAGAAAAGAAATTATGTTTCTACGACGTATTTGCCGAGGATTTTATCGATATAAATCAACCAGCAGTTTATCAAAAATCAAAGAATCCCTGAGTTCGTTATCACCTACCAAGGAGACATTTATATTAACCGATGATCAAGTAAGAAAATATTATAAATATTTTAAAATTGTCGATTATTCAATATCAGCATCAGAAGAGAATAAATTAAACGATGCCAGGAGAAAATGGGATCAGAAATCACTAGTTGCTCGACTTACAATTAGAAATGCTATTGAGAATATAATCTATGATTTATATAAAAATCACACATCATCATCATCATCAACCACTATTGATGTTAAACAAGAGGATGATAATATTGATAAAATAATTCGACCTAATAAAACTCCACTGTTTCGGGATTATTGGATCAATATACATCTTGGATTTTATGGTGAAAAAAAGACTAAAAATTTTAGAATTCCTGGATTACTGACGACGACGGTACAATGCTATTTTATTTATAAACAAATTCATAATTTATCAATTCAAGGTATTGAAAAATTGAAAAAAATTGATAAATTGAGTAATCAATGGAAAGAATTATCAATTGAAGAAAAAGAAAAATGGAGAAATGAATATGCTGATTTAGAATTAAAAGGATATAGAATGAATAATTATAATCTTGTTAAATTATCAAATGATAATGTTCAAAAAAGAAGATCACCACAAGGAATTAATTCAACAAAAATAAGTACTTTTAAACGAATAATTATACAACATAATTTAACCACGGGACAATTTATTATTGATGGAATTCATTTAAATGATGCTGCAAATTATTTTATTTGGCAAGAATTAAATCAAGGATATGAAAATGAATTATATTTATATCAAAGATTTATTAAATTAATTGAAAAATGGAATAAAAAGTCTAAAATTCAACAAAAATACTATCAAGATAAATATTTTAATTGTTTAAAAAATGGGAAAATTTTAATATATGGAGAATTTCAAAATATTACTGCTGATATATTTAAAAATAATGATATACCTTATATTAAATATTGTCCAGTATGGGGAGATATTCATGGATTGAAAAGTAGAAAGAGAGAAATGCCACCATTACAAATTTTACGCAATCAAACAGCAGGTAATTATATTCCAGCATTACCAATTGGATATAATTATGTTAGAGAATATTATGTGGGCAAACAGGTAAAGTCGGTGGGGATGGATCAAATTGATTCACTTTATGAAAAATGGGATAAGAATTTAACCATAAATGAAAAAGATGCCCTTAGAGAAGAATATCGTCAATTGATAATTCAAGGTAAAGATTTACTTAATGGTGAGATTGTTACTATCGAAGAAAAACTTTATCAATCAAATGAAAATTATAAAATTTATGAAATTTTAGGACAAGGAATATCTAAATCAAAACATAATCCTTCACTGTCTAGGAAAGCTAGAATATCACCGGTTATATATGATTATAAAGCATCAAAGGGGATAATTGTTGAAGATATTACTCTTGATATGGTATTTAATTATTATCTTGGACTTCAATTTAAAACAATACCCAATATAGATCAAATTTTTCAAGATTGGATTTCCATGACAGATGAAGAACAAAAGATCATCACTAATGAATATAGAAATTTATTAATTAATGGTAAAGATATGTTATATGGAGAAATTGTTCCCTTGAGTGATAAACAAGAAGCTCATAAAAAATTAACTACAGTTATTGGTAGAGGATTACCATTAGAATTTTATAAAGATACACCAGAGGAAGAAATACTTGATGATAAAGATATATTTGAATATTTTAAATATTATCGATCATTAGAAAATGTTAAACTACAAGAAATTAAATCAGAATGGAATGAATTGAATCAAGATGATAAAAATGAAATCAAAGATGCTTATGAATTGTTATTACTGTCAGGTAAAGCAATTGAAAGGGGTAAATTAGTTGATATAGAAAACATGTAAATATGTATATAATTGCAATAAAACAAAAAAGATTGTTGCTGCTACCAAATAAGATTGAATCCGGGTACATGGTTCAGATCAAGATTTAGGCAGGGTAGGTGGATCCGGTAACGGGCGGATAGATAGTTCCGGGAGTAGTGGGAATGTCAAATAGAATTTTTTTTTGGCCTCGGCCTTTAACGTTGTTACGTGCACCCCACATTTTTTTGAATGAGAGAAGTTCCATTTATCCATAATATCACAAGCGAATCAACAACAATTCAAAACGAAACCAAAAAAAAAAAATTTCTTTGAAATATCAACCACTTCTTTCTTCTTTCTTCTTTCTTTCTTCTTTATTCTATCCAACTCATTCCTAGTAGGTTATTGATTTTTCCATCATGGTTGTTGATTCATTAGTTTATCATCCAACAGTTACTAAATTGGTTAAATTTTTAGATAGTTCTCCAAAAAGAGAAAAAGTATTTAGATTATTAACTTATTTATCAAGATTCCTTGGATTTTATGCTTTTAAAAAGGGTTATCCAAAGGAAACTATTGAACTTTTCGCTAATTTAAAAGTAAATTTTACATTTATTAGAAAAGCAATGAGATTTTTAAAACCAATAAGTCATTTACAAGTTGCTTCAAAAGCTTATGATAATAAATTAATGGATCCAATTTTACAATTAACCACAATAATTAGAAATTTAGCTTATGCTGGATATTTAACTGTTGATGGTGTTATTTTCCTTAAATTATTAGGGGTTATTAATGCTAAAAAATACCCAAATTTACCAAAATATGCATCTAGATTTTGGTTAGCTGGATTAATTGCTGGTTTAATTAATTCATTAAGAATAATCTTTTCTTTGAATGATTATGAAAATCAAGAAGGTGATAATGAAAAAGAAGTTGATGCTATTGCTATAAAGAATAAATTATATCAAGCTAAAAGAAAATTGGTTTGGGATTTATTGGATACTTTTATTGCTTTGAATTCTTTGAATATTTTACATTTCACTGAAGGTGACATTGGTGTTGCTGGTACTATTACTTCTCTCATGGGTTTGAAAGATCTTTGGAAAGCTACCTAATCTTTCTGTATCTTAATGAGTATTAATGATGATAATGTAGATTCATTTTTCTTCTTGTTACATTTTGACAGTTAATATTTCTTAGATATATATATATATATACAGATACACAGTTTTCTTATTTATTTTTCAACATGTTTATTCACTAGGTGGGGGGATATATATCAATTGGATTTTGATGGTTTATTAGTATCATAACCAAGATCAAACCCAGACCAATAGAATTTTAGTAGTAAATTCTTAAGTTCTTCAGTGAGTTGTTGTGGATTTGATTGAGAATTTATAAGTTCTTGCAATAAAGGAATATCAGTGCTTATATTAATCATTTGCGATTGATCCTGGGATTGTTGCTGTAATGATGGTGGTTGAATCGTTGTTTCTATTGATAGGTTGGTTTCTTTTGTATATAATTCATATAATTCAAACCATTTGTTATTAATCACTTGATCTATTGGCAGTGTCATTTTATTGTGCTAGGTCGTGAAATATTGGGGGATAAGGTCCAAGTTCAAAGTGGTTTTTGGAATTTAAATATTTTTTTTTGGACCTTAAATAATTTCTTTAGTCGAAAAATATCAACTTTTTTGTACGACCAACACTCATCTCACGGAAGAAAAAAAAAATCATTAAGACAAAAATTGAAAGTTTTTGATTATAACCACCAGTAGCAATAAGAAGAACAACAACAGTTACAGATAACACTATGACGACAGAAATGAATGAACTTAAGGATACGAGAGTACATATTGGGAATATATCATCTAAACTTAAAGAAACTCCTCAATCATTAACATCAAGAATTGAAAAATTTGGAACAATAATTAAACCATTAGAATTTCATACTAAACCAATAGAATCACATTATTTTGCATATATCTCCCTTTCTATAACATCAAAAAATTTTGAACAATTGAAAAAATCATTAAATGGGGTTTTATTTATGGGAATGAAATTATCAATTAATAAAGCTAAACCATCATATCAAGAACGATTAAATAAATCAACCAAAGAAAATAAAATTAAACAACAAGAACAATTACGTCGTGATAAAATTGTTAAATCAAGATTAGAGAAAATTAAAGAATATAAGACCACATATCCTATTAATAGTATAACTTCTGAAATTGTTACACCTACTAGTAATCCTTCTACTTTTTCCGTTTCAGAACATACTTATAAGAATATATCTGCCAATACCAAAAATCAACCACCTAAATCAAGATTAGATGGAATGAAATCATATGGTGCATTAACCAATCCAAAGAAATTACATAATCAATTTTTATTAAGATCAGGTAAAGGTATGATTATTAGAGGAACAATGAGAAAAACTCCAAGACAAGGATTAGCATTAAAACAACAAACATTAAGAATTTTAATTAATGGAGAATTAAAAACTTTTAAATGTTACAAAACTAAATTATGGGGGATTGAAAAAAATAGAACTGTTAGAGATTTAACTTGGAATTATATTAATGGAGAATGGAGATCTGGTGATGATCATGTTATTGAACGTACTTGTGGAATTAATGGAGTTCAAGCAAATAATTATGGTAAAGATATTGATATTGAAATAGAGAATGTTAATGATGATGACGACGATCATGTTGCAGCTGGAAATGATAAAGTTGTAGAGGTTGATGAATCTAAAGAATCAGATAAGAATAAATCTATTTTAGCTTCAATGTTTAGTACTTTTGATTTTGATAAACCTGTTGAAATCGAAGATATTAAACAAGATGAAGATATTGAAATTGATTCAAAGGGTAGAAAAAGAACAAAACATTATGATTTTGAAATTGAAGGTAAAATAACTGATGATGAGGAAGAAGAAGAAGATAAGGAAAGAAATATTTCAACAACAATAGATATTGAATCTGCTAATCAAATTATTCATGATTTTACAAAATCTGAAATTCCAAATAAAGAGCAATATTATGATGAAGATGATGAAGGTAATGACATTGAAATGGATAAATTTACTGAACAATTCACAACTGAAGCAATCAAAGATAAATATGATGAAGAACATGAACAAATTGAATCATCATCATCGGAAGAAGAAGACGAAAAATTTATTCCAGCATTTGGGTCATCTTCAAAACCAGTTATTAATGATACCGAAACATTACGTTCATTATTTAATCCAACAGAATCAACAACTACACAGACAACACAGACAACAGGATCATCACTGTCAACATTTAAGCTTGGATTGAATGAAGATGATGAAGATTTAGATGAAGATAAACAAATTGATTTGATTAAACAAGAAAAATTATTACAAAAGATCCAATTTCAAAAACAAAATGAAATTATTCTTGAAAAGAAACAAAAATTTGGATTATTTTGGGCACATTTTGAATCTCCATTTTTATCAACTCAATCTCAATTAAGTAAACTTGGTAATGAAAAAGTTAAATTACCAGGTGATGATGATAAAAACACCGTTGAAGGTAACAAAAATGTTGATAATGATGATGATAATAATAATGAAGAAGAATCTGCATATGAGAAATGGTTTTGGAGTATGAGAGGTGAGATTTCTCGTGAATGTAAACGTCGTAAACGTGATGTTTTAAGAACTTTAAGAAAGAAGAAGAATCATCGTTAATTCTAATACTTCGCGTAAAATGGATCATCGGATACTCCGTTGGAAGTACCGCCAGGTAGTGTATAAATCAAACATTTTACATAGCATCAATGAAAATAAAAAAAAAAAAAAAGAAACTTTCATCAAATTATCTACAACTATTCTCTTAAACGGTAACGGTAACAATAACGATGTCACCAGCAACAACACCAAGTCTACAAGAAGAAGAGGTTAGACCAGAATTTACATTTAAGAATGTAATGTTGGATATATATAATGGATCAATTGATCTTATAATTAATCCACAATGTACCTTAGTTACATATCCAATAGTAATTTGTCTTGGATCAATTTTAACAAAATTTATAATTAGTAAAATTCCATATACAGAAATTGATTTTAAAACATATATGCAACAAATTGAATTAATTAATCAAGGTGAAATATTATATGATGAAATTTATGGAGATACTGGACCAATTGTATATCCTGGAGGATTTGTACAAATTTATCAATTGATTAAAAATTTAACTAATGATGGAGATATTAATCAGGCACAATATATTTTTTCATATTTATTTACTTTTGGAATTGCTTTAACTTGTATTATTTATTCAAATATTGTTAATTTACAACCATGGGTAATTTATTTATTATTATTAAGTAAACGATTAATTTCAATTTATGTTTTAAGATTATTTAATGATTGTTGGACAACTACTGCTATACTTGGAGTAATTATATTATTACAACAAGCTAGTTGTTTTAATAAAACAAATAAATTAATTACATTTATCTTATGTTTAATAAGTGCTGATTTATACAGTATTGCAATATCAATTAAAATGAATGCTTTATTATATTTACCTGCTTTTATAATTATTGTTTATTTTTTATTGGATGAAAATTTAATGAAATTTTTAATTACATTATTAATTATTCCTTTAATTCAATTAATTATGGGTTGGAAATTTTTATTACCTTTATATAATGACGAAATGGCCCTGATTATAAGATGGAGTTATATTAATCAAGCATTTAATTTTGGTAGAAAATTTTTATATAAGTGGACAGTCAATTGGAAATTTTTAAATGAATCAATTTTTTTATCAAATGAATTTTCAAATTTACTTTTATCATTACATATCATAATATTAATGATATTTATTTTAACAAGATTTTTAAATTTTAAAATTATTGGTAAATCAAAATTTCAATTAATCAAAGATATTTTTAGTTTTAAATCAACAGGATCTTTAACCAATTCATTAACTGATTCAATTAAAGGACCTCAATTAATATTTATTATCATGTCAATAACTAATTTAATTGGAGTTTTATTTTCAAGATCATTACATTATCAATTCTTAAGTTGGTATTGTTGGTCATTACCAGGATTATTATTTTTAAATTTTTCAATTTTTATAAGTATTCCATTATGGATTTTACATGAATGGTGTTGGAATGTTTATCCAAGTACTCAATTAAGTTCAATAATTTTAATAAGTATCTTGGGTTTAATTGTTAGTTCAACTTGGTGGAATTTTAATCATTGGTTTCCTGATATTAAACCAATTGAATCTACAAAGAAAAATGAATAAATATGAAAAATATAATACACTAAATATTTGATTTAAATAGAAATATAAACAGAAAAAAAAATATTGTAGATATAGAAAATAATAAGAATAATAATAGTAATAATAAACAACGATATATTACAATAATTCAAATCACCTTGAGTTGTAATGAATAATAATAAGAATGGAATCAAAAAAAAAAAAAAATAAAAATGAAAAATCAAACTAAAACATGTAAGATAAGTGAATTATCAAAATTGTACAATTAAATATAATAATAATAATAATAATATCAAGGATTTTCTCTCTTTCTGAAAAGAATTTCAATTAAACACATTATTCACCTCCTTCAATAGCATCAACATTCCAATTAATAGCATTAAAACTATCAGTTAAAGATCCATCAACATCTCCAGCTCCAGTACCACTCCAAATATCATCAATATTAAAATTAATATCATCAAATCCTTGAGTTGAATCTCCAAATACTCCTCCCCCATTACCTGTTGCACTATTACTATCATGATGACTATTACTTGAACTATGAGTACCATTTTGATTGTCTAGTAAATTAACATCAAATATTTGATCATTTGTATCATTAAATGATGCAGAAATTGTAGTTTGTGTAGGTGCAGGTGGTGGATTCAAATCTAATTCAGGTTCATCTTTCTTTAATGAAATTTCATTTTCTTCCTTAATAACATTACCTAGTTTACTATTACCATTAGTACTTGGAACTGATTTATTTTGTTTCTTTGGTGAAGTTTCATTAATTTTACTTCCTTTACGTTTCTTTTTCGTGGTTTCAGTAATTGGTTCAGACCTTGGCGTTAATGGTTGAAATTCTTTCTTGGCTAGACTTGGAGTATGAGAACCAGTACGTTGCTTTTGCTGTTGCAATTGTTGATCTTGTTGTTGTTGTTGTTGTGAAGGATGTGATTGTTCTGGAGGTGGACGAACATGTTGTTGAATATTTTGTTGTTGCTCAGTGCCAGCACTAGTTGGTTGTGATGTAGATGGTGTTGCTTGACCAGTTGTACTTGCTTTTCTTCCCTTTTTCCCGGTATCCTTCTTTGCCTTTTTATTACCCATGGCAGGCGATACTTTATTGGTTAACGAAGGTGAATTGTTGGAAGGAGCAGGAGAAGGCTTTTGATTAAATTGACCAGGAGCTGGTGGATGAAAAGTTGCGGGTGTAAGTTGTTGTTGTTGATTTGGGGTATGTTGCTGAGAATGTGATTGCGATTGAGATTGAGAATGTCCTTGGATTTGATTTTGTTGTTGCTGCTGATTTTGTCCAGGAAGTAACATTCCAGAAGCATTCAATAAATTCGGATCTGAGTTCCCCGTACTTCTAGCAATCTCTAATCTCTTTTTGTTTTGTTTCTCCAACAACATTAATTGATTTTGATAATCCTGTAAATCATTATTATTTCTGCCGCTACTTGTCAAACCATTACTATTTGCTCCAGGAGTGTTCTTCTTTTGTGGTCCATTCATTTTACCCATTGGTGGGGTCATACCTTGATTTGCTAAACCAGTCATTGATTGTTGGAAATTTTGTTGTGGCCCTCCTTGCTGTGACATAGGCACCGGCGCAGAACCTAATTGTGGAGTTGGTTGGTGATTAGATCTATTTCCATTACCAATAGGAGAATTATTCTTCAGTGAATCTGCACGAACACTTGCCAAATTAGTTTGTAAATGCGCCTGTTGCTGCTGTTGTTGAGCTTGTGCTTGAGCTTGAGCTTGTGCTTGGGCTTGAGCTTGTGCCTGTGCTTGTGCTTGTGCTTGGGCTTGAGCTTGTGCCTGAGCTTGTGCTTGGGCTTGAGCTTGGGCTTGTGCTTGTGCTTGTGCTTGTGCCTGTGCTTGGGCTTGTGCTTGGGCTTGTGCCTGTGCCTGTGCTTGAGCTTGAGCATGAGCTTGAGCTTGAGCTTGTGCTTGTGCCTGTGCCTGTGCGTGAGCCTGAGCCTGAGCCTGAGCCTGGGCTTGTGCTTGTGCTTGTGCTTGTGCTTGTGCTTGGGCTTGGGCTTGTTGTTGAGCTGCCATCGCTGCTTGTTGACGTAAATTGTTCATTTGAGTTTGTGCTTGTTGTTGGAAAGTTTTTGGTTGTCCAGCTTGTTGTTGCTGTTGCAAAAATAATTGTTGTTGCAAGTTTAAATTTGCTGGTCCACCGGCAGCAGCAACTGCAGCAGCAGCATTCATCATTTGTTGTTGATGGGCAGCTTGTTGTTGTTGATCCATACCATTCATTGGCATTTGATGCTGTCTTTGAGCTGCTAATGCTTGTTGTTTCATCATCATGGCCATTCTTTGCTGCTGTTCTATAGTTGGTTGATGTTGACCACCATTGGGCATTGGTTGAAACTGTTGTTGATTCATATTAAACATTTGTTGTTGAGGATGTCCTTGTTGCATATTCATTGGGAAATTACTATTAGTAGCAGAACCAGGTGGTTGTGGTGTATTTTGTTGACTCATATGTTGTTGCTGTTGCGAAGGTATCTGTTGTGGTGGACCTTGTTGAGGTGGTACTAATTGTTGTACTTGAGGTCCCTGCTGTTGTTGTTGTGGTAATGGTGGTGGTGGTGGAGGTCCTTGTTGCTGTTGACCTGGTGGTGGAGGTGGACCCTGTTGATGTTGAAGAGGTGAAACATGTTGTTGCTGTTGTGGCTGAGGTGGTGGACCTCCGATTTGCTGTTGGGGTGGTTGTGGTTGTTGTTGTTGTTGTTGTGGTTGAGCCATTTGAGGAGGCTGAGGATGCATTTGAAGTTGTTGTTGTTTTTGCATTTGTTGTAATTTATAATATTCATAATAGGGAAGATTTGATTTATTCATATTTGAAGAATCACCATATTTAACTTTAAATAAATCAAAAAATACCAGCCACCATTCTAATAAGAAACCTTGAGGGCAATCCATTGATTGGGGTACATTAGATAAATTTGGGATTTCTCTTGTAAATACTTTTGCAGTTTCCATCAAATGTTGTTTTTGTAAAAAATCTAAAATCAATGAATTTAAAACTTGTTTGGTAGTTGTTGTTGTTGTTGATGTTGTGCCTGAGGATGTCGGTGTTGAATTCCCGACAGAAGTAGTTATTCCTCCATCATTTTCAGACAATAATGGTTTATGATTCATGATGGTATCTTCTATCAAAAAAATAAAACAAACAAACAAATACCCCTTTGGATAATAAAGATGGATTTATAAACTTAAATTATGAAAAAAAAAAAAAATTGAACTTTTGTTGAAGATGGTTCCCTCAGTTTGTCTCTGGCTTTTTTTTCTTTTTTTCTTCTCTCTCTTTACTATATACTATTTATTTATTTATCAGGTTAAAATTTGAATTATTTTTTTTGCTTCTTTTCTAAAACAAAAAAGAAACTTAATATAGTAGTGTATAAGTGCACAATAATCGTGGAATTTTTTTTTTTTTTAAACTGTATAACTTAAAGATTCTTGTAGTAACAACAAAGTAAATACCTATTAATAGAGATGTTTATTAAAACAATATTTAACCCACGTTTTAATTTGATATATTATTACTTGTTTTACTTAGTCAAATTACCCTTTATTTTTATCTCTCTCTTCTGTATGAACAAAAAAAAGTCTGTCAAGACGACAGAGAGAAAAAAAAAGAGAAAAATTTGGGGAGGGGAGGGACCGTGAATAGGCTAATTGTCAGTCGTGTCTTTTTAAATTGACCATGTATATGCAGTACCACACAACTTTCCTGAGATTGAAACATTTCCACACTAGTCTATTCATTTATTAGTGGAAGTAAAGAAGAGATATATATATGTTTTAATGATCACCTAATCAGGAGTTGGTTAAAATATACATACAAGAGCCAAAATGTGATAAAGGGTTAATACTCTAAATAGATTTTTAAGGGTAGTTGAAAGTCTGAATTAAAAAAAAATTTGATTCTTTTTTTTTCTGTATCTATGATATTTAGGTTTATCAAATTAAAACCAGCCGCCCTGTCCTCCCCCTTTTTTACCACTTCCCCCCTAACTTAGCCTAAGCTAGCTTAGCCCCCCCCTCCTCCAGTGTATGATATCAAACAAGTAATGCGAGAAAAAGGGGGAATAGATATAGAAAATTTACAATATTAGATAAAAATTACATATCATATCTGTATTTGGATTTGTTCATTTATTTTACACATCCCTGATTTATATTTTTGGTTTGATAAATCCCTTAATAGGGGATGTATCTAAGACAAAAATATAAATTGATCTTATTAGATCCCCAAGAAAAAATTCTCAACTAAATTTATATATATGCTTCCTCCGGTATATTTAACAACTATTACGGATATTGTTACGGTTCAATTAGGTAGATAAATTACTTTATTTCATGTAGAGATGTATCATAAAATTTTTGTTTGAATTTTAGAAAAAATATCCTTCAGTGTTCTCTTACACAATTCCCATAAGATGCAAAAGAGATTGACCAAGAAAGGTTACGTTAGTACTTTCCAGTACCATATATCTTCTGTAATCCCTGTTCTTTTTTAATTCTTATTTATTTATTATTTTTTGTTTGGGAGGGAAGGATGGAGAATGGGAAATAACACCATCACAATTTAAAGTGTTATCATACAATATCTTTCTTTTCAATTCAAGTCAAAAAGCATCATTAAACCAATTAGTTTTATTTCACTACAATATACTGTACATCATAAACTACTAATAAATTCAATTTATTGCTTTACTGAATCCCATTAGCTGCATATTGTCTATATATATAATTTTACTTATACTTGCCCTGACATTTTTCTGTTTCTTTATAGTTTACATCTATGTGCGGCTACCATATGTACTCTTATTTTTTTCATTTGACATATTATCTATTGTTGTTTGGATTTTTTTTTATTGTACTGTAATAATATCAATGGGCTTAGTCATATTTTAAATTATATGGTCTTTTAAAAAAAAGAAAATATTGAAGAGAAACTCTTTGATTTATTCAAAAAGTAATTTGCATCCAAATCCTCGTCATCATCAACAATTCATCATCATTTATATTCATCATCGACCATCATACTTCATTATCATCATCAAACTCATCATCATCGTCATCGTCATCATTACTACATGTATTGGTGGTTTTGGATTACACGTCATTGAACAATTATTTTTTTCTGGTGGGGGATGCGGCGGGGCAAAGTTTGTGTTAGGAATACAAATATATGTTATTCATAGTGAAAGTACTGGTTATTGGTTAAAATTATACTTGTTATTAACACTAATTTATTAGTTATCCAGCAATTTAAAATGAAACGACCCTTGAAAAAAAAAAAAGTTAAACGTAAAATTAATTTGACATTACAATTTTTTGTATACATTTTTATCTCCACAAATTACAAATCATTAAATATATACTTGTACTTCTAGTTACTAATATTATTATTATTACTACTACATGTACTATATATATATATATATCTAATATAACTAAAGAATAATATTGTATACTTAGAACGTAACCATCATTACCCTCTGAAAAATCCTTTTCTAAAAAACCAAAATAAATTAATACCCTTCGAATACAATTAATCAATAAATAATACAATTAAAAAAATAATCATCTAAACCGAAACCAATGTAGTCTTGAAAGACATTCTCTGATATTCTAATATATATAATTACCATTTAATGAAGAATTAGTAGGAGTATTAGTATTACTATTATTATTGGTATTCCATATACTACCATTCATAGATCCATATCCAATTTTAACAGGTTTAAAAGGATCAAACAATTTATCCAATGAATTGTTATTGTTATATTGTGTTCTTATTTCATTATTAATATATCCATTCATAAGATACAGTTGATTTGGTCTTGAATTATAATACTTGTTATTATGATTATTATGATTATGATTGTTATTATGATTATGACTATTGTTGTTGTTATATTTGAAATAAGAATGATTATTTATATTTGATTTAAATATTGGATTATTTGATTGATGTTTAATTTCAATAGTTAATTTCTCAATAATATCTAATTGATTCATAAATGGTTCACTATTGATTTCACGTTTGGGATATTTCATCATATATGTAATATATATACCTTGTTATTAGTTCAAGTTGATTAAATTAAATTAACTTGTTTATTTTTTATTATGTATTCTCTTTTTTTTCTTCTTATTGGTTGATGATAAATGTAATCAAACCAAAACGAAAAAATGGTTTACCCTCTCTCTCCGGCCAAGCAAAACAATTTAATTAATTCCCTGCATGGTATGGCATTGCACGTCAAGGGCAAGGGCAAGGGCAAGGGCAAGGGCACGTCAATCTCTCTGTCGTGAGCACCGCGAGCAAAGCGCGTGGCATAGAAAAAAAATTTTAACGCGACGACGGGGTACACCACAGAATTATTCTTATTATTTGCAATGATTTAAAAATAAAATGCCCCCCACATCATTACAAAAAATTTCCTTATCGTAATAATTTCAATTTAAATAATACTTTCGGTTGGATATTATATCTAAGTCATGGCTCATATACTTTTTTATTATCTCATGCAATATATTAAAATTTGTTTTCTCTGGATAGATAATAGTTTACTTGGTAGCGCCAAAAACATTTGGGACGGGAGGAGGGTATACAAACTTTTTGTCAAAAGTTAATATGATTAAATCTTTAGATCTTGGAGTGATTAGATAAAGTGATAATATTTTAAACTTTGTATAATTGAAGATATTTGGATTTCAAAAAAAAAATTGTCATTGAATAAATCCAAATTTAATGTTGTTAATTAATTTGCCAAAAAATTTGCTAGTTTGCTTGAGTAAATTACAGTTATAAAAGTATTCTATTGAAATTAAATATACCTTTTATATATCTTACTTCTCAAGAAATCTCATAATTTGACAGGTTATTGGGTCTTCTCAATCCCCTGGATTAGTTTAACTACATTAATATGGATCTTATCGTTACGGAGATTATAGATTTCTATTAGGAAAAATTATTTATCTATTTCTACAAACAACATTTTATTTCGTACATCATTTTCTATCTTTTATTTTTTTGTTTGATTTCAATATCCTTTGTTGCATGTAATTTAATAAGATTTGGATAATCTGGTCTATTACCCATATATCCTAATGACCAATCATAACTAACTGCATAAGCAAAAATTGTCCCATTTTTATTAAATGCTGTGGCTGATATAGTACCTGGTAATTCTGGAAAACTTTTTAATCTTTGTTTTGCATCTTTATCCCAGAAACAAAATGTTCCATCTGAACCAGCAGTGCTAAATGTACCATATATTGGATGAAAAGAAATTGCATTTACTGAAAATGCTTGTGATTCATTTGCATTTGAACTAGTTGTTCTTAATCCTCCAGCTGATGTTGTAGAATTTCCATTACCTTGTTTTCTATGACATTTAAATGAAAATCCAAATTTTTTCTGTTCATTTTCAGTAATATATTGTATAGCACATCTACCTTCAATTGAACCAATAGCAAATCCATTTGCTTGAGGATAACATGAAATAACTCTAGTTTGCCATTTCAATGGAGATTGTGAACTTTTAAAAATTTGTTGAGGATTATTTAAATCAATTATACTAATATGACGATCAGCACATCCAACAACCAAAAGTTTTTGAGAACTATCCATTGAATAAACTCTTTCTGGTAAATTAATTGTTGAAACTGGTTGAGGTGATCTCATATCCCAATATTTTAATGTTTTATCCCATGATCCCGATGCAACAACTTGAGTATTTGTTGGTCCACATTCAACATATCTAACTGATTTTACTGCAGAATCATGTTGTCCAATTTGTTGTGATTGTTGAGATGCTAAATCAAATATTTTAACTTGATTATCAGCACCTCCAGATATAATTTTAGTACCATCTAATGACCAACGTGATGAAAAAACAGGACCATTATGTTCATACATTGCTCTACCCATATTATTACCTGTATTTGAATCAACTTCATAAATCCTAACTTTTTTATCCCAACTTGCTACTGCCAATAAATCTTGTTGTGGTGAAAATGAAAGATCTTCAATTGAATCTTCTGGAGGATTATTTATTGTTATATCATTTAATAATTCTTGTCCTGTAACTGCACTTGATGCTGAAGTGGTTGCTGTGGTGGCAGCACCTCCTAAAAATGACATGATTGATTGATGAGATTGTTAAATAAGTTTGGTTTTAATTAAAAAAAAAACAAAAAAATTGAATTACATTTTTTTCCAACTTGGAATCTTTTTTTTTTTCTTCCTTTGCGTTGTAAAAAAGCTTGTGAACCATTTGAAGGTTTTCTTTCTGGCGACCTCACGATAACTGTTGTTGATTTCTTTCTTTCCTTCAAGTTACGATAAATTGGGATTTGAGCGATCTGCAATATTTATAAAAAACAGTATATGAATATCATTTGAAAATCATGGATTCATTTGGACCTCGAAATACTACAGCAGATTCTTATAATCTAGATTATTCCATTGGTGAAATACCCACGTTATCATATCGAACAAATAATCGATCTCATAGATTCATCAATGAATCAACCGATTTATCAGGAGGTTCATATGAAGAAAACACATTTATAGATTGGCCCAAGGAATCAATTACAATATCAAGAAATTCTTCTTATTATTTAACCAATAAATGGATAGTTGTAACAATAGCAGCAATTATTTTAGGATATATTGCAGCATTTATTGATTTTATTCAAGTTACTTTAAACGATTTAAAAAAAGGAATTTGTTTAAGTAAAGAAGATTCTTGGAGTTTATTAAATCCTTATTCATCATGTCCTCTGGATGATTGGTATGATTGGGATAATTTTTTATTTAAAGCTAATAATATTTTTACCAATATATTTGTTAATTTCCCAATTTATATTATATTTGCCATTGGATTTTCATTAACTGCTGCTTATTTAACATATAATAGAGTTTATTTGATTAGGCAATCAGGTATCCCGGAAATAAAATTAATTATTGCTGGATTTAATCTAAATATTAAAGAATATTTAAGTATTACAACATTATTCTATAAAATCATTGCTTTGATATTTGTGGTAAGTTCTGGGTTATGGTTGGGTAAAGAAGGACCATTGGTTCATGTTTCATGTTGTATATTTAATATAATTTATGATTTTGCCACAAGCAAAGATAATAGTCAGAATGAAGCCATTAGAAGAGAATTAATTAGTGCGGCCACTGCTACAGGTATTTCAGTTGCTTTTGATTCTCCAATTGGTGGAGTATTATTTGTGTTGGAAAGTATGCCAAGTTTCTTTATTCCAACAAGAATTATGTGGAATTCATTTGTATCTGCAACCATTGCTGTTATTGCAGTTAGTGGATTTAAAGCATTTACAGATGGGAAAAATTTTAATGAAAAAGATTTATTTCAAGTTAACTTTGGTAATTTTAGTTGGTTATTTATGGAAATTATTCCATTTATATTATTGGGAGTTTTGGGTGGATTATATGGACATTATTTTATTAAATTAAATTCAAAATTTTCCAATATTCAATTTAGAAAAACTATTCGAACTTATTTAAGTAAACCTTTTAAAATTGATGTTAAATATGGACCTATATTAGAAATATTGATTGTTACCCTTATAACCACATTATTAAATTTCCCATTAGAAATTTCTAAACTTCCTTTAAATGCTTATTTAAACTTATTATTTAAAGATTGTCCTAAAGATGCAACTCCATCGTTAAATTCAACTAATTTCATGTGTCTGTCTTCTAATGGATTCACTTTAGTTAAATTATTATACATTATAATCGAAGGATTTATATTAACATCATATACTTTTGGCGTGGATTTACCTGGGGGTATTTTAATGCCAAGTTTAGTATTGGGAGCATCAACTGGTAGATGTTTGGGTATTTTATCACAAAGTTTACAACTGAAATTTAATTGGGAAAGTTTAGCAACTTGTACTGAACAATCTTGTGTGGTATCTCCAAGTTCATATGCTGTTATTGGTGCCGCGTCATTTATGACAGGAGTTACTAAACTTACGATGTGTGTTGTGGTGATTATGTTTGAAATGACCGGAGCTGTTACTTATGTATTGCCTATTATGTGTGCCGTGATGACTTCTAAATTTGTTAATGATTGGTTATGTCCTAATAATATTTATGATTCTTGGTTACAGAATAATTTTAATCAAAAAGATGATGATTATGATTTACAAGTATCTCAAAATTTAGTCAACCATGGTAAAGGTACAGGATTAATTTCTTTCCTGAATTCAACTAGTACTATAAAGACTAAATTACCCGATATATCAGTTAAGTCATTGATGGTACCATTAACTCAAGTTAAATGTCTTTGTTTAATTCCTGAAAATGGAGATTATACATTACAAAATTTAACCAGTTTTATAAATGATGATTGTCATGAAGGTTATCCAATGATTATCAACTATTCAAATCCAATTTATTTGGGATATGTTTCAAAATCTCATTTATTATCAAAATTAAATAATTTAGAAGATTTCAACATTCCAATATCATTTCAAATTTCAAATCTTCCAAGATCAGCATTATCAATTCAATTACATTATGAACGAAAATTAAATAATTTTATTCATTTAGAAATAAATCCAACTAAATCACCATTTAAATTTAATGAAGAAACTCCTGGATTATTAATTATTGAAGCATTTGAAAAACTTCATTTAAATAAATTAATAATTTTTAAAAATAATAATAACGATGATGCAATAATGAGTGGGTTTATTGATAGATTTATTTTAACTAATTTAATTAATGATAAATTTGAAGGATTAACTAATGAATTTAATGATTTTGAAACAATTAATGAATATGATTTAGAAACTGGAATATCTAATGGAATGTTAAGTACGGGAGATTTAAGAATTAATAGAAAATCAATTGAATTGATTACATAAAATGATTCAATCATATCAGATAATCAATATATAAACATATATAGACCATAATAGTATTTTTCTTACTTTGTAATATTATAAATATATATAAACTAATTACACACAAAAAATCAATCTAATTGCAACATAAACTAATTTGATTGGAATATTGAAATTGTTGTACAAATCCCATCGTCTTGAATATTAATATTAATATCACGGGTTGGTACTTCTGGTGGTACTTCTTCTTCTTCTTCTTCATTATCATCTTCCCCAGAACTGGTATAAACGCCACTTTCTACATCAATGTTATATTTATCATCTAAGTTACCTTCCATTGGTGATTCTTCACCAAGACGTCTACAAATTTCTTCTTTGATTTTTTGATCATGATAATAGAATAATTTCCAAGCTTTTTTTCTAATATCCATTAATTTACCACTTTCCATAAGCTTTTGATGTGCAACATATTGATCATCCAGATCCTTAATTTTCAATCTAGCTAATGCTAATTGAGATTTGGTTTTTCTTTTTGATCCATCTCTTTGGAAAAGAAATTCAGTTGGAGCATGCTTCTTCTTCTTTTGAGGTTTTTTTGCACCATCATCGGAACCTTTAGCATTTTTACGTTTTTTAGGAATATCAAATTTAGTTTCTTCTTTCCAATTTTCCAATTTTCCAATTCTTCAGCATCACCTTCTAATAAAATAGATAAAACAGCACGTCTTGATCTTTTAAGCTTAAATCTTTTAAATCTTTTCATAAATGCTTCATACCAAATTCTACCACCAAATTCAGGATTTCTTTTACGTCCAAGACGACAAGCAAGGGCAATTAATTCATGTTTTGTAATCCCCAACCGTCATCAATTCTTTGATCAATTAATTCAGCTAAACAATCTTCTTCTGCTTCATATAATTTGTCCAGATAAATAATTTTTTCAACAGTTTCTGGAGACATGGATGGATGGTAATAAAAATGACTTTTTGAACGTAAATCACCAGTATCATAGGCATGACTGGCAGTAAATCTCTTCATGGATCAAGCAAATTTCTTAGATCCATAGTTTGGATTTGCTGTTGTTGCTGCTACTGCTGCTGGAGCCATAATGTCTTGTCTTGTTTTGGTTTTATTTGTAGTATTTGAAAAAGAAGAAGAAAGAGGGTTTTTTTTTTTTTTCAAATACTACAAATAAACAAACAAGTTTTTGTTACCATAATTCTCAAGACGCGAATTGTTTTAATCGCGACAGACACTACCGTAGGGTATTTATCCTAAATGCACGACATTTTTTAATGTAATAATACCGTGCGGGTTCTCAAAATCAAAACAATGCGTAATGATGGAAAGAAATAACGAATCATTCAAGCTAAAGTCAATATTACTACAACAACAACAATAAATAATGGCTAAAAGTATTCTAAAGGATAACCATACTCAGCCAATTGAGCGAAGTTCCCAATATTCTCAATCACAATCACAAAATTTGACTGGGGCTAATAGAAGAGTTTCATTTGCAAGAGAAGTTACATTGCATAAGATTGATTATATTCAAAATCCAAACAATAAACGACGAAGAACAATTGCTGGTGAGGAAATAACTGCAAGAGAAGAAGCACGTGTTACATTTGGAAATATACATCCAGATTCATTTGTGGAACCTGATGGCCCAGGTAGCGAAGATGATGGTGGTACCAGAATCATAAGTGATAGTTCAGATGATGAAAATGGAAGTGATCAAAGACCGATTGAAATTGTTGGAGAACTAAATGATGATGATAATGATGATAGTGATGATGAAAGGATCGTAACTGATGGCAATGTACCAGGTAATGAAGAGTCAGAAGATGATAAAACTATGGATTTAACAGATACTATTAGACAAGCAAGAGAAACTATGCGAAAAATGGAGGAAGATCAAGATGATGAACAAACGATGGAGTTAACAGGTACAATTCCTAGAACACCACCAGTAACTGATTATCACAATTCATTGAATTTTGACCATATCAATCAAACGACGTCATATGAGAACTCAAGACCAATTGATGATCACGTTCAAACAGTGGTTGACAATGGGGTTCTTGACGAAGCTGAATCTGAATCGGACGATAGTATTAAGTTTCTTAGCCAATCAAAACTTATTGCACCAGCAAATTGGTCCGTAGAGTTTGTCAAGACCGAACCAATAACTGATAGTAGTGGATCACCCAATACTCAAGATGATAGTAATGAAGATGATACTCAACCAATGGAGTTAACGCAAACATTACCTAAAACTGTTAGTAATAATATTGAAAAACCGGTATTGAGAGAAATACCAGAGATAACGGAAGAAGATCACAATCACGAAGATTCCGAACTTAATGAAATGGTCGATGAATTAGAGAATGATATGCGTAACACTGATGCTCCCACAGAATTAACTCACAGTAATTCAAATGAAATAGAACAATATCAAGAAGGAGATGCATCCAGGGCTACTGATGTCGTTGAAAGTGGTGCAGATGAACTGTTACGATACAATGAAATTTCTGAACATATGGATTTAACATTGGTTGATATAAAGAAAATCAATCTTCAAGAGCAGCTGCATATAAGAGATGAAGATGATTTATCAATGGCTATGGATTTTACAATTATTCATCCAAAAAGAGGATTTATTAGTGAGAATGAACCGGTTGCGCCTGCAAATCCTACATATGAACAAGAATCAACTAACAACGTTGAGCCAACCAAAGATAGTGTCAACAGTAAAGACAACGAATCCAATAAAATCCATGTTGGGGATCATACAGTCACCCTGGATGAAGATGAGGATGATGATAACTCAATGGAATTAACACAGGCAATTCCTCGAAATGTTAGTGTAACTCAAGATCAAGAAGGAGAAGAAGAAGAAGAAGACGATATGCAATTGACAACTGCTTTTACCAAAAAAGTTGATGATCTGATAAATAATGCCTTACCAACTGAGAATAGTCAACCAATGGAGTTAACACAAACCGAACCAAAGACTGTTCAAGATGAGGTAAATAATACAGACTTAGAAGTTCAAGAAGAAGAAGATGTCGATGAAGAACCAATGGAATTAACTCAAGCATTGCCAAAGACAGTTGATCAACCCTATGCCCAAGATGCACTAGCTGCAGAACAGTCTGCTCCAGAAAGTAATGCAACTGATGGTGATGTTGAATCGAATCACGAAACAGAACCTATTGTTAATGAAGTAGAGGAACACGAAGTACCAATGGATCTTACTCAACCTTTACCAATGAAAGTCATACCCCCAAGTACAAACCCAATATCTGTTAAACTAGTCAGTCAAACAGATGAAGAGGGATCAACCATGGAACTTACTCAATTTCAATCTCAATCTCAATCTCAGTCTCACCCAGCCAAAGAGAATCTGGTTGTTGACTTTAAGTCATCACAAGAACAAGAGATTAAATCAGATATTGTTATTGAACCATCTCAGCCAATGGATATTTCCATGAATTCAATCAATGAGGATACTTCACATATTGAACATGTTGTAACCACTACTATCCCACTTGCTGAAATAACACAGGATGAAGATGATCAATTGCTAGACGATAAAGAAGAGGTTGACGGATATGACGTGGAAGATGATGACGATGATTATGCTGACCATGTACCAGTTACACTAATGGATTTTTTCAATAATATTGGTGTACAATTTTATGATGATTTGGAATTGGATATTTCGAATATTACGAGATCAAGTATAACTGGTCCAACAGAAGAACCACCTACAATGGAGGATTATATCAAATCTCGTCCTCAATTGGGGTTGTTAGAATTATATGAATTCTGTTGTCAGGAACTCAACAAGAATATTATAAATGGTCGAGAAATTTATGGTGATTTTGAAAAAAATATTGAAGATGATAATCCTGTTATATTTAAAAGATATTACAAGCTAGACGAAAAAGATAAATTGTTAACCAATATTAAATTGCAATTGATTCGAGATTATGCCAGATTACAAAGTAAGAAAACATGGTATAGTTGGAGAAGTCAGTTGATTGAAAGTTTGATCTCACAATTAAATGTTGATTTAGAGAATTTGGAGTCTGACAAGAGTCGACTCATTTCTGCTATTGATCTGGTTAATAAAATGTATGACGTATCCAGAGAGAAGTTGATTCATTTACAAAAGAAGTTTAATGATTTGATGCCCTCTTCAAATTCTCAAGAAAACTTGCCTATCAAGGAATTAAAATTTTTGAAACAAGAAGTAGCCAAAGCCAAACAAGCTATTCTAGATTTCAATATTGATCTAGTAAACAAAGAAGAAGAATTGATTGAGATTAAAGACTCATGGAACACTAGCATGGATCTGAGAACAGAATTTCTGAGTAGTTTACAAGACTTACATGTAGCTCAAGAGGTGAATGATAAAGAAATAAGGGCAATATTTGAAAGGTATAAATTTATTGAAGAATTGTCAGACTTAAGTCTACAAGATTCTAAAATCACTTTTTTGTTTGATAAATCATTGCTGGTAGAATTTGATTTTGGTCGCAATAATATCAATTATACCATTGAATCAAACAATTTCAAAAATGAAATATTAATGCAGTCAGCAATTAATTTCCCCATTAATCCTGAAGATAAAATTTCGGAACAGTTTATGAAATTTTCTAAATATTGGAAATGTTTGAAAAAATTTGATATTGCGGTTTATTATACCACATTGAAATATCCAACTGAAATTTTTACCAAAGGAGATTCAATTGAATTAAAGATTCTGTATTATAATTTTACTAATGCTTATGAATTGCAAATACTAGGTAAGCTAAAAATAATTGATCTTTTAGAGTATCAAAACTTAATGGAATTTGAAGCTAAACCTAAAAAAGATAACATCAACAAGGATTTCCGAAACCAAATCATTCAGGATTTAAATGTTTTCCCAACATTACACTCTTTACAAATAGTTCAATAGGGCTTATTAATGTTGTTTTTTCGTGATTCAATTTTATATACACTACGTGCATATATGCACATATATTACTTCTTTCTTTTGTCTTAATAATAAACTATACTGTAATTGTATATCTAATGTTTAGCACCTAAGAAAATAGTTGCACTTAAACATACTATCATAACTAATACACCCCAAATAGCCAAAGCCAATCCACCAAATTTACAAAATTTTTCTAATGTATCCAAAGATGTTGCCCCATTAATTGGTTTAATTAATAAATATCCAAATAAACCAGGCAAAATAAATGAGATGGAAGTTGAGCCAGTAGATCCAACAAATGCCAACACATGTGCTAATGAAGTAACACTAATGGCAACAAGATAAGATGCAACTACAATAACAGTAGTTATGATATAAAATTTCTTGGTTGTTAATGGAACAATTATTGGATCATGTCCATCCGTATCTTGAGCACCTTCCATTGGTGTTGTTGAAATAAAGGATTCATCTTGAACAGTAGAAGTTTCACCAATACTTTGTAAACTTTCAATATCTGAATTCAAACTAGTATAACCTTGATGACTAGCTTCAACAGCTCTCATTTTGGAATCTTGTACACCATGGGTTAAGAAATGAAGAACATGATTTATTGATCCACGACATGGATGACATTGTAATGGGAACGATAAACTAACCATGATAACGATACACAATCTTCCAATCAAAGAAGAAATTGAATTCTTTGGATACATGGTGATGATATTGGCATTGACAGAATTCCCAAAAGTTAAATAACCAAAAATACCAACAACCAAGTAAGATAAACATGCAGTAGCAATGGAATTACGAATGATTAAATTCGATTGTCTAGTTTGTGATCCACTGGTTTCACTTGGTTTAAGTTCATTAATAATAGCAAACATATTTTGATGACATGTATAAGCAAAAACAAATATAGGAAATGAACTCAAAGTGGATTTGATAGAAATTGGTCCAATATATTCAATAACTTTATCTTCAACAGGAACATCATTAACAAAAAAATGTACAATAACTAAACATATCAAGTAAACCACGGAAAACAATGCCAAGATACTGGTATATTTCAAAGAATCTAATTTTTTCAAATACGACAATGGAGTGACAATTACCACCATAAATATTGTAATCCAAAAATTTCTTGCCATTAAAATCAGATCAGCCTTGACATTAATACTTTCCATAATCTTTGGCATTAAATCCCCAATAACAACAAGATAACTTACCCCCACACCAAAACATTTAATAGATATAGCACTATCAAATAAAATACTTAAATTTGGATAAGTCAATTGTGCCAAACTAAAATATGAAACGGCTCCTCTTTGATCAGTATACTTGGCTACTTTATTTTGTAAATATAATCCCATCGATGATGTCAATGATGACCATAAAATCAATATGCATCCTACTAGCAAACCATTAGATTTTAATCCATATGGCATAGCAAGGATCCCGGCTCCTATTATCGTATTCAATAAGTTTATAGTACCTGATTTGATTGTAGCTTTGCCCATAATTTAATTCTCAAGTAAATAATAATGACAATGATAAATTTTAACAAAGTGGAGAACGAAAAACTCTTTTTGATAATAACGATTGAAATCAATTGTGATAATAATAAAAAAAAACTGAATATATTAAATATGCCGAAATGTTAGTCACACATATAAGATTACTAAAAAACACGAATAGTAGCTATTTGATTGCTCGGTTTTAAATAAACTATTAGGTTGTGTTCGATAATCAGCAAGCCTAATTCATTATCTTTTTTTTTTTTTGAATTTGAATTTCAAGTGATATTGGAAGCAACAATCCGAGACCTAATTTTTTTTAGGAAAATAGATGTCGTGCGTATGTTCAATTTGTTTTTTAAAAAATACGTGTTACACACAAACTGACATCAACAAATCTTGATAGAGTACATGACATTAATAGTATCATCACCGAATGAAAAAAAAAATATACATTCAATAATAATGACAGTAATAGTAAAATATATAAAAGCTAGAGAAGAAGAAAGAAAACATAAAGTAACTGTGAATAACCACAGAAAAAAAAAGACAAACTTTGGAATGAATATATTGTTTCACTTCACAAATTAAATCACTTGATATTTTTCTTTTCATAACGATTTCCATAATGATATAATTATCTCTTTTGTATTTAGACAATTATCTTATTTAAAATACTAACCAACCGAGGAGGAAAGCAATGAGCACTAAAACTAAAGCAACTGGTAAGGAAACTCCATTGATTTCATCAGAATTAGAAACCAAAGAAGAAACACTATTTTTAGAAGCAGCCTTCTCATTGTGATCTAATTTAGTAGATAAAGTTTGAACTTGTCTAGCCAAAGCTTCCAATTCACGTTGAACTTCTGGAGATGGTTGGGTACTTGCTTGATTAGCACCATAACCAGCACCTTGGTAACCACTTTGTTGGAATTGTTGTGGTGGTTGGTGTTGTTGTTGGTAACCACCTTGTTGGAATTGTTGTTGAGGTGGTTGCTGTTGTTGCTGTTGGTAACCATTGTGAATGGAAGAAGTGTCAAATGATCTGTTGGCACCTTGGTTGAATGAGTTGTCACCATTTTGATGTTGGTTGTAACCAACAGCGGCAGCACCACCTGCTGCAGCACCTGCAGCAGCAGATCCGGCAGCAGCAATATTAGAATGGCTTTGTTGCTGAGGAATAGATTGTTGTGATGGTTGTTGGTTGAACTGAGGCTGTTGCGGAACCGGAGATTGTTGAACTGGAGATTGTTGTTGTTGTTGTTGCTGCTGTTGTACTGGAGCTTGGCTAGAACTGACATTAGCGTTATGAGAATCTGGCTTATCTGGACCAATGACGTAGTTAACTCTCAACTTCTTGGAAACCATTTGGGATTTGTTTTGAGCCTCTAATTGAGACCATGAATCACCAACTTTGGATGCATCAACGACATTTGGAGCTGGTACAGAAACTAACAAGAATTTGTCTTTACATTTGTAATCAGCTGGTAATGGTTGTGAAAATCCTTGTAAAATAATAGAAATTTGGGCAGAATCACCTGGTTGAACAATACTAGCATTTGGTCTAACGCAATATAATTTTGGAGCAGTAGTCTTGACTTTAAAAGCTAACGGAGTACTTGTAGGGTTAGACAAGGTCAAATATTCAGTGGTTTGTTTGGTAAAAGAACCTACGGTAAAAAAAAATGTTAGTATTTCACGTTATACGATAACATGGATGATGCCAGGGAACTAGAATACCAATATTGGAAATCAATCAATCATGCGAGTTGACTCAACCTATGACCATAGTTAAATAATTTTCGTTGATCAATGCAAATTTCAGATGCGTTGACAAAAGGAGAAATCAATAATTTGATCGCGTTGTTTGCCCTTTGACAAGTGGGGTGGTTGCCCCTGTATTTCTAATCCCCTAATATCCAATCCAATACATTCAATTGTATTTGTAATTGATATACATACCAGTGAATTCTAAAACGTTTGGTGAAACTTCCATTGTCTATAATCTAATTAAACGTTGATTTGATGAAGTAGGGATAAAAAAGACTTTAGGATAATTTGATATGAAATTTTCTGATTCTTTTTTTTTTTCTCTTCGTTTGCTTTCAAAAGAAAAAAAAAAGTGTGTGCCTGTGTGACCTGTGTCGATGTGAGTTGTCTCGTGGTTGCCAATTCTTCAAATGATAAGAACAGTATACCAAATATTGAATTAAATAATGAAATTTGTTAGTTATTTACTAAGTAAAAAATTGTCAATTCTAATCTGGTTGGATTTGATTTTAATCAATTATACCCTTGATATCTATGTAATTGGTTATAAAACGGTAATAAAGAGCAAAAATTTTCAAAAATTTGTTTTTCCTTGTTTAAACAGAAGAGTAAAATTCAAAGATACAAGTGGGGTTTTATATTCAATGAGAAAGTGTAATACAGCAAAGTAAAACCAACAATTTTATAAACCATAAAACACTAAGATCTCCTAACTCAATATGGTAATTTTTTTTTGGTTGTTTGTTTGTTTGCTGAGGATTTTCTTACGATGCAAAAGAAAAAAAGATTGACACATGAAAAATTTAAGGAATCAATTGTTGGAGTATCAACATATTTGTACACCTCTCCGCCTCCACTTGTGAAATTGTTCTGCTTTCTTTGGGGGGTCTAACAACACACACATAAAACTGATACAGTATATCAGTGCATCGTAACCAATTGATTAATAAAGTTATACTACAACCGAGGGGGCCGTTCAAGTACTCAGGGGCCATGGGTACATCTCATCCAGCTTTCCTCGAATCTGAAATTCTCATTTCTTGCAATGAGACAAACTTAATACGCAATGAAGCTGAACCACGCCTATGTGAATGATACAGTACATGTAGGAGCTTAGATTATGTTTGCCAATTTAAAGCGAAAGAACCTGTGATTTAGTTAGACAATCCCAGTCAATCACATGACCTCGGTTGGAAGCAAAAGTATAAATTAAAAATTACTTAATCAAGCAACAAAAAAAAGGGGTAATTTACTTGCAAAAAAAATAAAATTTAGCCAAAATGCACTAAAATTGACAAGATTTAATTTGGATAAGTACATACTAACCATGGAACGTAAAGCACACGATGGAAGCCATTACCCAACAAAGTTCATCTGATCTACTTCGATGACAACATGAAACAGAATTAAGATTGTGGTTGTTGTTGTAAAAGAGAAGTTGAGAAACAATTAATAAGCACAAACACGTATATATACATATCAAAACTACATAGTACACCTAATAATCATCACCTTTTGTAACAACTTCCTTTTTATGTGGGTGCAACAATATAGTATGTTCGAATTGTGCAGTGTAACTTCCTCTCTTGTCAAGAAGTGGAGGATATTCTTCAACGATTCCATGTCTAACCAATTGGTTCAATGCAAATAAATACTTATCTTCACCAGTTCTTTCCAAATATCTACGACACCAAGGCAAAGTACCGAAATTATCTTTGATATTTTGCAACAATTGTCTTGATCTCTCAGATGGTGCTTTCAAATGTTCAACTCCAGTGTTCATGGCATAATGTGAACATTCACCTTCTGGCAAGACATAGCCATTACCAGTAGAACCAAAAGTTTCTATAGCAAAAGTCTCCCCTTCTTCCATCTTTGTCATATCCCCATTGGCAACAATAGGAACGGTTTTACCAGAATGAATAACAAAATCTCCAATATTATGACCATTTAAATTTTTGATACATTTGATTGGTAATATTTTACCATTTTCTTCCATCTCGTAAGATTCCATAACTTCTTGAACAGCAGCCCCAATATCGTTCAATCTTACATCAATACCTGCTTCTTTAATACCAGTATATGTGGCTTCTCTGACAGCTTCCATGATTGTATCATATTTACCTTCTTCATTAAAAGTCATGGTGAATGCAGAGTCACAAATACGACCATTCACATGAACACCAATATCAACCTTCATTATATCGTCTTTGCCCAAGACTAGTTTATCACCAGTATTTGGTGTATAATGAGCAGCAACGTGGTTCAATGACAATCCTGTTGGGAAACCAACACCGGCTTTTAAAGTATGATCTGCAGCAGCATAATTTCTCACAGAATCTTCAATCAAGTTGGCAATGTCAGTCATGGCCATACCTGGCTTAATACTAGATTGTGCCTTGTGACGAACTCTTCTATGAATTTCAGCCCCTTTTCTAAAATCTTCCCATTTATTGTTTTCCTGTCTATCCAAGTAACGTTTTTCTTCTGATGTAGTACGGTATGAATTTACTTCTAATGGGTATTCCATCCACTGTCCTTCTGGGAAAACACCATCAGGGTAAGATGAATCAATGGAAACAATCTTCTTTTTCTTTTTCTTATTAGTCTTCTTTTTCTTCTTTTTTTTATCACCTGATGATGCTGTAGCTGCAGATCCATCTTCTACTTCTTCTTCATCATCGGATTCTTGTTTGCTATTGCTATTGCCATTACTATCAGTAGTGGATGGTTTGGATGTACTGATTTTCAAATCATTAATTTGACCCTCAACATCTTTTGTATCTACTGCAGAAGCCATGATTTTGAATTACTTTATTACTGATAAAAGAAAAATCAATCATGAATGCAAAGACTTCACATTTTTTTTTTTTTCAATCATTCGGTTGTTAGATTTTATTTCAATTCGGCCGTAAACAACAATGAGTTACACGACATTGTTACGACATTGTCGTAAATGGTTAGTGCTAAAGAATGATACCAATGGTAATCATTCATCAGATAGTGGTTCTAACTAATGCAATGATTCAAATAATTGTTATATATTACCAAAATGTCTAGTAGTTACAAAGTTTATTCTTTTTTTTCAGATTGGTATGTTTACAAATATATTTGAATGAAACGTCTTTCTACTATTCCCTTCTCATTTCAAATTAATAAACAATGAAAATACTTCTTCAATAACCATCAGACTGACCAGTAATCATGCGTATAGTGTGAAATATATATTTACTATTCTATATGGATAGAGTAGGGATAGATCTTATCATTAGAAACATTAAGGAAATAATAGCTCCCCCTAATAATTTTTTTTTGCTGTACTAATTTTTTTTTTTTTTTTTTTGTTTTTGCAACCGTGTTAGGGAAATTGGAAGATCCTGAATTCTGAACGGTAAGTATTACCAATTATTTAAAAATATAAAGTATTCCTCCTCTTTTTCATTTTTTGTTTATCTACTTATAGTGTCAATCAAATCCTTCAATGCTCTATTGGTGTTTTTTAGATAAATGTTTCATTTAAGCTTTATGGCAAAGAGGAAACCTCCACCAAATCCATCATTATCACCTCATATTGATCATATTATTAAAAGTGATAGTTCAGAGTTGAGATTAAAGAATGCATTGGTTACTAAATTTTTATTTCGATTCTCCAATGAACTTATCCTCAAAATCTTGAAATTTGTACCTGATTTATACCTTGTATTTTTCTTCCTGCTCAATGTTCCAACGGTTAGATTTTTAGAAGAAAGAATATTCATCCCTGGAACCAGAGCTATATATATTAATTGGCATCCTACATTAGACGAGTACTCCTTGGACAATAATGCATTTGAAAATTTAATTAAACATAAAAAAATTAGTATTAGATTTCTTGACGTCTTTCAATTTGGATGTCTGGAATTGAATAGGGATAATTGGCAAGTCCCTTTGTTTTTGTTTCCTTTTATTGTTCGATATACAAATAAAGAAAAGACTAAAACTGAAATTGATGATTGGAATAGAATAATCAAACGAGAAGATACACAAGAACAATTTCTATTGAATAAATATTCAATGCTTATTAAAAATTATAAAAAGAAAATAAAACGATTTAGTATCCAACAAGAAGAATCACAGCAAAATTTCTTTAAGAGAATCAAAAATACAAATTTCCAATTCACCATGAAAAGTATGGAACAGAATTCATGTTTTAAGAATTACCAATTCACTCGATTGCATTTAAAGACATATTATTTATATCGTGGACCACGATGCTTAATTAATCTTTTCAATTTTAAAAAATTAACCAAATTAACCGTTGATTTCTTGTATCCAGGATACTATATACCGAATTGGAAAAGAATTGTCCCCAAATTAACGGCTTTGAAATATTTTACATTGAATATTGGGAAACTTCGTAGGAATGATATTGGATTGATTTTGAAAATTAAAAGTTTGGTTGAATTTAGTGTAAAAACTTATGTAAACCAGAGACTGAAAACATGGCAAGAATGCATTGATAAATATCGTGCCAAATTTGGTACAGATTGTCCCAAAATAAGTATGAAACTAATTAATCTTCCTTGAATTATGTAGTGTATTGATATAGGTATTCATAGGTTTTTGTAATGATTATTTATGATAACGGTTAAGTTTGGTTATTAACAGGGTTACGTTTTAGCACCAGCAGGGCCAAGTCGCGCAGGGCTCGGTAACAAACTTAATCCATGTGCGTGTTTCTTTTTTATTCCTTTTTTTTTTCTACTGAGTCCTTCCAGCTCCGTGGGATTTGTAACGATGTAATGTTTAATCACCGACGGACTGATGATGGTACAATCAACCAATTTTTTTTTTTTTTTGATTTCCAAGGAGACAACAGACTATCCTACATCAAAAAAAAAGAACAGAACATTTGAACTACCATATCCTGTGTCTATTGATAGTCTACAGCATTCCTTAATACGTAGGAAAAGTCATGTCAAATAATTCATCATATAAAATCGCATTTGTTCATCCCGATCTAGGAATTGGAGGTGCTGAAAGATTAGTTGTTGATGCTGCCGTGGGATTACAGAATTTAGATAATGATATCATTATATATACCTCACATTGTGATTTAACTCATTGTTTTGAAGAAGTTAGCTCTGGTCAATTGAAAGTGTCAGTTCATGGAGATTTCTTACCCACAAATATCTTTAAGAAATTCCATATTTTGTTTGCCATCTTACGACAATTTTATTTGGTGTTATGGTTAATCATATCTGGGAAAATTAAAGATTATGATTTTTTTGTTGTTGATCAATTATCATTCTGTGTTCCTTTATTGAGTTTATTTAGCTCAATCCATTGTAGAGTATTGTTTTATTGTCATTTCCCAGATCAATTGTTGACAAAGAGATCAAGTTTTATCAAGAGTTTATATCGTATTCCATTTGATTTCATTGAAGAATGGACTACAGGATGGAGTGATCAAATTGTTGTAAATTCCAATTTCACTAAACAAATATTTCATGACACATTTAAGAGATTAAATAATATTGATCCAGGTGTTATTTATCCGTGTGTAAACACAAAGATTGTCGAAGATGTTGATTGTGATGCAGAAGTGAAGAAATTTTTTAAAGATTCACGTTATTTCTTGTCCATTAATCGATTTGAACGAGCTAAAAATATTGAATTGGCAATAAACGCTTTTGCTAAACTGAAGAAATTGATTCCTGGTAAGCCAAGATTGGTTATTTCTGGAGGTTATGATGCTAGAGTATTGGAGAATGTTGAATATTTAAAAGAATTATGTTCGTTGTGCGATAAATTGAAATTGACGAATTTTACTATCAGAGGTAAACTCATACTCATGCCTCCGTCTACTGATGTTTTATTCTTACCTTCAATTAGAAGCTCATTAAAGACATCTTTATTAAAACAGGCGGAATTATTATTGTATACTCCAGGAAGAGAACATTTTGGTATTGTTCCTGTGGAAAGTATGTTGTATAAAACACCTGTACTAGCAATAAATTTTGGTGGGCCATTGGAAACTGTTGTTAACTATGACGGAGATGACCTATCAAGCGCAACTGGTTTTACATCACCTGGTGATCATGAAAAATGGGCTAAAATTATGATTAAATATTTTAATGATACTGATGAATCCATAAAGAAACAACTTGGAGAAAACGGATATAATCGAGTTCTCCAAAACTTTTCACGTGAAGGAACAAGTAAAGATTTTGTCAAGAATTTACAACAAGCATCTAAAGCCAACTCAATCAAATTCCCTGAATTCTCCAGATTTATTCCATTTCTTGTCATTACATTTGCCTATATAATTTATAGATTGTACTTATTGTAAATAATATTTCTTATTTTTGTGTAAATACATCTTTTATAGCTTTCCACACGTGTAATTTTGTATCAATCTCTTTGTTTTCATGAATTTCATGTGGCGTACCTCTTGCTGTATCTCCCCAAATACCCAAGAATCCACCTCCTTGTTTATCTTTATATTCCATAATTACTCTTTTTGATTTCTTTTTGATTTTATTCTTATCAAACCAGGTTTGTATAGAATCGGAGAAATTTTCCAACATCCTCCAATATCCTTCATTGATTTCTTTATCCTTCTGTAGTTTGAATTTATGACCAGTGACAGATGGACATTGTAAATTATAATTTCTAATTTCTTGATTTAATAACTCTATTTTAGTTTCAATATATTTCAAATCTGAATCATTCAATAATTTCTTAACTTCATCCATGGTTGAAAACCGAGTTATATTTCTTTCAAATTCATCTTCTATAGTTTCAACAATCGTTGCACTTTGAATAATATATGCAATATCTGAATTATAAATCACCCATTTAAACCACATTTCATCAATTCTTGTTCTAAATTCTTGAATATTTCGATTTAAACTATGTTGATTTTCAATCCATACTGGTTTAACATTTTGATTCTTTAATATTTGATTCATAAAATAATTAGAATCAGTACAATTTTTTAAATGATCTTGATCTAATGGTTTACCCCGAACTTTATTCATTTCAGAACCATCAAATTTCCCCGTTGTTTGATTTATACTTGCATTAATTTTATTCCCCGCTACATTCTCAACAAAATCAATTGAATGGGTATTATGACTAAGTAGCATTGATGGACCTAATAATCTTTCCTTATACATCTCTCTAAACCCGTCATTATCATCATGATTTGGATTCTCTTTCTTATTAATTTTGTAATCTAGTGAGACATCTCTTGCCATGGCTAATTTTTCATTCTTGCTGGGTTTTCGACTTGTACTCATATTCAAAGGATTGATTGGTAGTTTCAGTTTAGGTGTGGTATCCAAAATCATTCGTAAATTTGAATCATAAGTTGATTCGGTTCCCGTCCATGGTTGGGAATTATAGATATCCTTTGCATGTTTATTATGGGCCAATATGGGTTCACTTTTAATATATGAATTTGCTTGATTGATATTATGCTGTGAGTTATCATATTTTGAAAGAATCTTATTCAATGAATCGTCAGCTCGTTTCATAGTTGTTAATGTAGAAGACGATTGTGTAGTGATCTTTTCTTCAAGAATTTGTTTCATTCGTTCAACGATGGCTGATTGAACTTCTTCGGGTTCTGATGATTCTGGTTTCTCCTTAGATACATCTTTGTATAAGTATCTGATGCAGTTGATGTTTGGTTTGATATAAGTATGAGTTTTACCTAATGTCCTTAGCATTGTTAAAGGTGTTTGTACTTTTATCTTCAAGGCTTAAGATGATTAATAATTCAGATTCATTAAATTTTTCCGTGGAACCAATCGCGGGGCTACGTGAAAAGTTAGGAACCATCGAACCACCAGTTCCATTACGAACCAATTGCCCCTAGACAATATAAAGTCATAATACTCTTCGTCTCTATATATATATATATATATATTTCCAAAATCTATTCTACTAAAAGTTCTATTAGTCTGGTTAATGAGTCCACAAAGAATTTAGGAACCAAACATTCTTCCTCCACAGTATGATGTCTATCCAATAAGTTTGTAAGATCTTCAAAACTGGTAACACCAGATAATACCAACATGGTTCCATGACCACCACCCAATTGGGAATCATTACCAAATTTGATATCTGAAGTCAAAGTGTCCCCAATCATAACTGTTGATAATCTATCAAATCCTGTATTTTCTAAAATTGTTTCTGCTAGAACAGTATCTGGCTTACCAACATTAATATATTTTCTACCTGAACAAAATGAAACGTGTTCAACTAATGCACCACCAGCAGGTAATATTAATCCATGAGAACCAGGATAATTACGATCACCATTGGTTCCAATAAACGGTAAGTTTTTATTATCATGCATTAAATATTGTAAAGTCGTGGTACATCTAAGAAAATTAAATGCATTAGTTGAACCAGCAACAACGGCTTTAACATCAGGATCAACTGTTAATAAAGGGTGTTTGGGATAAAATTCTTCATTTAAGGCAGGATCACTTCCACCCATAGGAATATATCCTTCCATATGTAATTCTTCTTCAATTCCTTCATCTCCCAAAACCCAAACTTTACTACCTGGGTTGATTCCTAATCTTTGTAATTCTAAAACAGCAGAGTATCCGGTTGTATAAATTTGTTCTTTTTTAACATTCAATCCTAATTCATAAAATTTCTTCACATAAGCATCTCTTGATTTAGATGAGTTGTTAGTAACAAATACGTAGTTTTTATTATTATCACTTAAGTAATCAAGAAAATCGCCAATTTTAGGAATTAATGTTTCTGATAACCAGATGACTCCATCGCAATCCAATAAAAAATTATCAAATGTGGAAAGAAACACCAAGGCATCTTCCTTGGTTCTGATATATGAAGGGTTTGCTTTAAATGTCATGATAGTGATAATGATGAAAGATAGAAAGAAGAAAGATAAAAACTCAAAGGGTTAAAAACAAAAAAAAAATAAAAAAACAGAATCAAAGCACACCTCAGAGTTAGAGGGAATCAACGGCACGATAATTCAGTTACGTATCACAATGGCGCGTAAATCTTTATCGATGACAGGTTATCGTGGGTAAATGTGGAACCTGCGGAATTATGTCAAAAAATAAAAAAAAAAAAAAATATAAACGGAGTTAAAAATAATACGTTGTGTAATACATTTAAGTGGGATATGCAATTCTACTGTTTCACTTTAATGAGCAAATCTAAAATCTAATCTTTTTGACCCTTCATCTTTAGTGGTTCTTCTATAATCCTCTTTTTTTCCCTCGGACAGTGCGTTCCAAATAGTATTTCTTCTTTAATTCTGCCAAACATAATATCCTTTTGCGAATAAGATTACTGGTATTGCAAGTAAAATCATGATAAATAATTGCATATTACCACGATAATATAATGGTTTATCATCTTTGCTATAAATAATAGCACCGATGATAACACCAATTTGAACAAACATATTATAAACAGTCGATGAAACGGATCTTGTTTTAGCATGATTAGAATTTCTTGAAACCCATGCCACACAATTGCGTGAATACAAGGTTGACCCATATATAATGTATTCAATACCCAAGTTCGCCAAACTTGTACTCCAGATCCTTGCCATCATCAAATAGGTGCAATTATTGGCAACGCATAAAATGGAGAAATCAAACACAAGAACTCTCTTTCATTTATTTTCTCTGAAGTCCACGCAAGAGTTAACATGAAAATAATATATCCATAAGAATAATTACTCTATTGTATAAGGTTGGTTTACCATAGTCCGCGTATAACTCTAATAGTTGTTTTTACGGAAGAGATAAGATTTGCAAATTACTTATAGCCAAAGTACTGCAAAAAAATTTTTTTTCAAAAACATACCCTAATTATACTTGTACATTCAATAATCTATGACTACACTTTAATGTTCATCTTAAATCCGACTATAGCGACTCTACTAAAATACCAAAACAATGTACCAGCAACAGCCAAACACCCCACCAAAATAACAAAATGGTCATATTCTCTTGGTGTTCCATTCTTAATAATTGCAGCAGCAATAGGAATACCAAACAAATTTGCTAAGGACAATATTGCATTCAATATTCCATACTTGGTGCCAATTTCATTTACTGGTGTTATTTGAGATAAACAAGCAGGTAACAACCCCAAAATAGAACCTGAACAGTATCCACCAACACCTGCAAAGGCATACAATACTTTCAAACTGGATCCAAATGGATACAACAAGACAAATATACAAAGACAATACGAGATCAACATAAGGATATTAATATTGAATCTTCCATAGATATCAGATGTAAATCCTGGAATCCAACGACCCAAAATACCTGTTGCATTCCAAACAGTCAACAACAAGTATGATGTAGATTCTGAAACACCATGAGCAATGGCATATGATGCAAAATACGTAACTAATAAAACCAAGGATAATTCTGCAAAAAATGCTCCAAGAATGACATATATATATTTGAAATCACTTACAGTCATTGATTGTAACTTGTTGATAAATAAATGAAACAGAAATCTGGATTTCTTGACCTGAATCTCATCACTATCATCATTTTGCTGTTCGTTTTGTTTATCCCTTCTAAATCTTTCCTTGACTAAAAATATGGAACAAACCATACATCCTAAACAAGTGAATGCCAAAATTCTAATTGCCCAAGTATAACCATACGCGGTATAAGAATGTCTCAATATCAAAGGGAAAATTAAACCACCCACAGATCCACCACTAGTGGCTAAACCGGTGCAGTTACCTCTTTTCTTAAAAAACCAATGACTAATAACCCCAATCAATGGAGTCATCCCCAATCCATTTCCGATACCCAAACTGATAAAACTTAAAATAAACTGCCATATTTGTACGCTCAGGGCTGCACCCATTAATCCAAGGAAAATAAAAGCAGTAGAAGCAATTAAAATTTCTAATGGACCCCGTTTATCAAAAATAGGTCCTGTTACTAAACCACCGGCATAAGCTAAAGATAAATAAATAGAGAAAATCCAAGATATAGACGTCTCTGGAAGAGTCAGTAACTGATGGGTAGACACATAAGCTTGAATAGCACCGATCGAATTGATCAATCCTAAATTGACTATCAATCCTAAGAAGGATCCTAAAATCACCGAATATGCTTTGAAACCCCCATCTGGATAGTCATCTGGATTATCTTCTCCATATAGCTGATTCATGGTAGCAATAGGGGATATAGACTCAGTTGAACTTGAAAGTTCTGGTTCAGCAATGGCTTGATGTCTTGCTGTCATCGTTGTCATTTCTATAGTTTCTATGGATGACATGTCTATAGTATGTTTATATGTATGTGGGAAATTTTAACAAATGGAAAACAAAAATTCTGGGAAAGTCAAGAAAGAAATCAGTATCGGTTTATATAACGCACCAAAAATGAGTCAAGTTTGATAAAATCTTTGTAATTTGGTCGCGTCCTTATCAATTAATGTTTCCGCATCGGAAATTAATGTCCGAACTAATAATTATGTTCGGTAATATACTAGCGATATCAATGAAAGATGTTTCCCAATTGGGCAACATAAGCGTTACTTTAGTTCAAGTACAGTTTAAGGTATGATGAACTATTATCTTATTCTTTCTGGGCATTCAAATACTACTTCGAAGTAATTGTTTGTTCGCCAGAAATGGATTGCACAGAGCAAGAAGGTTTAGACAAAGAAAACTCAGCAAACCCACTCCCAGTGAATTTCACTAGATTGAAAGATATTAGTCATGTTCACAGAAATGTCGAAGGGATTAATTGGTACTGAGTTAGATGTATCCTACAACATGCATAAGTCTGAGTAACTTTGAGAGTGGTACCAGTTTAAAAGACTGAGTAGAACCTTCTCTTCAAGTCAATGTTGATCAATAAATGAACTTGACTAGATTTCTTGCCTCCTTCCTCCCCCAATTGCGAATAAATCGAAGGGAACCATTCTATTCACCAGTTCTTGTGCCATTGAGGTGTCGTTTAGCTGAAATGGTGGTCATTATACCACAGAGGCGGTGTTAAGTGAATATACATTGATATTACAAGCTGAAATGACACCTCTTTTCGAGTCCGTCTTCATCGTTACATAATGGTGTCAACAATCCGTTATGCAACGATGACCACAAATAGAGGAACTAGTGTATTTTTGTATGGGTTTGGAGAATCATTGATTAATTCCACTCAAATAAATAGAATTATGCACATAACTCCGGAGAAATTTGCGGAAAACAGGTTTAATACCAAAATGAAAGAAAAATAAAGCCTTGGATTTTATTTTTACCATGGGGAAAAATTTAACTTGCTTCATTGTGCAGCGATGCTTTGGGAATTATGGCTGATTGAGGTATACATGTTTACATCCAATAGAATGTAGTGTTCAAAGGTTTGTCCAGAAGAAAGTAATTAAATAAGGGTTCCAATTGTGTTGATATTGATTATAGAATCTGCATATATTACACATATAAAATGATTGCTATTTCCTTTCTTCCGTGCAACACAAACGAAACACGAAATTGATAGTCGTGTGCATACAGAAATCTTCAGCGCCATTGCACACTTAAGAATGTTAATAATAATATTTTTTTTTTGTTATTACATCATCATTATCAGAGAAAGTGGGAAAGTTGGTAAAGGTTGAATCTTTTTTTTAAATTCTGACATTAGATTATTTAAATGGCTATTAAAGAAACTATTGTTATCGTACAATTTTAGACTCTAGACCTTATTTAATTTCCACCAAATTCGATAGTCTATATCGACAACTATTCAATCATTTTTCAAACGTTCATTTGATTCAATTGCTACGACTGTTTTTATAAAATCAGCAACAAATTCTACAGTATATTAACCCCGCGCATGCCCTATTGTTTTTAAAACTCCCATTTTTTATACCGACTGATTTCGACACATCATTAGATACCACACATCCACACACCGTACAAGGTGGGAAACAATATTTATTCTAAACTCACATCAGTTCTTGCAATCATAATATCTATTGATCTACATTTTTCTTGTTTTCACTTCCATCTGAATAAGTTGATCAATCATCTTTCGACATCCTTTCGTCCCCCTTCCACCTTTTGTTTTACCCCCTTATTCCATCGTCAGGAACCATTAATGAAATAATCAGAAATCATGTTAGACAAATTACCACTAGAGATTCAGATCAAACTATTGTACATGGTTCCGAATTCCAATTTGAAATTCGTCAATAGTCATTTTTATATCTTATACCATGATTTATACTATCATAAAATCATAAATGTATTTGGAGAAGATACTATCAATGTTATCATCAAGATCTTACCATGGTTGAAGCCATATATAAAATCATTGGATGTTTTTCGTAAACCATCACGACTAATAATTGTCAACCGTTTGCAATTGGAAGATGTGCCTATACTTATTAATGAATCGGGTTATCCAGTGGGTATGAATCCATTGAATTGTCAGTATATTAAAGATTCGTGGAAATATATCTATTCCATTTTGAAAAACAAACGACTTTATGCTGAATATTGTGACTACAAGATCGATGAACCTTCCAATTATATATTTAATCATTATGTCGAGATCAACAGAACATATTTATTGAGCTTCAAGAAAATATGTTGGTTAGCTCCAGGAGATTACAACTTAAACATTGCCTTGGCGGTCAAGAATGGACAAGGTTTAGGAACAACCAAATTTGAGATAAAATACCAGGATGTGAATGATAATGGTGAAACTGTCACTCATACACAAACATTTTACCCTCCAACAAATATTAATGAAATTTTGCCCAAGAACCAATTTGTGTGTTTGAAAATCGGACAATTCAGTATTCCACCTCCATTTCCAATGAACGAACAGCATCGTGCCGAACAAATTCAACAAGGCAACTATCATAATAAACTACGAAGAGTTGAGATCATCATGGAGGAAATTGGATTATATTTGAAAAGTGGATTTAGAGTGTATTATATCGACATTTGCCAACCATCATTGTTATTCAATGAATTCGACTTGATGTACTACCAGGTTAATGAAAATGATTACAGATATTTCATTAATATTCTACTCAAAAATTTGTACAAGGCATTGAATTTTGTTCAAAATGGAGGATATTCAGATGATTTGAGTATTCAGTGCTCTAGAGAAATGTATGGGAATGGGGATCCATTTTCTATTATAGAAAAATATGACAAGCTGTTTTTATTAGAATACGGAAATAATGGATTTTCTTCAACTGCCATGGGCACCTCCTTATCTGCCTCCTCAACAGCATCAAATAATTCATTGCAGGATTACATATTGTATGACAATAAGAAAATATTAAACTATGGGAGATTTTTCTATTTGGGTAATTTGAAAAAGAGGTATTTCAAATTTGCAACGATTTATCAACGGCGACAGTTTATAAACCATTTTGGCGATTATATGGCTGATTGGAATGATGAAGAAGAAGATGGCGATGATGATAAACCTAAACGATGTCAGTATGATAAAGATGGTCTTAAATGGAAAATTCCAATCCTTGGCCAACTATAATTTCGATTATTACAAGGTATATATGATTGTTCTTTGTTTAATAGAATTTGTACAAATGTTAGGATTAATAAATCAATAATAACACATAATATGCCATACATCCAATACTGGCATACATTGTTTCAGAATATGTAGAAACTGTGTGTGCGTGTGTTTGTTTCTCTAGCCGCATTACTTAAACCCAACTCTACACGTTACTGTCAGCTATTTATCATAAATCCTAATGAGTGCTGACTCTACCTTGTCGAATTTACGAATTTTATGTACTGTATATTGTATTATTTCCCATTGTATGCCCACACATGGTCTTTGCCAATACAAATCTATTTACTGGAATCTCGTAATAAAGAATATTCTTCCTGTCTTGGGAAAGTCACTCCGTTTGTCAACATCTCTATCATTTCACTAAAATTTAAATCTTTATGTTGTTGACACATTTGCTCCAAGATTTCTTTAAAATCAAAAGAACCCCATTTATACGGATCTTCAGCAACTTCTTCTTCACTATGATCTATAAAATAATGCTGGGTTAAACCATCCCAATCAATACCATTAACTGATCTATACCCAATTGATTTGATTTTTCTGAGCAACCAGTCAATTGTTGTTCCTGACATTTTACTCACTCGATGCTTGACTTCGTTATTGGCTATCCTTTTCCATTTATATCGACATTGGATACGAGATCTTTTCCCATTCATTTTCTCACTCACAATAGTCCAATTAATATTCTTTAATTGATTTTCTGTATCGACGACCTGTGAATTTGTCAATTGTGTCATGAACTCTGTGACTATTCGAATTAATTGATCCTCTTCTTCTTGTGACCATTTCTGCATTGTTCTCTTGTTACCACATTTCACATAGTTTCTCCATCTGTCACGACAATCTTCCGGCATTCTTCCCAAGGCTTCGCCAACTTGTGTCCATCTGTTACTGTATAACAATGCTAATTCATCTAGTTTTTTATCCTCTTCTGGAGTCCAAATAGCTCTCACATCAAAAATGTGGAATTTTCTTCGAACATGTTTATAAATGGAAGATGTTGATCTGTAGGGGAATATTTGAAATACTTTTTTCCAAAAATGATCTGCCTTTCGTTCAGCTGACCAAACCCTGGCACAGAGATCATCACGTGTCATATCATGAAGATGACAATACCCACCGAAATAATACGCCATCTGCCCATCTTCAAAATCAGAAAATGGACGAGGTTTATTTCTTTCTTCAGGTGTGACATTTTCTTCAAACCATGCATTAGTTTTCCGACTAACTTCATTTATTAATGCATCCTCATTCCTGACTCCAGAAAAATCCTCTTGTGCAAGTTCAAATTGTTCTTTTGGTTCATGTCGTTTACGCAGTTTCTTTGTAGCAATCAGCTTAGTACTTTTAGCGTCAATAGTAGTCGTGATGATGGTATGTGTAGCAGGAATAGCTGATGATTCTGTTTCAGAAACTGGATCTGTTGGCTTGTGTACGTCATTGTTGTCGTTCTCATCTAATGCTGGTTGTTCATTTGCTTCAGCGACTAATTCCTCTACATCCTTGGTTACCATTTGTATTAATGGATCCTGAATTTGTTCTTTGACTTTAATATTGTCGCTTTTATCATCATGCAGCTCGTATTTCTTCTTGTCCTTCTTCTTCTTTTTCTTTTTCTTCTTTTCAGATTTATCAGACTTTCTCTTCCGTTTAGAACTACGTTCTTCTTGTTCTTCTTCTTCTTCTTCTTCTTTAACTAAAGGATTTTCATTTATAAATTTATCATCTAAAAATCCAGTCCATTGTGCAAACTCATAATCATCTTCCACATCATCCGAGGAGTGTTTTCGTTTCTTTTTACTTTCAATGTTACCAGTATCAAATGTACCATTAACGATTTTCATGACAGCAGCCTCAACAGCATCATTTAATTGATCATTTCCAGTAGTTTCATCATCTGATCTATCAGAATTACGTGGTAAATCTTGAACTTCTTTGTTTCTCGTCATTTGCAACAAGGTGAACCTAGTATTGTTTACCCGACTTTAGAATCAAGAGATGCCACCCCAAGAAAAATTCATACTGTTGTAGAAAAAAAAAAAATTCAAGCATCTCGTCTCCAGTAATTGAAGGTCGTGTCCAGTGTAAATTAGTAAAACATGATGGATCGTAACAATATTACAATGCTATTCAAGTGTGTGAGATCATGAGTCAGTAATGAAACTGATATTGATGATAGATTTGCTTGATTATAGTTTAATTTGGTGAAATGTTGTTTATCAATAAATTTTGTCTTGAAATGATACCAATAATGAAAGAAATTCTCTAAATTTGTCACAATGATTCATATCAATCAACAAAGAGTCTAACATACTCACATATATGACATCTTTTATCTGTAGCTGTCCCATATTCTGGTTGTTAATCAAAAATTTGAAAATGTAGAGCAAAACAATTGTATCTAAGTCCCATCATTATATTTAAAACTTTTGCGACAAGCCATAGATTATGACATGTTTAACCAATTTATACTGTCACATTTATTGTGTTATTAGCGGTTTTTACTAAACAAAATATGATTTATAATACTTTACATTTATCTGTTAGTTTTATATATATACATATTCATCAATTCAGTCTATCTCCTTGAGCATCACATATGGATTACAGAATTTGAATTATTATTCTCTTCTCAATACGCTTTTCCTCTCTCTTTTCTTTTCTACACTTTGATGTTTATTAATCTTTTTCAGTCGATTTTATATGTACCTTAACCTGACATTTTATATTACTACAAGAATCTATCAAAAATACGGATTTGATAGAGGTTAGCTCATAACTCTGTTGGTTCCACACTCACCTGAGTGGGGAGAGACCTGGCCGTATCTGGGCTCACCCGGCCCCTCTGTCCCCTTCCTCGGGGACTTGCTCCAACACCCACCCTATCGGGCGGGAAGCCCCTAGGATCCATTCTGGGGGTGGCCGTCCCAGCCCCACAACGCAGGTCCCCCTCATCTTTGGGGGACCGCGTAACCCCCTTGCCCAAGGGGGGATGAACTGGGTATTACAAGAGGGCTGGTCACAAGCTCTCCATACCTGGTCCTCTTGTCTACAGTTTTACTATTGGGAAATAATAGAGTAAAGTTCCTAACCCGATAGTATAGAAGGTAGCTGTGACCGATTGTTACCTCCTACTGAAGAACCTTCACTAATCCACATTGTCCTTTGTTATTTCTGCGTGGATCCCTTGACAGATTCAAGATACTGATATGCCCAAATCACCATCTTCTTTGGAAGGTTCTTCATTAATGATTGTGTATTAACAACAACATCAATGATTGGTATCCCCTGTAGTTATATGTGTCATCTTTGTAATACTTCTGTATCATTTATCTCCTAATGGTTGTCAAGAATAATATAGGGCATTAATCATTTAGAATGATCGGACAATTTAGATAAGTTATTGATTCAGTTATATCTTTTTGTAATCTTTGGAATCAATTGGTTTAATTATTCTTGAGACAACCAATAATTATCATTTAAATTACTTGAAGTTAGTAAATGAACAAGAATTTGATGTTATTAGTATGATTGGTACTTACCTCTATAGTTATTTGATGGATTCATTCCAAAAATGATGGAAACTTGTTATTGATAATATGTAAACAAAAAGAAAATATTTTGATAGAAAAACAATTTGGCTATTTATAGTTGTCTATTTGTGGGCATTCTTTTAGGCTGCAAAGTATGTATTTTTAAATTTTGCCATGTTACACGACTACCTTGAAAGATTACAAATACAAACACAACGACAACTGTGTAATACCTGAAAATGGTATCCAGATTAATCATATACTACACAATTAAAACAATTATAACCACAGAATTGGTCTAAATATGTTTTATAACTTAATGGTCAACTTATTTATTTACTTCTATAGGTTTGAATAACAGAATAAACATAGCGTTAAACATCAAATTACTCTTGCAGAAAGACATAATCAATCAAAGAGAACAAGATGATTCCTAGTATATATCTTATGATGTAAGTAAAGAAGATATTTAACTAGTTTATATGTCTTATATTACAGTACAAATGTCAAGTGTTCAAACCATTAAACATTGATATTCATAGTGTTTGTTTGATTTATAGGACACTTGTGATAAATTTTGTATGAATCTGTGATGAAGACATAGCTTTGATTCCAATGTTGATATCTAAGATGACATTATGTATCAGAATATTTCTCTTTTTATGTGGTTTCCATGTTTCTTTGAACATATCTGTCTACTTTTTTATTCAATTTTTAATTTCATCTTTTCATTCTTTACAGTAATTCAGCCCTTCACCACGCTACTTGTTTACCAAGCTCTTTCTCTCACAAGAAAATTTCATGTATCTGTTCTATATGTTAAGCAACAAGAATATATATTGTCACGTGCGTCTTGTTATGAGGCGTATCTGTTGGATAAAGTATAATACAATATAATATAATAAACTATATATATTTATTTTATTAGTTTGTTATAGCGTATACTTAGAAACCAATTAGTCAAGTCTATTAAATTATGTATGACATAGAAAGTATGGCTCTTAGAGTTAATAAAAATATACCACGAAAGATTTGGTGGTTTCAATCAATGGCCATTATCATATTTTGCAACTCCGGTGGAAATAATTGCGTACAAAGAAATTGTTTATTTCGCATATACTGTACACGTTTCGGAGTTTTGTACAGAGAGATATCGTAAAAATATACCATATGATAATCTTAGATCTCAATTTATCTAGGGGATGTTTGACCCTGGAGTCTATTGCGAGTATACACTTCAATAGTTGAAACAAAGTCGAATGATCTTCTTTTTATTTCTCCCAAAGAAAATATTATTATCCTATTGGAAATGGGGTGATTTACGGAGAGTAACTGTATTTGATTTCACTTGTTAAAATTTTGTTTTTTATATTTAGAAAAGAATTCACATGATTTATTAGGCCTCGGTTACTCCAAGTGTAATGCTCGGTCGACATGTACCAGTGCGACTAAAAAAGAGAAATAGAAAGAGAAAAAAAAAAGATTTTACGATATTTTGGTTGAGTGGGGCAAAACGAATTTTTACTCTGTGCTTTTGTCACTTTAACCGTTTGTAACTCTGCGTGTCTCTCTCTTTACACCGCCAAATTAGGCAATTAAATTATGGCGAATATTTTGGCATACTTTGTCACATGCTATATGCAGAAATTCTTTTATGATAATTTTACTTAGACAGGACAAAGAATCTTTGCTTCAATAATAATGAAAAAAAAAAAAATTTCACAGTTGCATGTAAAAAAAAATGGTGCTATATGATAATATTGTAAATCCTCCCCCCACACACACAATATTGAATTACAAAGTTATATAAAGATGATGAAATAATTCCAACTTTTGAATTATAACTCTATTTTTTTTTTTGGTTTATTTTATTTCCTAGTTATTTTACATTAATATATTTATACAACATTGTACAATGCCTACTGAATTACAAAAAGAAAGAGAAACTATCAAGTTCAATCCAAAAGAATTGAACTACTTCTTGGAAGGTTCACAAGAAAGATCTGAAATCATCAGCAATATGGTTGAACAAATGGAAAAAGATCCAATTTTGAGAGTTGATGCCTCTTACTATAACTTGACTAAAGATCAACAAAGAGAAGTCACTGCTAAAAAAATTAACAGAATTTCCAGATATTTTGAAAACGAATACCCAGATCAACAAGCTCAAAGATTATCCATCCTTGGTGTTTTCGATCCACAAGTCTTTACCAGAATTGGTGTCAATCTAGGTTTGTTTGTTTCCTGTGTTCGTGGTAACGGTACCAACTCCCAATTTTTCTATTGGACAATAAATAAAGGTATTGATAAATTAAGAGGTATCTATGGTTGTTTTGGTATGACTGAATTGGCCCATGGTTCTAACGTTCAAGGTGTCGAAACCACTGCTACTTTTGATGAAGATACTGATGAATTTGTTATCAACACTCCACACATTGGTGCTACTAAATGGTGGATTGGTGGTGCCGCACACTCCGCTACCCATTGTGCTGTTTATGCTAGATTGAAGGTCAAGGGAAAAGATTATGGTGTCAAGACTTTTGTTGTTCCATTAAGAGATTCTAATCATGACCTTGAACCAGGTGTTACTGTTGGTGATATTGGTGCCAAGATGGGTAGAGATGGTATTGATAATGGTTGGATCCAATTCTCCAACGTTAGAATCCCAAGATACTTTATGTTACAAAAATACTGTAAAGTTTCTCGTGAAGGTGAAGTTACCATGCCTCCATCTGAACAATTGTCATATTCTGCTTTGATCACTGGTAGAGTTACCATGATGATGGATTCATACAGAATGACTAGTAGATTCATTACAATTGCATTGAGATATGCCATCCACAGAAGACAATTCAAACTGAAGAGTTCCGATGGTCTTGAAACCAAATTGATTGATTATCCATTGCATCAAAAGAGACTATTCCCATATTTGGCTGCTGCTTACTTGTTCTCTCAAGGTGCCTTATACTTGGAACAAACCATGCATGCAACCAATGATAAATTGGATGAAGCTGTTGCTAGTGGTGAAAAAGCTGAAATTGATGCTGCCATTGTTGAATCCAAGAAATTGTTTGTCGCATCAGGTTGTTTGAAATCCACTTGTACCTGGTTAACTGCAGAAGCCATTGACGAAGCTCGTCAATCTTGTGGTGGTCACGGTTATTCTTCATACAATGGTTTTGGTAAAGCTTATTCTGATTGGGTTGTTCAATGTACCTGGGAAGGTGACAACAACATCTTGGCTATGAATGTTGCCAAATCAATGGTTAGAGATTTGTTACAACAGCCTGAACAAAAAGGATTGGTAATTTCTAGTGTTGAAGACTTGAATGATCCAACTAAATTGGTCAAAGCTTTTGATCATGCTCTTTCTGGTTTAGCTAGGGACATTGGTGCCGTTGCTGACGAAAAAGGTTTTGATATCACCGGTCCAAGTTTGGTTTTGGTTTCCAAATTAAATGCTCATAGATTCTTGATTGATGGTTTCTTTAAACGTATTACTCCAGAATGGTCTGCTATTTTGAAACCATTGGGATATTTATATGCTGACTGGATCTTGACCAACTTTGGTGCTACTTTCTTGTCCTATGGAATTATCACACCAGAAGTTTCTAGAAAAATTTCTTCTGAACATTTCCCAAGCATGTGTGCTAAAGTTAGACCAAATGTTGTTGGTTTAACTGATGGTTTCAATTTGACTGATATGATGGTTAATGCTGCTATTGGTAGATACGATGGTAATGTTTACGAAAACTACTTTGAAACTGTCAAGGCATTAAATCCACCTGAAAATACAAAAGCTCCATACTCCAAGGCCTTAGAAGATATGTTAAACCGTCCTGACCTTGAAGTTAGACAAAGAGGAGAAAAATCTGAAGAAACTGCTGAAATTTTATCCAGTTAGTTGGAGAAGAAAAAAATAAAAAAAAAAGATATACTAGGTTTTGATAGTCTAGTTTTAGTTTATGATTCTTGTTTAGATTTCTCTTATTAGTTCTTTGATGTTTATGTTATGTCATTTTATTTCATTATTATTGATTTTTTAAGGTTTTTTAAGACTGAACAAAAAAAAAAAAAATCTAAATAAACCGCCTTTATCGAAGTAATCGTCTAAATCATACGATTAAGTTTCCTGGTATTTCCCTATTACCCTGTAATTTCCTTAATCTTAATCAAGGGTACAGATATTGGTTATGTTGTGCGAAATATAGGAAAAATTATGTATGAAATATACAGTAAGCATAACCAATTAATAAACTTTCCCCTTCTACAACAAAACCACACTCCAATGTATATATAAGAACTTCCTTTTTTCTGAAATAAAAGGATCAATCAAAAATTCCATTCACTAACCATCATCATCAAACAAAACCAAGAAAGGGAAACATAATTGACACAGAAAATAAAACCCCTTTTTGAATTGCCAGAAAAAAAAAATGATGCAACAAATTAGAGTAATTTTTTTCGCAATTTTTTTCAAAATTTCAACCGGGTACTTGATACCACCATCCGAACCATTTATTTTGGCAGTGTATGATCCTGAGCATAATTATAAACATGATCATATTGTACATGCCAATATTGAAAGGGTAAAATATGAAAGCACTAAAGTGATCCTTTGTGAAAGATATGATGATTCAGAGAGATTTCTTGAAGGAAGAGTATTGAGTAATTCATCATATAAAGTTGATAATTTAAATGGTATGTTTATACGTGTTGATCGATTTACTCATCGTTTAAAACTTTGTCCAAACGGATTTTCTTCTTTTGATTTTACCATTAAGAAAGGATTGGTGTTTTTCCAAGATGATGATACTTGGACTGCTTGTTATGATGCTGATGAAGATGCTTCATTTATTTATCAAGGTACTAAAGAGCAGAATAGACGGTTTTGTTCGGATGATAATTCCAAACCAGTTGTTTTAAAAGCTATTGGTAAGTATGATAGTAATGGTGCTATTCCTAATTATCCTGAGCATCGTGATATTGAATGGTAAGGGGTGGGGGTAGGGGACATCTTGCCTCTTATCCACTATATTTTTTTTGCAACTTTGCTTGTATAATTTAACTCGAACCAACAAGAGCAATTCTGTGTTCAAATTTATATATTGCGTGTAGGATAGCGAAAAAATACAATAATAAAAAAAAAAAATTCTATAGGAACAATAAACATTATAAACCTACTCTGTTTTTTACTTTTCTGTTGACCTAGGGTTTGTTTTTCACTTTTATTGCCTTTTTCTTGTGGTACATCGATGAATAATTATTTTACACAATACTTACCAGGGATAAACCTAATAAATAATGGTCATGGTGAGACTCAAAGTTTGAATAATACTACATCCAGCAATACTACAAACCATGAGAATACGTTGCCAGTATTCATAAACTATTTGGCAATTTTCAACCCAACATTTGTATCCCCTAGGGAAGAATCAAATGAAGAATTATATAAACAAATAATTACTTTCCTACAACGTAAACAGAATGAAAATGAATATGATATTTCAAAACTCGATCAATTGAAATTAGTGGGGTTAATGCGAGGGGTTTTTTCATTGGGTGATAATTTCAACCATTCAGAGAATAATCCAACTATAGTGAAATCTTCAAATACATCCATGATTATGATTGAATTAGAAAAGGATTATTTTTTGATTGGTAATGTGGAGAATGTTTCTTTAGATATAGTTGATATTGTAAATGAACAAGTGGTAAAATTAATACGACAAATGCATGAATATTTCCAATTATCTCATAAATCAATTACTGAAATATATAACACCCAAGGGAATGTGGACAAGTTGCAGAATTTATTGGAATTATTTTGGGGAAATTTCTTAGATCAGTTTAATTTACAAGAATTGAAACTACCGAAACTATCTTCAACTTGGTTGAATACTATGAATTTTCAAGGGTTTTTAGGATTATCCAGGTTCACAAAATACAAGAAATCTTCTATTTTCATAAACACACAAACTCATGAAGATATTGAATCATTAATTACTGATACCGAAAACATAAAAGGGATTATTGTCAATTATTTTAATAGAAAATTTCCCAAACGACACGGATTAATATATATTAATCTGAAGAATGGATCACAAGATCCATTGATCAATATTTACAACTGGTTGGAATATAATGAGTATCATGGGACTTTGGATAATCTTAAGAAATGTGATGATGATGTTGATGATGATGATGGGATACTGGAACATATATCAAGTAATCTACCAGATGGATCACTAGAAGAAGGTAATAGTTATGGGTTTGATATCAGTCAGAGATTGAAAGTATTAAATCCGATGAATTTAACTAACACGTTGGTTATTTCACCTTTGAACTATACAGTTTCCACGGTTATTGAGGGAGCTAACTCTTCTAAGAATTGGATATCCATGCCTCAGCTATTTAAAAATATGACTCTAAGAGGAAATGACCACTCGGAAGAAGCGGGTGATTTGGGAGATGACTCAAGACAAGGACAAAATGGTGGCAATGAAAATAATGATGTTCATGACGAAGAAGATGACGTTGAAGATGAAGAAGAGAACTTTGGTGAATTTATTGTGGGATTACAATCTGACGGAACTATTCTGAGGAAAACTGTTTATATCAAGAAAGATAATGCTACTTACGAAGAATGTCAATTAGTTATTCTCACAAAAGACGATTTCTATGTGACACTTATTATAAATCCGAAGGAACAACAAGTAGATGTACCATCGTTCTACACAGCCATTCAAAGAGAGATTTTTATTCCAATTGTTGAACAATTAGAAATACAGATGCTTAATGGAAGTGTTTTACAATCAAGTATCAATTCCCTTAAAACATTATACCTACCAAATGATATAGATCAAGAGTTTTTCTATATTATCTATGATCCAAAGCAACAAAATATTCAAAGTTCATTGCCATATCTACCATATATGGGAGAATTGGGAGAGGATAATTTAGTAAAGTATCAAATCATGGCAATTTATTATCTTCATGACCAATTAAGTAAAATATTCAATTATCTGTTTTTCAATAATCAATTAAATGAATTCTTTCACAAGTTTACCAGCAATAAACTAAATGATTGGATGTTTTATTACTTTAGATATCGTGAAAAGTATATTATTGTCATTAAAAATCGAAGCAAACATGTAACAGGTAACAACACGCTGAATAATTTGCCTCCTATTGTGGAAAAATCAATATTAAATAAAATTTCAGAGGGTGTTCTGGATTACGCAACATTGGGATTTTTAGAGAATCTTGGAGATGATGTGAAATACTGGTTAGGCACACAACAAGAACCAAATCAATAATATTATTATTATTACTATTATTATTAAATGGACATAGATTATGAATTACTTCATTATGTAGTTTAATACACTAGGAACATCTTTTGCTACTGCACCTGGAACACTTAGCTTGGTTATCCATTTAGGTATATAACCACCTGGATCTGAAGTAGTTGCCATCATCCATTCTACTCCACCATTTTGATTTCCCCAGGATAGCCTTTCAATCGAATCATATTTCCCGATGATATAGTCATTACGTGAAGGTCCATCAATTGGTATACTTAAAATATAAGCACAGTTCTCAAATTTATAAACCTGTTGTAATTCATAAAATCTTCGTTTACTCAACAATCCACCAAAGTCATAATCAGCAACCAATTTATAACTCCATCCATCTTCATATTCTTGTATATCATCAACAGTAATGGAACTTATTTCTTTAATATATCTCGCTTCATGATCAGAATGAGTTAATCCTTTAGTTGGTTGACCAATTATACATTCCAATAACCCTTCTTGATATTCATTTGGAATGATTGACTTGCGACAACACCAAAATTCACTATTTTTGTTAGTTGTATATAATATCGTTGGGATGGCGGAATGATGATATTCTTTGTGAGGTTTCCAGGATGTTACTGAATCAAGTATTGATTTTGACTCATTTAAAAGTTTGGTTCTATCCATTGTGGATCTATACTCAAAAGGATGCTGGGGTGGATGTTAGGGAGTTCTTGTAATTGCTGGCTTTGGAAATTTTGAGTACAAGAACCCGTTCTGTTTAAATCCGCAGAACTTGTGTCTCACACGATATTCACAACAAAAACTAGTGGGTGAGTGTAGAAGTCCAATACACACAACAATTACTAACCTTGGAGAGAGAAATACACCATCTACAAATTAATCAAAACTGTAAAGACTAATAAATTATCGATTTTACTATATAATAAGAACTTTGTCTATGCTAAAATCTAATAAAAACCTGCTATTACATTTTAACAAAAACACCTTCATCGTGACTCATGGTCAAATGAATACATTTCTTTGGTGGGTATTCAACATCTGGAGCAGAAGAAACATTTTGAAACATTTGAGCCAATCTAGTGATAACATAAGAAGCTTCAGTTAATGCAAATTGTTGACCTAAACAAATTCTTGGACCACCATTGAATGGAACATAAGCCCAACCCAACTTCTTTGTGGAAGGTTCAAACCATCTTTCTGGTCTGAAATCATTAGCATCTTTACCATAGTATTCTTCTAAACGATGAGTTTTATAAACAATATAAGCAACAGTAGATCCCTTTGGAACAAAGATTGGATCAGTACCATTTGGACCACCACCTCTTGGCAAAGTTGTGTCTCTGGTTGCGGTTCTGAAATTAACTGGAACAGATGGGTACATACGTAATGTTTCATTAAGAACAGCTTTCAAGTATTCACATCTCTTCAAGGATTCAAAAGTAATTTCTTCCACACGAGATCCTTCACCAACACCAAAGTTCAATTCAATTTCTTCCCTTAATTTAGACCAAATTTCTGGGTGCCTAGCTAATTCAAACAAAGCAAAGGACAATAAACCAGCAGTGGTATCTCTACCAGCAACCATAATGTTCAATAATTGATCCTGTAAAACCTTTGGATCTCTGGTTTGTTTAACCAATTCATACAAGAAAACATAACCATTCTTTGATTGTTCTTCAAGTTCTTCAGGGGTTAAGTTCAAAGCTTTGTTAACAAAATATTTAGCCAAATGATGAACCTTGGCATTGCAATCTCTGAATTCTTTAGGATTGGTCAAAAAGTAGAAAGTTTGGGTATAAGCTCTGGTGGCCAAATAATGTTGAGAAATGTTGAAAGCAGTAGCAAAATTCTCTCTACCTGGAATTTCATTTGGAGTTGGAATACCTAATTTTTCATCATACAAGGAATGAACAGATTCACCAAACAAGAATTCAGTTGCAGTATCAACAGTAAATCTAAAAAATAATTCTTGAATATCAAAAGTGTTACCTTTGTTTAATTTGATTTGTTTAGCCAAGATTTGAACGTGTGGTTCTAAAGCTTTAACATGACCAATTTGATCTCTAGCAAATTGGGGTCTTAACATGGCTCTACTATGTTTCCATCCTTCACCATCTAAAGTAAAAATCCCATCGCCCAACAATGGATAGAAGTGGGCATGTCTAGTACCCAATGAGAAATCAGTAAATTGTGTAGCCAAAACAGCCTTAATATTTTCTGGATCAACAGTCATAACAATTTTCAATGCCCCTATAATAGACAAGTAAAAAGTATTATTTGGGTATTTATCAAACATTTCATCAGCAAAATCTGCTAGTCTACCATTACTTTTAACTTTAACAACTTCAATTAATGGAGAAATCCCTGTCCAACCGGCACCCTCCAAATAAGGTGGGTCTCTGCATTTTAATTTCTTTGCCTTGATGTAGTTCTTGATATTTGTGGAGATTAGGAAAACCAAAACAGCAGCAGTAATTACTGTATACCATTTGGTTAAGTACGGAAGTATAGAATCAATAATTTCTTGTGTAGCCATTGTGACTGATATAAATATAATAAGCAGTAAACAATAAAAAAAAATAAAAAAAAACAAAGAAAAGGAAGTTATTAAAAAAAAAACTATCAAAGAAAGGAAGCAAAAATTATAAACTTCGAAAAAGGAATAAGAGGAAATGTAACTGGGTTTATATAGTTGTTTATTCAACTAAGGTTAGTATTTTTTGGGGAATGGTTTTTACACTACCTAAAGCAATATGAATCAAAAACTTTCATAATAAAAGAAGAAAAAAAATATTAGGTTTCAAAAATGTTCATAATTATTAACTCCGATTTATGCATATGAATTCAACATTTAACAAATAGTGCATGTGGAGGAGAAATTGTAAAGTATAAACTGCAAAATCTACTGTATACAAGCTTTTTGTTTTACAGGTTCTGTCTTGCAATATTTCCTAATTAGGAATACTTGATTTGGAATGTTAGTGTAAGCATTAGAGAGAAAAAAATATTTCCCCAGGATTTTACTGAATCCAAATGTGATCTTAGTAAATAAGAACCTAGTTGGATGATTGCAGTAGATGGTACATACAAATAAAGTGAATGTGACAATCTTGAAGTTACAAACGTATAACTGACAAGGCAACAATGTGGGTTGCAATTTTCATGTGTTTTTTTTTGTGAATATTACTTACTATTGAAAACACATGATCTGATTTTTATTGTAGATTGATGTTCTTGATGATATCATCAAACATTCTATTGGTGCAAATAACATACAATATCAACTATCCTCTGATTTCCTATTTAAGAAAACGGGGGGAAGACAGAAGGCAAAGTTTAGTGTAACATGCAAAATCTATCAAATCTGTGCAAAAATTATGACAGACATCTTTTTTGCTCAAGCCATAAGAAATCTTATTTATTACCTAATTAAGAAAATAGTTTTGTAGTACACTTTCGCACCCAACACCACAAACATAGTTCTCCAACATAGTCAAGGAAAATCTTTAATTGATATTATTTTATCATTCATCAAGTGTTTCTTCTTCTCTAACAGTGAATATTCATCATCCTTCTATTGTTCATCTTCCACTCTGGGGCTCTTCATTTGTTTTGATTTTACTGCTTATTTTTTTTTGCAAGTTACGGAGGAGGAAGATTGAAAGTTTTTCTTTGTTGTCAGGGTAAAATGCTTCCCTTGTGAAACTTAATGTTGAATAACGAAAATTAATCCAACAGTGTGCGCCATTGTGTTTGTGCTAATTTCATGTATGTGTGTGCTTCTTAGATTTGTTCCCTGTTTCAGGTTACTAGTTATGTGACTTATGTGTAATAACAAATATAACTATATGTGTCTTACTATCTGAATACTATGTGTAAAGAGTCTAACACAGAACCACTTGGTTTATGTTTAACTAATCTTGCTCTAAGTAGAGCACAAGCTCAAGCTAGAACCTGTATGTCACCTTCAACACAAGGCCGGTACTAAGTAGTACAATAAGAGATATAGTTATATACCTGGATGGTATAACTATTTTTTCAAGATAAGGTGTTAGTGGGAAGGAGAGTACAATCTGACACTCGCAACATATTATCACACATACAAACAATCGTAACTGTGCATATGAAAGTTTGCCCCACTTTAAATTGAACTCCGATGAAAATCCCAACAATATTTCCTAATTATATGGTTATGTTACATGTGGTTCTCTCAATCCATTATTACCGTTGGTGCTCCATGTTCATTCCCCCAACAATTTAAGTTGCAGGACAAATTCTGACTTCTGATTCAAGAATCACATCTTACTGCCTATCCCTTCCTTTTTTTTTCCGCTATTCCCTGCAATATAATTTGTTTACTTAACGGTTGATTAGTCCTTTGCAATTACTTTCATTCTATATCACTAACCTTCCGGAATATCTCGTAGATAACATCTTTTTTGAATTTGTGATTGCGCTACCAAAAAAATTTTTGAAAATATTCATGATACCATTACTTTTACTCTGGCATATTACTTCAAATCTGAACACTTTGTGAAAAACAGTTTAGCTCTCTTTCTCTACTTTTCTATTTTTTACCGCTTGTCTAGCATCTGTTGCATATATGCACTACTCAACACTTTTGCTATTCACAAATTTCGCATCTTCTTCCCCTTGATAATCCTTGTAGAAATTAAACGTCAACGAATTTATATGCATATCCAGGAAAAATGAAAAAGCCTTGATGAATCAGAACTTACATTAAAGTAAAACTACCAAAAGTTGATGAACTATTAGAGGTATTCTCTCTTCCCCCTCCGGTGATCTTTTGATTTTCGTTAACCACCTTTTAACATCAATATTTTTAAATTGCTCCAGAATTATTACGAAATTGTTAGAAAATAATATAACTATACACATATTAAATTATTCATCATGTTACAGCCAATACCCTACATGATGGGTTGTGGTCATTCATTTTTTTAAGACAAGCAACATGGTTTAGGTTTCGACAACTATCATATATATCTGCTTTCAATGCCTCTCCAGAATATTAAATCCACCTTAAATGAACAATGATTACGAGGGGATGGGGACAACAGGTATGCACTGATTTTTATATTTTAAAACAAACTAATTTTTCTTTTTATGTTTATCATTTGAAATTTAATGGTGGGGAGGGCACTCTAGACTTCCACCTAAGAGATGTCCAAAACCCTAATTGCAAAACTTGAAAAACAAATTCCTGCATGCGACATCAAAAGATGTCGTTTGGACTCTTCACATAAAATGTCGCGCTTCATCTCTTCTCAGTTCAAAAAAATTTTCGCCTAATCAAAAAGAAAAATTTCTTATACTCATCTCAGTTAAAAGTTTTTCTTTTATTGATAACTTTTTTTTTTGTATTTTTAAAAGATCAACAAATATTTGCTATATAACACATTACAATGGGTACTCAAAAGAAGGAAAAACAAAGAAGAGTAAGAGAAAATGATACAAGAGATGGTAATCTTCGAGTAAAAGGTGAGAATTTCTATAGAGATGCTAAAAAGGTTAAACACCTTAATATGTATAAACAAGGAAGAGCCATACGTAATAAAAAAGGGGAAATTATAAAAGCTGCTGATTTACAAAGTACAGATATACCCAATGCTCGTGTTGATCCTAACAGAAAATGGTTTGGTAATACCAGAGTTATTGCTCAAGATGCATTGACCCATTTCAGGGAAGCCATGGGTGAAAAATCTAATGATAGTTATCAAGTGTTGTTGAAAAGAAACAAATTACCAATGTCTTTATTGGATGAAAAAGATACCACCGAATCCCCAACTGCTAAAATCATTGAAACTGAAACTTATTCAAATACTTTTGGTCCAAAACAACAACGTAAGAAACCAAGAATTGCTGCTTCAAGTTTAGAAGAATTGATGACTTCGGCTGAAACTGATTCCACAAAATACGAAGAAAAACAAGAATTGGATTCCGTTCTTGGATTAATGGGTGGTTCATTTTTGGATAAGGATGATTTTACACAAGAAGCTAAAGAAGCTATTTTCCATAAAGGTCAATCCAAACGTATTTGGAATGAATTATATAAAGTTATTGATTCATCAGATGTGGTTATTCACGTCTTGGATGCCAGAGATCCATTAGGAACAAGGTGTGAAAGTGTGGAAAAATATATCAAAGATGAATGTCCTCATAAACATTTGATTTATGTTTTAAACAAATGTGATTTAGTTCCAACTTGGGTAGCGGTATGTTAATTATTTTTTTTTTACTAACTATTGTTTTTTTGCAATACTAGGGATAATTCCTCGGGTATAGAGAAGGAAAACTATAATGTGTTATGATAAAGTCTGTGGCACCAAAGCATTTAGTCAGGGTGGTAATGCTGAATTTTCTTTCTTTTTTTTTAAGAAAAGGTATGATTTTTCAACTATCTACATTATTGCCTGTTACGTCTTTGGAAGATCAATACAATTCGACAACTGTGAACCCAACCATTAATTTGGTTGGATCTTATACCGTTTTGGTATCGAGATGTAGCTCACAACCCCCGTTGATAGTTTTTATCGACAACCTTTTTTTAGAATTGTTACGGAATCTTTTTTTGAGTAGAAATTTATCCTTGTTTGTTTCATACATTCAGTTCAATGGTTTATTTCATAGTATAGAGGCCGACATTTTATCATATGTCTACAGAGTTATCTTTCCATTATTTGTTCTTTAATTATTTTCTTATGGTCTTGTCCCCTGATTCGAATGCTTTTGTTTGAATTGTTTTCATTTTACTAACATTTTATATTCAATTAGGCTGCATGGGTTAAGCATTTATCAAAATCATATCCAACCTTAGCATTCCATGCTTCTATCACTAACTCATTTGGTAAAGGTTCTTTGATTCAACTTTTACGTCAATTCTCCTCTTTGCATTCAGACAGAAAACAAATTTCTGTTGGGTTCATTGGATACCCAAACACCGGTAAATCCAGTATAATTAACACTTTACGTAAAAAGAAGGTTTGCCAAGTGGCACCAATTCCTGGAGAAACTAAAGTTTGGCAATATATCACATTAATGAAACGTATTTTTTTGATTGATTGTCCTGGTATTGTACCTCCACTGGCAAAAGATTCCGAATCAGATATTTTGTTCCGTGGGGTTGTCAGAGTAGAACACGTTTCTAATCCAGAACAATTCATTCCAGATATGTTGAAAAAATGTGAACGTAAACATTTAGAAAGAACTTATGAAGTTAAAGGATGGAGTAAATTTGAAGAAAATCCAGAATTATTGGAACAAGCAAGTATAGAATTTATTGAATTAATTGCAAGAAAACAAGGTAGATTAATTAAAGGTGGTGAACCAGATGAGGTTGGTGTCGCTAAACAAATATTAAACGACTTTATCCGTGGTAAAATCCCATGGTTTGTTCCTCCTCCAAAGGATGAAGAAGATGAAGAAGAAAAGAAGAAGAAATCTGGTGAAGATAAAAAAGCCGAATACAAGAGAAAGAGAAAACAAAGAGAAGAAAAAGCACAACAAGAACAAGAACAAGAAGAAGGTGATGATGACGAAGAAGAAGAAACTAATAGTAATAAAAGGGCTAAGATAGAATAATAAATAGGAATATGATGAGCGAATTTTTTTTTTTTAGTTCTATTTTGTTTTATTTTCCACCTTTTGATTTAAATGAAAATAATATATTTATTACAGTTTAGTACAGAATATGGACTTTATTTTACTATACTCTACCACCAAAATGTACCATTCCACTTTTGTTTAAAGTTGCAACTGGAGTAGATGGAGTTGAAATACCATTTATTCTAATTTGAGAGGCCGAAGCAGTAAGTGAATCATCATTATTAACAGTGGTTGTTGCATTTGCTGTACTTCCATTGGCATTGAAACTTCCTAATCCCCAGATTATCCCTTTAAATCTATTCAAGACGGCTATATTTGAACGTCTTAATAATTCTTTAAAACATTCCATCGATAAGTATGCATGTAAAGTAGATGATAATTGTTGAGAATGAAAAGATGCTGAAGAATTAGAAGCTGTAGATGACGAATTGGTAAAATGTTGACGAATGGCTGGGGAAATTGGTAATAAGTGCAATTCTTCTGCTAAATATTCAATGGATGGTTTATTGTTACTGTTGCTTTTATCATCTGGGGTATTGGTTCCATTATTTGTATTTGAATTTTTATTCAAGATTTGATTTCCAATATACTTTAAATCATAATAATTTGGGAAATACTTACCACACCACCAATAGAAATCAGGTTCATCAACAGGTAAATCACGGTTCAGTAATAAACTCACAAAAAATCCCAAATCATACCCAGCATGGAATGAAATCCAATTGATATTATCATCCAAAATCAAACCACTTTCAATCATTAATTCAGAAAACTCAAAATGTGGAATTCCTTGGGTTGAATGCAATTGGAAGTTAATTTGTGAACTTTGTGACAACAAAGATAAATGCTCCTCATTGTACATTTCCTTTGACAAATCATACAAGAAATTGAATTGCCAAATAATCGACGAACTTATAACTTCATTCTTTGTAATCTTAACAACACATAATGATAATTGAATCAAATTTAACAAATCAGAATTGGTTCTCAATGTTTGGAAATGATAATCAGATGATGATTTGAATGTACCCACAGGCCTAGCAACAATACCAGGAATTTCTTGATGAATAGAAATATAAATCTTGGAGGTTTTGTCATTTATGAATGTCCTTAATGATTGGAACTCATGCTCTAAATTATGTGCCCAAACTTCTTTAATGATAGGGATGGACTGGGGTGAAATTTGTTGTTGAGCTTGTGCTTGTTGTACTTGTTGAGCCTGTAATTGTTGAAATTGGGCTTGTTGCAATTGTTGTTGTTGCTGTTGCTGTTGTTGTCGTTGCTGTTGCTGTTGCTGCTGTTGCTGAAGTTGTTGTAATTGTAATTGCTGTAATACTGGATTTGAAGATAAACTGCCCGCCGTTGCTGAGGAGTTAGAATTTGCACCACCTCCATTTAAAATTGCCAATAAGGGATTAGCTGAAGTTGGTATACCTATTTGTGGTTGCAGTTGTGGAGTCTGTTGTTGCTGTTGTTGTAATAATTGCTGTCTTTGTAATTGTTGTAACTGTAATTGACTTAACTGAGGTGATTGGCCAGGTTGCGTCTGACCAGCCTGTGGTTGTTGCTGTTGTACTGTTTGTTGTTGACCTTGCAGCTGCTGTTGTTGCTGTTGCAAGTACTGAAGATGTGGGTTAAGGTTCATCATTTTCAATGGGTTAGTCTTTACTAATCTCTTCCTAGTATGTTGTTTGATTTGTTGAAGGTTTTCTTTTTTTTTTCTTTATTGAAACCGTAGAGAGCTTTAGTTTTCGATGGAAGAATTTTTTTTTCTGGTCTTTTTTTTTTTTGTTGAAAATGAGTGCGAACAAGAGCAACAAATTTCACACAATATACACTACAACTACAACATCTAGAACTACAATGTCTAAGAAAGAACCAAATCCCTTTTATTATCTTTTGTTTTTATAGTTCCTTTTTTTATTTATTTATTTCTCTTTTGTTTTACAATTGCTCTCTGTAGTTAGTGATATCACCACCACTGGAATCTTGCAAGTAGTTGTGGTTACCAACCTTTCTTGGTTTAATTAAATATTGTACCAAGAATGCAACTCCCAAAACCAAGGCAACAATAGCAATTATGATATATATAACCCCGAGACTCATATTTCTGCCTCCAAATATAGTATTCGTAGTTATAACAACACTTTTTGTACCACCAAATATCTCCACAGGGTAATTCATCTCAATACTCATCTGGTACGTACCAGAAGATAACACTCCGGTCTTATTCTGACCATACAACTTGTAAAATGAAGGTAGGGCAGCAGTTCTCATCCAATTCTGTAAATGTTCCCAAGTATGTACATCTGGCATATTTTCTTCAGTATATCCATCAGGGTACATAGCATCCCAGTTTGGAGGAGGTACTACCTCATCTGGTTTATATGATGTCTTCTTAAATTTGTGGCTACGATCCAGGGGCCATGAAATACCGTCATAACTAAAAACATAAGTTTCATTATCTTGTCCATTTCTTGTGTTTAACAACACTGGATCGGATATGGTATCGTTAAAATAACTATTGGCAATCAATCCACAAGGATAAATCAACTTCTGTTCACCATTGTATTCACGATGTTTTAAAGGTTTACAATTATCAGTTGTATCATCACTTGATACAGCATCACCTTTCAATTGTCCCAAATCAAAACTTTGGACATATTTACGATGGTTTTGATAAAAGTTTGTCAATTTGTAATACAAATAAATAGGAGGTTTCCAATCCTGTTCAATTTTAAACTCAATAGTACAGATATTATCATCATCAAATTTCCATTTGATAGCAGGATTTCCCTTTTGATGGTACCCAATATACTTGTCTGGAATAGATTCCAAGCCATCTGTTGGTGCATCAACATCACATTTCGAGTAATCTATAATGATATTCTTGACATTATATGTTGTAAAGATTATAGCTATACCTAATGGAGTAAATATTATGGCTAATAGGATCAACAAGGGTATAACTGATTTTGGTGTCAATATAGGTTGCCATGCTTTTAATCTTTGTTGTCTAAATGCTGTGTTTGGTGGTTTTCTGGACTTATGAATTGCACTCTGTGGATCGTTATTTAAAATATCATCATCATCGTCATCATCGTCTGATGATCGTCTTTTACGTAAAAAGTTCATGGATTAACTTTAAGCAATGAGGCTGTGTTAATGATCTATCAGGAAGGAAGGATTGAAAGAACACTCGAACAAATACAAAAAAAATATAAAAAATTGAGAGAGAACTTCTCCAAATATTCGTAAAAAAAAAAAAAAAAATGTCGTACGACATCGAGACGACATCATTACCTATCACGAAACCTATGCTTAACAATGCTAGACCAGTATTAGCTATAGTACCATATGATTTTATTAGTAAATTAAGGCTCGCTCATGGAATACAACTGTTATGAACGGAAGATATGCAAGTGAGACAAACTTGAAATGCCGTACCTCTAGAATTTCTCGAATCGGAGAGGTTGGTTCTTCGGACGATTCTAAGACGCGCCTGAAAAAGACTATACCGTTTTGGATTATGCATTTGCTGTCGTACTCCTTATCTCTTATCATCCAAGTTTGCTTCACTTAAAAAAATAACCAATTATTCATGAGAACTCTCTTATTATTATATAAGCTTATTTTCATTTCAATTATCAGTTCCATAGCTTATCTTAATCAAATTCTTGTGCGACGGTATCTGGCATGAAATGCACGACCATAGCTAATTTTTCTTTTTTTACTATTTTTCTCTTTTTCCCTTCCCTTGGTTCGATTTCTTTTTTTCATGAGAATTTTTTATTTTCTTTTTCTTTTTCAAGATAGCTGCCCTACTTCTGAAAGCTTATAACCAAGTATATGATAAAGACATTACTTAGAAGAATGTCATCTAATACTACTCCATTAACTAGCAACGGTTGCAGCTCCACTTGGACTGCTACTAAAGTCAGATCAACCTTTTTAGACTACTTCAAACAAAACAAACATACTTATGTCCCATCTTCATCAGTTGTCCCACACAACGATCCAACCTTGTTATTTGCCAATGCTGGTATGAATCAGTATAAACCTATTTTCTTGGGTACCGTTGATCCAGCCAGTGATTTTTCTACTTTGAAAAGAGCAGCCAATTCTCAAAAATGTATCAGAGCCGGAGGTAAACATAATGATTTGGAAGATGTTGGTAGAGATTCCTACCATCATACATTCTTTGAGATGCTTGGTAACTGGTCCTTTGGTGATTATTTCAAGAAAGAAGCCATTGATTTTTCCTGGGATTTATTGACCAAAGTCTATGGTTTACCAGAAGATAGATTATATGTCACCTACTTTGGTGGTGACGAAAAACAAGGTCTAGAACCAGATTTAGAAGCTAAGGAATTCTGGTTGAACGTAGGTGTTCCAGAAGATCACATCTTACCGGGTTCTGTTGCAGATAACTTTTGGGAAATGGGTGACCAAGGTCCTTGTGGCCCATGTAGTGAAATCCATTTTGATAGAATTGGTGGCAGAAACGCTGCTGATTTAGTCAACATGGATGATCCAAATGTCATTGAAGTTTGGAATGTCGTGTTTATTCAATTCAACCGTGAAGCTGATGGTAATTTGCGTTCATTACCAAACAAACACATTGATACTGGTATGGGTTTCGAAAGATTGGTTTCCATTTTGCAAGACAAATCTTCAAACTATGACACCGATGTTTTCTTGCCAATTTTTGAAAAAATCAGAGAAATCACTGGTGTTAGACCATATACTGGTAAATTTGGTTCCGAAGACAAAGATGGTATTGATACTGCTTATAGAGTCATTGCTGATCACGTCAGAACTTTAACATTTGCTATTTGCGATGGTGGTGTTCCAAACAACGAAGGCAGAGGTTACGTTTTAAGAAGAATCTTAAGAAGAGGATCTCGTTATGTCCGTAAATACATGAACTACCCAATCGGTGGATTTTTCCAACAATTGGTTGATGTTGTCATTGAACAAAACAAAGAAATCTTCCCAGAAATCTCCACTGGCGCTCAAGACTTGAAAGAAATCTTAAATGAAGAAGAACTTTCCTTTGCCAAAACTTTGGACCGTGGTGAAAAATTATTCGAGCAATACGCTATAATTGCTTCCAAGACCCCAGAACAAACTTTGTCTGGTAAAGATGTTTGGAGATTATATGATACCTATGGTTTCCCAGTTGATTTGACTAGATTGATGGCCGAAGAAGCTGGTTTGAAAATTGATGAACCTGGTTTTGAACGTGCTAAAGAAGAATCCAGAGAAGCTTCCAAGGGTAATGGTACCAAGGATGGTAAGACCTTGGTTAAATTAGATGTCCATTCACTTTCTGAATTGGATAAAAATGATGCCATTCCAAAAACCAATGATGAATTTAAATACAATATAGAAAATGTCAAATCCACTGTTGTTGGTATCTATGATGGTTCCAAATTTGTCGACTACATTGAAGATCCAAACATCCAATACGGTATTTTATTAGACAAAACCCCTTTCTATGCTGAACAAGGTGGTCAAGAATATGACACTGGTAAAATTGTCATTGATGGTAAACTGGAATTCAATGTTTCTAATGTTCAAGTCTACGCTGGTTACGTCTTGCATACCGGTAATATTCTTGAAGGTAAATTGAATGTTGGTGATGAAATTATTGCTACTTATGATGAATTAAGAAGATGGCCAATCAGAAACAACCATACTGGTACTCATATTTTGAACTTTGCCTTGAGAGAAGTGCTCGGTGATGGTGTTGACCAAAAAGGTTCCTTGGTTGCTCCAGAAAAATTAAGATTTGACTTCAGTCACAAACAAGCTCTTTCACCAAAAGAATTGGAAAAAGTTGAAGCTATTTCCAACAAGTACATCAAGAAAAATGATAAAGTTTTTTACAAAGATGTTGCATTGGCTCAAGCTAAAGAAATCACTGGTTTGAGAGCCGTTTTTGGTGAAACTTATCCAGATCCAGTCAGAGTTGTTTCCATCGGTGTTCCAGTTGATGAATTGTTAGCAAACCCTGCTGATCAAAAATGGCACGAGGTTTCTATTGAATTCTGTGGTGGTACTCATGTTGCAAAGACTGGTGATATCAAGGACTTGGTTATTACTGAAGAATCTGGTATTGCCAAAGGTATTAGAAGAATTGTTGCTGTTACTGGTCATGATGCTCATGCCGTTCAAAAGATTGCCAGTGAATTTGAACAAGAAATTGAACATGCTGCAGGATTACCATTTGGCCCAGTTAAGGAAGTCAAAACTAAAGAATTAGGTGTTGCCTTGAAGAAATTGTCTATTTCTGTTTTAGATAAACAAAAATTGACTGAAAAATTCAACAAATTGGATAAAGCAATCAAGGATAACTTGAAAGCTAAACAAAAAGAAGAAAGCAAGCAAACTTTGGATGTTGTTAACAAATGGTTGAATGACAAAGAAGATACTTCTGACTTCTTGGTTGCACATATCCCAATTTCTGCTAACGCCAAGGCCATCACTGAAGCTTTTAACTTGATTAAGAAACAAGATAAGACCAGATCTATTTATTTGTTAACAGGTGAATCCGACAAGATTGCTCACGGTTGTTACATTAGTGATGAAGCCATTGCTAAAGGAGTTGATGCCAATGTTTTGGCTAAGGCTGTTTCTGAAAATGTTGGTGGTAAAGCTGGTGGTAAAGGTAACACTGTCCAAGGCATGGGTGATAAACCAGAAGGAATTACCGCTGCTATTGAAGAAGTTACTAAATTGTTCAAAGAGAAATTGTAGATAATAACCCATTTGTAACGATTACTGATATAGTTTTAGATAAATAACGTGTATACAGATGATAATAATAACTTATGCCCGCCCCCGCATGGCACGCATTTGTACCAATAATACAAGAACTAGTAATAATAAATAAGATGTGTAAAAAATGTATCTTTGTTTATATACAAATAAAATCTATTTACAAATGGTGTAACGCTCTTATTCTTCCTTTGCAGGTTCTTCTTCAACACCAGCAATACCTCCATATTGCTCCTCTTCTTCTTCTTGTTTCTCTTCAAGTTTCTTGGTCGCATTCTTTTCTAATTCTTCGATGGCTGTCAAACGTTTGCTCACCCCTGTTTCGGCAGATTTACTTAAAATACCCAACATCAAACTAACAGATCTAACAGAATCATCGTTACATGGTATAGGATAAGTCAATAAAGAAGGTTCCATATCGGTATCACACAACCCAATAGTTGGAATACAAGCAGAAATACACTCCTTAATACAGTTTCTGTTCTCAACTGGGTTTAATAACACTACCAAATCAGGTTTAATGATTTTTGAAGCATGTTTGACCTCGTATTGTTTTTCCTTCATATCAACATCCACTTTAGTCTTAACTTCGGAATATTGTTTGGTGATTTCGGTATAATTGGTAATTGTACCTGGAATCCAACGTTTATTGACATAGTAACCGATAGATCTTTCACTTGCTTTGATCAAGGCTTCATGGATAGAAGAATTGTTCTTGTAAGTACCAACATATAAAATAATACCACCTTTTTCGGCAACACCTTCGATCACTCTACAAGCCAAGGTTAATTTTTCCAAGGTTTTATTCAAATCGATAATATGCACTTTATCATAAATACCATAGATAAACGGTTGCATACTTGCTCTGAATGAGGAAGTGGCATGACCCAAGTGACATCCAGCAGCCATTAACTTAGCAATGGTGGTATCATTGTATTTTATTGGATTGTTGACATCTTTTTGTGGACGGTAAACATCAGTAACCCTTGAACCCAATTTACCATTTAGTCTAGTGTGGTGCAACTGTCTAAGGTACAATTCTTGAGAGGAATATGGTTTATAATCCGGGGTTGGCTTCAAGTTTGGATATTGGGTAGTGTATTGAGATGAAGTGGTAGATGTAGATTTACCAGATGTTGATCCATTTGATGATGCATTACCCCTACTATCGGAAATGGAGTCTTGTTGAGCCCATGGACGGTTTATAGTTAAATGTTCTGGTAAGACAATATTATTGTTCAAAAATTCTCTCAATTGTTCATCCAATTGTTTTACTTTATCTTGGGGTAATTTTGATAAATCTTGATTCAACTTAGCCAAACGTTCATTGATTAATGTAGTTGGAGTTCTATTTAAAGTAGAAATCAAAGCTTGACTTTCTTCAGTCAATTCTCTTATTCTTTTAGTTCTCAGAATAGCTTCTTCTTCTCTGGCTAAGGCTTCAGCAATAGCCTTCTCACGTAATTCCTTTTGTGACAATGTATGGGCTAAAGCTTCAGCATCTTGTGGTTGTTGTGGTTGTTCAGTAGAATATGCTCTTGAAAGATTCATAAAAACCCTTCTACTGGATCTTGAAGTTGATCTTATCATTATTGATGGTCCTGGTAGTAGCGTGCTATTAATTGAGTAAGAAAATTTTTCTTTTTTTTTCGCTTTTGGTTTTGATATTTTTTTTTTTCACCATACTGATTTACAAATATGCACTGAAAAATGTCTCAATTCGCACGACCCTACACATTTAAGTTTCCTGTTGTTTCATCATTCAGACCATCTGATTTCCATGCTTTACTATTATAATCAAGAAATAACGTTTGTTGAATTACTATCAAGTTTGGTGTCTTCAAAGGACAATAAGTTTTATATTTTAATATCAGATCCGCAGGTATATTCTGAATTCCACGCTATTAAACTTTCACCACAGACCATAACTAATCTTGGGAATTTCAAATTGATACTAGTCGAATCATGGGTTGAGCTATCTGAATTTATTACTTCAATACCCGAAAAATGTACAGTTGTACTATATGGTATCATCAAATGGTTTGTTGAAATGGGCCATAACGAAACAGATGAAAACATTAGGTTTTTAAAACACGACGAGTTTTGTGCTTGGGAACTTAACAAACTTTTTCATAAAATGTTTATTTGTCATACTCAGAAAGGCATTAATATCATAGTTAATGACGGAATTGGGAAGGACGAGAAAAATGATCCTTTAATATGGAACATAACTTTACCTAACATTCGGACTCGGGCGCTACAAACAACTCCGGAAATAAAAATCAGTCTACGTGCAATATTTATTAAATGGTTTGAAATAGTCAATCAATTTAATGATATCAAATTTAAGTAATGTAAATATACAAAATTGGAAGCGTCTTCGAGTCTATTTAGATTCGGTAACCGGAACTTCTTCCTCGCCTTCATCATCTTCGTCATCATTACCACCAGATGCAGCATTGGCACCTTGTAAATCACCAACTTGACCCAATTGGGCAGCCAAGGCACTGAGATCGGCACCACCAGCACCACCCAATCCACCTAATGCTCCTAAGCCACCAGCTCCAGCTCCAGCTCCACCTCCCATACTACTCAACATTTGGGAGAAATCTAAACCTCCTGGAGCACCACCTGGCATACCTTCATTTTCCTCTTCAGCAGCTTCCTCTTGTTCATCTTCATCAACCCATTTATCAAAATCGGTTTTAATGTAATGATATTTCAACTTTTCTTTGGTTAATCTTGGCCAATATTCTTCTGCCTTTTCCTTTTTACGTAAGATAATGAAAATATGAGACCCATTTTCGGTATTTATCTTGGATAAATCGGGATCGACTTCTTTAAAGAAATCAATCTTTAAGTTGTAATCAATTTTGGAATCATTAGATTTGGCAGTTAGAGTTAAGAATTCTGGTTGTAAATCTAATTTCAAATCAACAGGATCTAATAATTGAATTGTCAAGTAAATAATATTTTTAGCAGCATCATTTTCTGATGAGCGTTGAGCCCATAAGACATTTGGAGTTTGGGTAGTAGTTGACATGTTTATTCTAAATGAAATGAATATATTAAATATGAAGAATGAAGAATCAATAGTATAGCAATTGAAATTTTTTTTTTTTTGTTTTTTGTAATGGTTTTTGTCTTGTTCACCGTCGACGTCGGTAGTAATAAACGGGAACAATGTCTCAATTTGGATGGCGTGGCACGCTTGAAAACTTCGCTCGACATCGCTCAAATAAAATGACTGTTGAAAATAATAAAAAAAAAATAATATTCTCGAACCTTCTATCAAAGGTCACTAAGAAACAGGTGTTGGATTCATATTACTTAGAGTATATACAAGTATATATGCTATCCAGTTTTATTTAATCAACATCAAATATGAATTAGAATATGACATCCCCAGCATTATTATATACTTAACATTATTGTACAATCTGAAAAACTACAATTCCTCAGTAGAAAAAAAAAATACCATCTATTGTCTCCATCCATCCGTCCCCCCAGTTCTCGACTTGCCCCTAAGCTTCTAATGATCTCAATACCAGTACAAGAGTTCATCGAATACTATCGACAAAATGGGAAACATTCACCCATTGTCGACTCCCCTGATTTTGATGCCTCCAAAATAGTTGAATCTTTAACAACCACAATTTCTGATACTGAAATTCCAAAAGGTATTGATATTAATGAATTAGAAATAGATGTAGAAAACATTCAATCTACTTTACCCCCGATGAATGACAAAGAATATCTGGAATATAATCAACAAAAAAGACTCCATCATGAAAATTTCTTAAGGGAGTTAAAGGAAAAAGGGTTGACTTTGAGAAACCAACCTACGGATCCAGGTCATCAACTACCTAAAAAACAAATGGATTATTAAATGAAATAATTGTTATCAGTGTTAAGGTCCAATCTCCCATGCAAATATTCACCAGACCCACTACCAGTATCGAATCCAAGATATGTTTTCAAATCCTGCGGTGCAATTACATCCAAATAATTACCATGAAAACTATCCTGTAGTCTATGTAACAACTCGTTAGAATAATACCAGTAAATCTGCTTATCTTCTATGTTTGTCTTTACCCTAGGATTGAAACTATAATCTTGTTGATTAACTGTTTGATGGCTCAAAATTTTGTTATAATCCCATTGTGAAGTATAAATCGTTTTGTCGTGATCACTAACGGTTACTCTGTTGTCCAGCGCGTGATCAATTACAGTAATAGTTTTTGATTCGTTGCTGTTATCCCATTGGCTCTTATCAGAATGCTTATGAGTGCTATTATCATTGGTATTGTCCGATCTGGGGGACCTGCTGTCTTCATCAGCTTCAACCCCTAGTTGTCTATATTTCTTGCGTCTAGATTCAAATGGACTATAATCAAACTGAGTGTTACCGTTTCCATCAATAGAAGGAAAATATCTTGAGTTGGAATTCATATTAAATTGGAATAACTCATTGAACGATTGGTATTTTCGAGGAATATAGCATTCGTTGAACCATTTATCATTGCTATCAGGGTGTGGCGCCAATCGTACGTCATTATTGTAATCACCGTTTTCAAATAAATATCGAGAATCATGCAAAAAATTTTCATTATACCAATGTGTATAGCTCTTCTTGGCAAGTCGTAAGTCACCCACGGCTGTGTCATTGTGTAATGCAAAGTCATTGTGAAGTTCCCATAACTTAGCTGTTTCTGGAGAATATATGTAATTTCCTAGAAATAAATTAATTGCATCCTGTCGATTCTGATCCATAAATGAATTGGAATAGATACGCTTAATACTGTTCAACATATCCCTCGTGTGCGATGACCATTGGTTTATACGCCTATAGGAATCCATTGTGTTCACTAAATTTGAACCACCATATTGAATAGCAATAGTATCACCATGGTCATGAAATATTTCTGTGACAACATTGATCAAATCGGAATCATAATCTAGATTTTGGGTCCCAGTTATGATTTTTAAACTTCTCAATTGTTGAGTTAATGCTTCTTTGCAGATGATGAATTGTGCTGCATTTGTCCTGTCCAAACAATCAATACAGTTCGTTCTAATAATACCCTTCTGTAACTGGGTTGAGCTCAAATCAGTCCCATTATGGAAAAATCCTATTTGACTGACAGTAGTAGATGCAATCTTCAGAAGGGGCCCAATCACATCAAGGTTCTTTTTCGAATTCTTGGACATATCAAAGCTGAAATATTGCAATTTTTTGCCTTCCGGTAAAAACTGATCAAGGTATTTGATACAGTCCATAAAATACTGATTCAACTTCAGCTCCCTGGGTGTCTTTTCCTTTTGTTTAATCAAATTAAGAATGATTACCGGCAGGCCATATCTATGGAATAAGTTATTAAAATGTAACGCCGAACTTTGATAATATGGGTCATTCAAATTTATCTGGATTGGTGGTTTAGGTAATTTGTTCATATCTTGCGTCCAGTACAATGGAATTGATCCTCTGTGTTGGACAAAACTGGTGTACCGTGGATTATTATAAAATCCAAACTTTGGATCATGGAAAGATGTAATCAACATATCACTGACAATTTGTTCTGTTTCGATTTCATTCGCAACATTCCCCTTGTCATTAACCCCTCTCTTTAAGAATCTAGCTCCAGCAAAATGATGTGATCTTCGAGCAATGATTGTAATGTAGAATTTCCTTCCATAGATAGAAATATTGGCCTGGTCAATGAATCCATGAATTATTGGTTGAAACCACTCATAGGTAGCCACTTCGGGATTTTGCAAAATTGGCAGCAATAACAAATTATTCCATACAAATCTTTCATTATGATCAAAATTGTTAAATAAGTCGTTGTCATTGTTCGAACGATTTCCAAATTGATATTCGGTCGCATTCTTTTTGTTTCGAATAAAATTCGTCTGCAACGTATTAGTAATATCATAAGTATAGCTAAAATAAAAAGTCTTACTAAGATCCATATATTTGAAAATTGACAACAATCTCTCCTCATCACTTCCCTTTTCTGGACGTTTGTAATTACTTCCCAAGGGAATTAGTTTGGTTTCATCAATATGATATGTAAAATGTCCACCAAGTATGGCAACCTGGGAGCATTTTGTGATCAAGCATAGATAGTATCCCTTAGTAAATCTAATCAAGCCTAACATTCCATACCCTTGAGCAATTTTATGTATTCCTCCTTCAATCGATTCATCCAATCCATTCAACAATGCAATCATATCTTTTCTCGTATAAAAATAGTTTCGATCTTCAATAATAGATAACTCATTTGGATTTGCTTCGTCTTTACTAATTTCCATAATTCTAAACAAACTCTCTTTTGAATTACTTCCCACAATATACATTGTTGATCTAGAATTGTAAATTGTGAATCGTTGTAGAATAATTCGTTTATTTCCAAATTCTGGACTGCCATCGTTTTGTTGACTGTCTTCACCTTCTTCGTCTTCGTCTTCATCTTCATCCTCTAGATTTTCTTCCTGTATTTGTCGCAACTGTTCTCCTGGAACAACGTTCTTGTATTGTGGTTGTGGTTGTGATGAAACTGGTACATCTGTTTGGCCAGGTTGCATCCTTTCAATCTCACCAACGATTAGTTGCTTATCTATATTCAGCACATAGTTAATTGAATCCGAAATAGACTGACGACCACTTTGGTCGCCACTAGAATAACCAGATCTTGTTTTTGATTCACTATTCATATATGATTATTTATCAATCAGGTGCATGAATCGTGGGGACAGTGCGCTATATGGTTGGGATCTATGTACAATATTTCGGTTTTTTTATTTTTTTCTTGGTCGTTTTGGTTTCTGATTCGGACACCATCAAGAACACCAAAACAAAAATATTCCTTATCATTGTTTTTCTTAAATTCTGATAATGGTAATGAACTTGTTTGTTAATTGTAGCGGTGAGCCATATTTATTACAGTTCTCAGGGTTTTATTGTATGATATAATATGCCATTGGAAATTTTATGCTTTTTGTTGAAGAAATTCACATATTTGTTTAAATCATGCATGCATAATATTTACTCATAAATACTGCTATTTTGTATTCTACGAAATTTATATCATACAATACGACGAATACCTATAGAATACAACCAAAAACAATGAAAAGAAAGGAACAGAAATTAAAAGCTATGCAAGAAAAGAATTAGATGAAGTACAATGCCAAAGCAAATATTGAACCAGCAGCTATTGCAGGAATAGTGGCAGCAGCACCTCTGACGGTAGATGTAATAGTGGTTGTCCAAGAACCACTAGCAGAATTGGGTGTCTTGGAACTAGAACTTGAACCAGAAATCACGGTAGTAACTGAGTTAGAAGAGCCACTTTTGGTTGAAGATGAACTGCCCTTTGCAGATTTAGAACCTGAAGCAGAGGAAGATTCAGATCTGGAACCATTGGATGTTTCAGAACCAGAACCATTGGATGTTTCAGAACCAGAACCAGATTCTGTAGTAAATGCAGAATCACCTGCGTTTTCTCCAGTTTCACTTGGCTGAGAAGAATTAGTTTCATTGGAGCCAGATTCAGCATTCAGCCTATTATCAGAAGTATTAGAATTAGAAGCAGTAGCGGTTTTGTCGGCATTAGAATTGGAGTTATTAGAACTCTTGTCAGTATCAGTAGAAGCAGTTGAATCACCCTTGTCGCTTGTGGATGAGGGTTTAGTAGAAGCCGAACTGGTAGTGGAGCTGGTAGTAGAGCTGGTAAACGAACTGGTAGTGGAGCTGGTAGACGAACTGTTAGTGGAGCTGGCACTGGAGCTGGCCGTGGAGCTTGTTGATGAGGTGGTAGTGGAACTGGTGGAAGAGATTGTCGTAGAACTACTAGTAGAAGAATGTGATGTTTGAGCAGCAGCAGTGGTTCCAGTAGTAGCAGAATTACCACCATTGGTAGTAGCAGTAGAAGGAGAAGGCGTGTTACCATTATTTGATGAAGAAGAAGAACTGGAGGAACCACCAGAAGCACCAATACCACAGTAGTAGCTTCTAAGATCTTCAGCAGTGGTGCTATCATCATATTTAGCACAGTTACATTGAGCTAATTCAGACCAATATCCTTCATCGTTACATAAACATTTCAAAACTTCAGATTGGTTAGTAGTATCACTAGAGCCACCACATGAATTTTGTTTTGCCAATGCAGTAGAGCAATGGGAGTTACAGTTTTCATCAGCACGTTTAGCAGCAAAGGTAATTTTCAAAAGGGTGAAGAACAAGGTAGTTTTTCTCATTATTTGCAATAATATTTGAAGTTATATCTAAAGTAAAACAAAGAAACTTTCCAAAAAGAAAAAAAAATGGAAGATCAAAAAAGATGTTTTGTATGGCTATATTTATACAGATCCTTGAATGCAAAAGTTGTTACAGTTGTAACTTAAACTGTGTCATATTATTGGATAATAATCATTCAAATTGCAAATAGAAATTTTTTTTACCTGTTGCCAACCAATCTTACAAGAACTACTATACTATTTGTGAAAATCTCATGTACAATCTTGATAACATGTATGGGTGATCCATCTAAATGAATTTCAGGTTTATATTGTACTTTAGTTCCTGAATTATTTTCGTAAGCATTTAAATTAACATTCAGGTTATACTGATTGAAACGTTTGTGACAAGAACTACGTGTATCCTTGATAGTACTATAATACAGATAATATATACTACACGAGAAGTTTGTTACTGCAAAAAAAAAATAGAAAGTTAACCTAGAGTACTGGAACACATTAGTTGTGTTCTGAAATTTTGTGGTAAACCACGAATAAAAGGAGTCTTGTTTCCCATTTCCATTTCTAAAAGTTTGTCTTGGAAGTGAAAATTTCATAAACAAACTCCCTGTACCAACACGTAAGGTTCAATGCAGTAAGTTCGACTAAAACTTGGAATGTAAATATTGGCTTCAAACATGCTGCGAACTAGACCACAGATTATAGCGTGATTGTTTAGCGAACTGAGACAAAAATCCATGCATGCAACACAACAAACCAGGGCCAAATAAACAACGAATTTAAAAATAGAAATAAATAAAATTTGAATGCAGCTTGCTGCCCCCGGCTTTTTACCTGGGAGTACAGTATGAAAATATGTGAACAGCCAGTGTCATCGTTGTAAACTCTTTGAAATAACTGCAGTTAATGACCCTTCTCTATTAGTTGGTTTGTACAATATGCGCTTATTTTCCATTGTAATGCAAACATTGAAACGTGCTTTCTCCCAGTTGATTTTGATGTATCCAAACAGGCAAATAACACCATTTCAAATATTCAACATTTACCTGCACTTCCAGAAGTCAATCAAATAGGTGAAACATCACATAATGCACAAATCGGTTGAATCGCCGAAGCAAGATCAGAATCTCGGAAAATGAAAAGTAAAGAATGGAAAAAAAAATGCACCAACTAAAGAACATAGAGCAAAATCTGGTGGTAAATAATAAGAGAGTTGGGGAATTTGGTTCACAAGTATGTACTAGTCAGGGTAAATATTATACCATTTTCTTCAATTAACCTATTTGCTATTTTCATCTTCTTGTTCTTGACTGATTTCTTTAGCTCCACCACCAATATTTTCAACCAATGAATTGACCACCCAATCTAATTCATCTTTATTCAAATTTTTGCCAATAACACTTATTGTATTCACATGTAAGTTCATATGTGGATAACTACCTAACTTCAAAATTCCTTTACCAAATTTCTCGTCACATTCTTTTTGTAATCCAGTTAAGAATGGTGCTAATTGGGTTTCACCGCTTTTGGTAAGAACATATCTTCTAGTCAAGTTTGATGATACTGCTCTAGCTTGTAACATTGGTTTCATATCTTGGATGAGCTGGGTAAATAATTGGGGAACACCAGGAAGAATATAAACCTGTTCATTGAGCTCCACAATAGGAAACCATAATTTGTCATCCATGAAATATTTTTCAACTTTAACAGATGAATTGGATGGTGTTGGACTTGGAATGGTTGCCATTCTATAAAATGCATTCTTTTGCTCTGGGTTCAATTTGTTAAGATAATCACCACGAATTGAATTCATTCTATCTACAACGTCTTTGTCTAATTTACAATCAACCTTGAAATAGTCACTAATCACATCGTAGGTAATATCATCATGTGTACTGCCTAAACCACCTGATGTTACTATGAAATCTAAATCATCTTTCATTAATGTACCAAGACATCTTTTAATATCATCTTCATCATCCCCACATACAATGGTTCTTTTCAATGGAATAGATAAGTCGTTAAAACAAAATCTGGCAAAGTTATATGAATTAGTGTCGAGGATTTTACCGTTCAAAATTTCATCACCAATAATCAAACATCCTGCACTTCTAATGGCTTTGCTTGTTACTTCTCCTTTAGTCATTCTAGTCAATGTATGGTACAACAAACGGTTCATGAAATATTAGAAAAAAAGAATCAATACCACCATTCAAATTGAAAAGAGAAGAGATCGTGGGAAATATTCTTGATTATTGCGGAGGAATGATTCTTCGAAATTCAACAGAAATCTGTAACTCTCGGAAATCGGGGGAAAAAAATCAAAAAAAAAAGTCCCAAGACCTGCATATCAATCGGCTAAACCGATCCGACACTTAGTTGGGCGTAATTGATAATCGTGAAATTGAATTGTTTGCTTATTGGTATAGTTAATGTAGACACAGATCTCTAGTTAAGATAGACAAACAGTATAAGGTCATTGTAGTGACAGAGTCGTTACCGGTTAACGATTACATTAAAACTGATACTATGCGTGTTTTTCAATAGTCAATATAGGAAGTATTGTTCACTTTAGATTTGAGATAAACTCTTCAGGGTAAGAGATAGCACACATTGTTGCAACTAATAATCCACTTGGCTTATAATCATATCGTTTTCGTTATTTATTTACCATCCAGATGGTAAATTGCAACACTTTGATTGGAACGATCAGACGCGTTGTTTATTATCTATACGCGCAACACCAAAATTATTCTTGAAAAAAAAAAAAAAAAGAAATTATTCACGAGCCAATATATTCGACTATACCCAACCATAAGCAACAATGAGTTCAAGTGGAGCTGAGTCCGAAAGAGAGGAATACTATGATAGAGAAGACTTGGATGGGTTTATAGATTACAGTGATGAAGAAAATCAACAACAAGTTTTAGAGAATCAACAACAAGAATTACAACTCAACTCCGATGGTGAACTTGAAGAACCAGAAGAAGACAGAATAAGGAAATTAACAACTACATTAAAACCAAATGAGACACAAGCACAAAAGTTATTGAAAGCACATATATCAGTTTTGGTTTCTGCATTAGGTGGTCCAGATCACACTTCAGATATTCAACCACCTCCATATAAACTTGGACATGATGCCCTTGCGTGTCTTAAAGATATCAAACGATGGATTAGAGCCGTTGATGAAAAGAAAAACAACTATGAAGTTGCATTGGCTTGTGCTGAGACAGGTCTTGTACCAAATGATTTGTTGGTTATTTTATGTCAATGGGAAGATAAAATGCAAAAGAAACAAAGTATAATGAACAAAACAACCACGGAAAAGACAATGTTGGCCTGTCTCGAGTTGCTAGTATTATTAACGTGGCCAGTAGAATTTAGTAAAGAATTATCTGAAACTCAAAAACTACTTTTCTCAGATATTAAAAAAGTTCACATTATATACAAGAAACAAATTTTAACTTACAATAATGGTCAGCTATTAAAGGCAGTAATCAGATTGGTTTTACCAACAATTGCAAAATCCAGAATTGATCGTGAACCACGGGATAATCAGGTATTGAGATTGGTGTTGTATCTCATTCGAAATTTATTAGCTATTGAACCAGCAAATCAATCTATTTCTGGTAAATCATCCGGTAAAGGATCAACTGCATTGGCATCAGACTTACCAGTAGGTGTTAGTCAAGATGATATTTCCATTAGTCATGTATTGTCAGTTTTCAAAAAGAATAAAGTTTTGATGCTTCTTTTAACAATATCTGGTTCATTAGGTGTTGAATTTGATAATGAAATGTTTGGGGAAATATGTTTGGAATGTATTTATTTGATGGTAAAGGGTATGTCAGCAACCGATGTATTAGTTAAAAAAGAATTTTCCAAACCAGTTACTACGTCAACTACTGTCACTAATGATCCGGATTCTGTACCCTATGCCATCAACGCGTCACAGCCACTTGAATCTGTTACCACGACCCTAGGATTACAATTACAAGATTTGTTAAGTACCGAGTCAAAGAAAAAGAAAATCCAAACGCAGAACATTTCATCTAGACATGGTAGATTTGGGTCATTACTTTCTATTCGATCATCAGATTCCAATTCATTTGTTGTTTCAGGTCAAGAAGCATTAATTGATGCTAATAGTTCTATGGCTAAATTAGATAAATCAAAAAAATGGAAATCAATCAATTATTTTAGATATGATTCAGATAATTATGTTAAGACAACTTTTCCAGTTTATCTTAATGTCACAGGACAAGGGATTATGAATACTTTTATTGAGCAATTTTTATCAGGTGGTTGTTTCAACAATTTAATTGAGTCTATGGGTTCCAGATTAACTAGTCAATCTGATTTAGCAATGGTTGATGAATTATTCGTTGCAAGCTATTTTTTCACAATTTCATGGTTTTTAAGTTATCAAAGAGAGAAAATTGCGTTGAACCCAGACGATCATGATTTGAATTATGGATCAGTTGGTGCGGCATTAAGTGAAGTTAATTTTGTTTTAATTATAAGTTATTTTAGAGAATCGTTCACTCTGAAAAGATGGAACTCATTACATGTGGCGATGATTTGTTTCCGAGAATTATTACAGATTTCAAATTCTATATTTGGTAAGAAGAAAATAAAGGATATTGATTTTGAAAATGACGATGGAATGTCCCAACATGAAGTGGATAGAGAATTAGCTGAAGGGATTATTAGAAAATTATTTTCTTTTAGAGATTTCATAAATATTATTATTCAAATTCCTCAAACTGCAGCAAAACATTCTCCGGATTATCTTCGGGTTTCAGTTTCTGTGGTGCATATAATATTGAAAGCATTTGAAAGTTTTGTTAATGAAGATGTACAATTATATATCCAATCGAAAAGAAAACGTAACAAGAAGAATCAGAAACGACTTAATAATTTGGATAAAGCTACTGAAGATAGATTAAGAGATGTGATTTATGCATCAGATGAAGAAATGGATAAAACAAGTGCAAGGGAAATTACTCAAGAACGTAAATTAGATTTTTCCAAAACGGAAGCAAGATTTTTCCATCAAGCAATTGTTTCTACTTATATTAAATACTTGTCAAGGTTTGAAGATTTATCTGATCAAGAAATTAAAATCTGTATTAGTTATTTCCATAGATTATTTGTTGTAAGAAAAGATTATACAGGGTTATACCGTTTGGATTTCATGCAAGTATTACATAGATTAAGAAATTTCTTACCAAGAGGTAGTTCCATCAGATTGAGAGTTGAAGAGTTTATTTATTATTTTATGAAAAAATTCAAGCTGGCGTTGGAAAGATTTCCAATACCACTTGAAATATTATTTCCAAGATTTGAAGATCAGGAAACAAGAATGTTTTTAGCTACTGGTGAGTTGTTTGAAAAGCAAGAACAAGAATCATCTACTCGTGGTCCAAGACTTGCTAAAGAATTAGAATTTGTTCGTGATTTTAGTTTGGATGAAAAAATCAAGATTCTTGTTAGTCAATTATATATTCAAGAGAAACAAACATTGATAAAGTGGTTAATTTCCGAATTAGAAAGAATTGTCAATGACAGGATTTTGGATTCCGAAGCCATAATTGAATTAAATGGCTCCAAACAGTTCCGTCGTTTATTTATTAATAACGGATATTTACGATTATTATTAAAAATTATTGGATTTGATTTACCATTTACAATGGAAGAGAACCCTGAATTACCAACAAGTATTGAGAGAGAGTATTTGACACAAGTCACAGATTTGATCAAGAAATGGAATTATAGTCAACCAGTATTATTTGAAGATGATAAATCTCCTTCATTTTTCTTACGTACTAGAGAATCAGGATATGATGAAGATGAAGATGATGTTGAATATGATGCTAAATATGATCCTGATGATGAGTCAATTGCTTTTGAAACACAAGCTAATCCGGAATCTACTAATTTTGCTGTTTCTCAATTAGATCAATTGGATGAATTAGAAAGTCAATTACTGCTTCTGCTGCAAAGGGAAAAAGATGGACATTTAAATAAGGATCATGTTCGAGGTAAGGCAAGAAAGAAGAGGAACAATACGTTTAATGATGAATCACGTAAACAATCTAAGACAAAGGCAAAACCTCATGATGGTAATCGTATTAGACGTAGAAGAATTCCAAAGGATCTTTTAGATGATGATGATTCAAAAGTTATTAAATCAGCTGAATTTATTAATGATTCAGATGATGAATCAGATGATGAAAAAGATAGAATATTTTTTGAAAGAGAAGAAAGAATGAGAAAATTAGTTGATAATATTGGTGGAATTGCAACATCATCTCAATTACAAGAAATTCAAAAACTTTGGAAAAATTTAGAAGCTAATGGTAGTGATAAAACAGCAATTTCTGTTGCCGAAGCAGTTAAACAAGTTGGATTATTTGTAACTGAAAGTGATAATGACGAAGTTGAAAATGATAACGAAAATTTGAATGCACAAATTCCAAGCCAAATATCACGTACTTTAATCTCACCAATTCCAGAAACAAACTATGATGATGATGATGATGAAGATGAAGAACTAGGACAAGTTTCCAATGAAACTTCAGATACTTCCGATGTAGAATCAGAAGTTGTAACTTCAAAGAGAAAATTCGATGATATTAACGATGATGATGATGACGAAGAAGAAGAAGAAGAAAGTGTTGCAAATGTGCATTCAAAAAGAAAAAGAATGGTTATTACTGATGATGATGACGAAGAGTAAATAGGTTTACACAGTTACATAGAAAAAGTTTGAGATTCGAGAGTGAGCAATATTACCAGGATGATTATTATTGTCATATTAATGCAAACTTATGATACATAGCTATATTTGATACCGCCAATAGGGATTAAGAATTTTGATGTGTATGGCACTAGTTCGGTTTTCGTAGAGACATCGATTTTTGTTCAAATATTTTTGTTCATTTGTCTAAACAATTTCTTTCGAATAATCAGAGAATGATTCAAGTTTATAAAATTTTACATACATACTTATATTATACAAATCATTTGAGGTTATAAACATGGCTCTACGGCTAATTTTGATGTTGTGGCAAGTTTCGAAATGTTTTTGGGGGTTTTGGTATTTGAGAGAAAAATTCTTTTGAGTGATTTTCAAACTTTTTCTATGTTTTACTGTACTAATGAATAATAATATATCACGTGAGTGTTAGTCACCTGTGGTTTTTATTTTTTTTTTTTATCAACCAAGCCGTCTCTCCTGAATTAGGACGACGAAATTTTTTTGATCTCTTTTTCTTTTTTTTTCGTTCTCTGATACATTAAAAACTTTGATTGGAAAACAGGCAACATCGTAGCAACCCACCCCACCACCACTTAATATTACCATCATTACCATGTCATCCGAAGCCGCGATTCAACAGTTAGATTCAGCATTGCTGACTATGTATTCGAATGCACCACAAGATGCTAAAATGACAGCTACTCATTATTTAGAAAATTTTCAAAAATCAACTGAAGCATGGCAGATTATTCTTGAAATATTAAATAATCAGGAAAATAACAATATTCAATTAAAATTATTTGCTGCTCAAACTTTAAGATCTAAAATTATTTATGATTTATCTAGTCAATTTACTGGATTAGAAAATTATGAATTATTGAAAAATTCATTACTTGAAATTATGATTAAATATAATCAACCAAATGAAAAATTAATTAGAACTCAATTATCAATTGCATTATCTCATTTTTTATTACAATATCTTTCTTGGAAATCACCAATTGGAGAAATTTTAACTCAATTAAATCAAGATCCAACTAATGTTTTTATATTATTGGATTTTTTAAAAATTTTACCAGAAGAATTATCTGATGTTAAAAAGACTAATTTAACTGATGAAGAATTTAATAGTAGGACTAAAGAATTAATTACTGATAATGTTGAACAAATATTATTATTATTGAAAAATTTAACTGATTCATCAGGAAATAATTCATTAGTTTTTAAAAATGCAATTTTAGATTGCCTAAATAGTTGGATTAAAGAATTTCCAATTGATCAAATTTTACAAATTGATTCATTAGTTAATTTGATTTTTGGTAGTTTATCAAATGATGAAAGTTTTGAAAAAGCAGTTGATTGTTTAATTACTATTGTTAGAGAAACCAGAGATTTAGAAAATTATGAAATTATTGATGCATTATATCAACAAGTTTTAAAATTAAGTGAATTTATTGGTGATAAATTAAAAGATGATGAATATGTTGATGGATTAACTAGATTATATGTTGAATGTGGAGAATCTTGGGTTACTTTGATTGGTAAAAATAGTAAACATTTCAAACCCCTTGTATTAATTATTTTGGAATGTACTAAATATGAAGAAGATTTGGATATTGTTAAATATACTTTTCAATTTTGGTATCAATTAAAGCAATTGATTACATTACCAAAATTCCAAGAATCTAAAGCTGAATTTAGTGATGTTTATTTATCATTAATTTCCATCATTATCAAACATTTGACTTATCCAATTAGTGATAATGATAATGATTTATTTCATGGTGATAAAGAACAAGAGGATAAATTTAAAGAATTTAGATATGAAATGGGAGATGTTTTAAAAGATTGTTGTGCAGTAGCTGGTGCTACTAAAGCATTACAAGTTCCATTTGAACAAATTCAAAATATAATTTCAAATTCTCAAGGTCATTGGCAATATTTAGAAGCTCCATTATTTTCTATGCGTACCATGGCAAAAGAAGTATCATTAAAGGAAAAAACCATTTTACCAACAATTATGTCATATTTAATTCAATTACCTGAACATCCTAAAATTAGATATGCTGCAACTTTAGTTTTGGGTAGATATACTGAATGGACAGCTAAACATCCTGAATTTTTAGAACCACAATTGAATTATATTATTAAAGGATTTGAAATGGCAGGAGATAATAATAATGATATTATTATGGCTACATCACATGCATTAATGTATTTTTGTCAAGATTGTTCAGAATTATTGGTTAATTATTTGGAACAATTATATATGTTGTATGGTCAAGTGAAGAATAAAATGGATCTTGAATCTAATTATGAATTAGCTGATGGATTAGCTCATGTTATTTCCAAAATTCCTCGTGAAAATATGTATAAAACCACAGAAATGTTTATTGAACCAACTATTGAATTATTGACTAAAAATTTAAATGAACAAAAGAATGATAGTACTAATAAATTAATTGCTGATGAAATTGAAATTGTTAGTATATTTATTGATGTATTAAAATGTCCTGAATCTGATTGGGATAAACCAAATTATCCAATTGCTGATTTATTTATTGATAAAATTTGGCCATTAATTAAAGAATTATTAATTAAATTTGGTAATTCATTAATTGTTAGTGAAAGATGTATGAAATTATTAAAAAGTGGAATTAAATCATGTAGTTTATTTTTAACAAGAATATTACCTGATATGGCAAATTTATTACATGAAGGATTTCAAAAGAATCAATTTGGATGTTATCTTTGGGTTACTGGAGTACTTATTCGAGAATTTGGGGATGAATATAATACTAATGAAGAAATTAAACAATCAGTTTATGAATTTGGTATTCAACAAAGTATTACAGTATTTGAAATATTATTTTCTAAAAAATCAGAAGAAGAATTTAAAAGTATTCCTGATGTTATTGAAGATTTTTTTAGAATGATTAATGATTTATTAATGTTTTTCCCATTTAAATTAATTCCAAATATTGAAATTTTAAAGAATATTTTTAAATCAGTTAATTTAACATTAAGTTTTGTTAATGAATTTGATGCAATTATTGCTTGTGTTCATTTTATGATTGATTTAATATCATGGGGATTACCAAATCCACCAATTTCATTATTTGAAATGGGAGATACTACTCCATTAAAACAAACTATTCAAGAATTTTTAATGTTGGATAATCAAGGAGGTGAATTATTAAAAATATTAATTAATGGATTATTATTTAAATTTCATCCTGATGTTAAACAAGATGTTAATGATTTAATAATTAAAATATTGGTTGTTGTACCAAATTTTGAAATTTCATTAGGATGGTTAAATGAAATTGTTTGTGGATTACCTAATGCTAATCAAAAAGAAATTGATAGATTATTAAATGTAATTAAGGTTGCATTACCTAACAAAGATAATAGAAGAGTAAGATCAGCATTAAGAGATTTCATAAGTTGGTATTCACGAAAAAATATTACCCCTAGATCAGAGTTTTAATCAACAAAGTAATTATATGAATATATATACTCATTGTGTGTATAGTTTGTTAATCAACGAAAAAACAAGGAGTATGTTGAAGGTGTTTATAATAATAAATGACAGATGAATTGGATACTTTAGCTCATGCAGGAGTAATGTGTAGATAAAATGACACATATCTAATAATTAAATGATGTTTAATTAAAACTTGCAGTTGAATGATTTAAAAATAATTGTAACATTTTGGTATAGCCACTATAATTCTTATAATCATTCTTTATTTTTCATCCATTTTATTACTCCAAGAAATTATTTCTCGTAATCTCTCTCAATTTTAATAAAAAATTTCATTGTATGGGTCAAAGCAAAAAAAAAAAAAAAAAAAAAAACAATATAAATTATAAATTTTCAATCCTTTGCCTTTTGCTTTTACTTTTACTTCCTTAACGAATTGCTAATTTATAATTTACAAATATAATGTCAAAAAACGAATATTTTGATAAACCATCAGGAGCACCACCTAATTACGGTAATCAACAACCAAATTATTCACAACAAACTCAAGATAGAGGAGCGTTTAGTCATAATCCACCACCACCACCACAACAACAACAAGGATATCATCAACAACCACCACAACAAGGTTATTATCAACAAGGTCCACCACCACCACAAGGTCAATATTATCAACAACATCAACAACCTTATTATCAGCCTCAACAACAACAACAACCAATGTATGTTCAACAACAACCTAGATCTGGTGGTACTGACTCTTGTTTAATGGGTTGTCTTGCTGCCTTGTGTGTTTGTTGTACTTTGGATATGTTGTTCTAGGAAACAGTTGTTTTTTAAATCTAGAATTTTACTTATCTTGTTTCTTTTTATTATTTTTTAATTCAATTTTTTTTTTTATTCTACGTTGTTCAAATATTTAAAAATCAATTCATAAATTGTTTTAATTTTACATTTATTTCATTTTCCTTTCTATTATTATTAATTGATTAAATTGGGAAGGATGGTTATCTACAAGTTTTATAATCATAAATACAATTGATATAACTATATAGATTCAATAGTTCATTTACCAAAGATGATAGTTAAGTAAAGTAAAATAAATATACATAATCATTAATTTAATCAATAAAATAGAAAAAAACCTCCACAATTCAAAATTGAATATTTTCCCTTGATTTATTACTTGTACTGTTACATGTGTAAATTGATGTTGACTTCAAAAAAAAATTTAATTAAGCTATCCGCATTGATCGGATCTAAATGTCACATAAACATAAAAACAAACCCAACCTACAAAATCAAGGGAAAGCTTTGGTCGACGAAAAGTTATAACCGATGTTACGACCGATAAAGAAATTAATTAACCTTAGTAAAAGCTTAAATTATATTAAGCACATAGCCCATTTCTTAATCATTTTTGCCTTCTAAGTGAAATTGAGGATTGATATTTCTTCTTTTCTTTGCCTCTTTCCCTCCCCCCTACTGATGGAGGAAAACGTGACTTGGTGGAGGTAGGGGGGAAGAAAGAATGAATGAAAATTCAAAAAGGTAAACACAAAATTTGATCATCCAATATTAAAACAATTACGTAATTGAAATGAATAGTACCAACATACACGACTCATTAAATTGTATTTCTTTTTTTCTTGTTTCATTTTGCTCCTGTACTAAAATTTTAGACAAACTAAAATTGTCAATCACCAGAGGGATAAAAGATAAGTGATTAAAAATAAAGCCATCCTCTTCTATTCTGTTATATCTTTTAAGGGGAAAAGGGGCTTGAATTATAGGGAGATTATGTATATGTATGTATGTATATATATATATATATATATATAAATGTGTATTAAAACCGAAAATAATGAATGAAAAGAAAACCTAGTAATGAATGAACAATAAAAAGCAAAAAAAAAATATGCAAATATCTAATGGAACATCGATTTGAGAAAAAAACGTATTAACCATTTACGAATACGAAACGAAAACAATTAAAAATCATGTAGTAATGATTTATGTGGAGATGGGAAGAATCAAAGTGTCTATAAAATGTGATGACGAAGTAGAAAAAACAAACGAATAGATGGGCCATGAATGATCCTCTAACAAATAAGACAAGTTAGATGAAATGGGGGGGACTATGGCGATGATTGAAAATTGTTGAAAAAAAAATTTTAAAAAATAATACAAAAAGGGAAATCATGATTGATGAATAGTAAATTAGTCCCTGAAGGGGAGTTGTGATTCTTTTTAAACAGGACTTAATTTCTCAATTGCTCTTTCTTTAGTAACTGATCTTTTTCTTTTAATGATATTTATAAATAATTTAATGAATGTATAAATAAGAAATAATAAAATTGTTAAAAATATTAATGTAAATAAATTATCTAATTGAAATATATTGGATAATGAGCCCAAACAACCTAAAGAATGGTCTGAATCTTGATAAAATTTATGTTCTTCTAATAATGATTTGTCGTTTTGAACTGCAGGAATCATAATGATGATCTATGGAAATAATTATGAAAAAGTAAAAATGAATCAAATAAAATAATAATTAACAGAGGTATTAATCAGATTAGAATAAATTCTAATAATTACTTTGAAAAATAAAAACTCAAAGAAATGCCAATGTATTTAAATATCATCGAAATTTAAAAAAAAAAAATTTAAAAAAAAAAAAAAGGTAACAAAGAGAAATACTTTTAAAAAACAAAAATGAATGTAAATTCTATAAAAGTTTTTTTTTATTTTTTTAATTATTGACTTAAACATAAACAAACACATCTACTTTTATTAATAAAAAAAAAAAAGAGTAAATGTAAATGCATGGTTACGATTAATGTCTGTATTGTAGATTTTGAAATTATTACTTACATAACCTTTGGTTAATACTGTAACATCACAATATAATCATTTTTGCACCTTTTTTTTTCAAATAGACTGCATATTAGTATGGCTACAGGAACCAACAACAATAAACAAAACTCAATGTGCAGAAAATTGACTTTCCTATGATCAATTTACACGACTTTGACTCCCCTGTGGTCAATTTACACGACTTTGTTTTTTTTTCAGAGTGATAGGGAAAACATTAAAAAGATGAGTTTATTCATCATTGCTAATTAATGTATACAATATTTTAACAATCACCTTAAGGGGGTAAGGGTAGTGGAGAGAGCAAAGTTTTTTTTAAGTGATTCAAGTTAGTACTTTAAACACACAGGGGGAAAAGAAGAGTAGAATGAGGCATATAGTTACATACCAAATTACGAAATTTTGTTGTTTACACTGTGTACTACTAATTATAGACAAAGTTTTGTATTGATTTTGAGCCATCTCTTCTTCTTCTTTTTCTTCTTCTTCTTCTTTTTCTTGTTTTTGAATTTCACTCACAAAGATTTTATTTAATTTTTTTTTGCATGATAAATTTACATTATTATCTAAGGGAGTTTGTAAATATTTCAATTTTATTCATAGATTGTTTATAAATTGATTAAATTTAGAAACTACAAAAAGAAAATAAAAAATTTTCTCTCTCAATAAGCAAAAAAAAAAAAAAAAAAAACAAAGAGCCGTGAATGAACGAGTTCAATAAATGGAACAAGAGAATTTTACATAATCCAATTCAAAACCCATATCTCCTTCTTTTGATGTTAAACATTTTCAATGTTATTTCAAATATGTTAATCTTGAATTCAAAATATTTCTAAAAATCTGTAATTATTATTATTATTTGAGTTTCGAGGCTAATCTTTAAAGATTGAAATATTTTTTATTTTTTTTTTGTATTTTCAATCGATGGATTCTACGAAAAAATGGGCATTATCTACATCAAGGGTAAATATTGTACCCATTACATAACCGGAATTTTATTTCTTTTATTTTGTGTATAATCCACACTTACTGTGTAACTGTGTAGTTAGGAGAACAACCAAGCAAGCAAACTAACAACCAATCAATATTTCCACACCACACTCACACTCACACTCACACTTACACTTGTACACAAAAAATCAACACTTAGTAATGATTGTTCTTTATTGGGTAAATTAATTGCAAGTTCTAACACAAACAATATTACTTTTAATGGTTTCCCTTTTTTGTCACTATTAGTTCTACTTTTAGTTTTTTGTTATTGTTTTCTCCTTAATTAGTTGCCTTATTGTTTTCTAAATTTACACATAATTAAAAACATACAAAACTTTTTGGTTATATCATAAGTTTATTTTTATACATCTCTTCTTCTCTTTGTTTATTCTCACCACTTCCACCCCTCCACAAACCACTTTGCCCCTTCCCTCTCCCTCTCGTTCCTCATAATGTTAAGTTTCTATATGTAAAGTTGACTAACAAGACGAAATTCATTCAACTTCTCATGCAAGTAATATAACCGAATTTGTACTTACATTTGCATTTGCATTCGCATTATTTTGGGAATTTCATATTTCCTCTACTTAACTTTACTAGCAAATAATGTACATATCCAAGCACAGTTGTCGTATCATTCTCCAAAAAAATTACTTGCATTTAACCCCAAAAAAAACATTCTATTCTTAATGGCTTATTTTCAGACGTGTGAAACCCAAAATGAATTTACACCATACAATAAAGAAAGAACTCTCAGCGAACACGCTAAAATATAGGGAGGAAAAAATTTTACTTACAACCTCAATCTCAATTCCAATCCCATCAGAATGGTTAAGGTTTATCATTCTTCATAACCTCCCTTTGTCTTTTTTGATTGATTAAATGACATTACCATTAACGGTAAGGAATTTTTTATTAACATTTAAAGAATTTTTAATTGTTTGGTTAAATCAAATCCTTTATTATAATAATATTTATGATCATCTAATATTTGATAAATTCACATCATTTGATCTTGTCATTTATAAAAATCGACATCCTAATTTAGATCAATATATTGATCAATTATTTATTAATATAATTAATGAATTAATTATACATCGAACAAAATCTAAACATTCTAATGATGATGATGATTCATTTAATGGATTATATAATATAAATTGTTTGATTTATAATGTTGATACAAATACCATAATTAATAAATATACCATTAATTTTCATCAATTTATTATTAATTTACAAGAAACTATATTTGATTTATCTTTAAATTCAATTGATAATTCATCTAAATTAAATATTGATAATTTAAATTGGAATGAAATAAATACTCAATATAGTACTATTTTATTTCATCATATACAAAATTTAAAAAAATTCCAAAAAAAATCCCAAAATTTAAACTCAAATAATTTTTTTTTAAAAATAACAGTTGATGTTGATAAACTGTTATATATTAATAATAATAATCCTCATGGTTCAAATTGGATAAGATTAAATAATGGTGATGATGATGATTCTTTAACAAATATAACATTTACACCTATTGGTCAAGTTGATTTAGATATATTGAATTTTAATTGTTATAATGAATCATATTTATAAGGTATTATTAAAACTCTCTGAGCTTTATTGGTTAGAAATTTTAATAATATACGTATATTGTTTATTTATGTGACATAGTGATACTTACCAAGATTGGTAGCACTCCGAATTGAGACCTTGTCAAATATTGTTGATATACGGCTAAACCATTAGCTACTTCAGCCGATAATAAGTCCAACTAAACATACATGGGATATATAGCGTATCGCCTGTAAGGTTAATTCTAAGTGATGAACCCAGAGGCATTCTTTTACTCTCTCTTATTAACTTCGCTTGATGAAAATATTAAAAGCATATATCCAAGCAACAGAATGCCTTCTTACTAGCAACATACATGTACACTTTTAGCGTGATGTAATCAAGTCTTATATTTATGAAATTGCAGAATCAAATATGTGTGAATCACGTGGAAACAGACGCGGAATTAAGAATTTGAAATTTGAAGTTTGGGTATTATCTCCGCTTGGTAGAAACTTTTTTTGTAAGAATTAACCCGTTTATGACCGGGTACTATAACTAGAGATATTTTCCATGGATACAAAAAAAAAAAAAAAAGGAAAAAAATAATACTTTGCAAACATTTAAAGATTTATACATATATACACAAACTTCCTTGCCATATAAAAATGACAGAACCAGAACTACTGCCAGATCCTGATTTAGTTTCAGTCACGACCTCAAAACCCAAACAGAAACGTAATAGATTGACTTTGAATTGTTTCAATTGTAAACGAAGAAAAATCAAATGTGATAGACAACTGCCGTGTCAACAGTGTATCAAATCTAGATTACCTTGTGAATATCAACAACCAGATTGGGACAGCACCATCAACAACAACAGCAACAAGAAACGAGATGCAAATGAATCAAATATAATGAACTTGGGTGTCCCTGATCAATATATTCAAAATATGTACCAAGCGGAATTACAAGAATTGAAAGATCGAATTCGTGATTTAGAAGCTAGTCAACAAACTGTCAAACGTGCCAAAATCGATTCTCCAGTAACATCAATTTCACAAATCAAAATGTATAAATATGATCCTGAAAATAATCCAACATTTGTGGGAATCAATCCTTATCCTAAGGAAAATGAAACAATCAATTTCTATGCGGGATATAATTCAGTATATGTTACTGCTGTATCAAGAAGATATAATGCTGGTCCATTTTCGTGGCTATCTATAATGAAAAAAGATCCGGCATTAAATAGTGGATGGAAATATACCAAGGCACAAAGGGCAGAACATATCAGTCATTTAAAGAAAGTTGCTAGAGATGCAAATGAACCTGATTGTGCATTAGAAATAAATAATCCTTCTCATGCCCATTTAAAATCTGAACTTCATGAAACAGATCCAAAACCCAAATCTGAACCTTTAAGACAAAAGGTTGATGAGGAATTTCATGCTATGGCGATGGATAGAGATGGATTTAATGATTTTCGTCTGTATGGAAAAATCAAGAAAACTTCAAAATCATCAAAGAAAAATAATACTAATAATAATAATAATAATCTGAAAATTAAAAAAACAGGTTCAAGTGATGAATCTTTGTCCAATATTGTTTCCATGAACAAACATGGTATATCATTGGGGTTGACTGTTTATGAAGGAACTATAGATAAGGAATTACAACTAATTGAAAAAGTATCAATGGTAGTGCCTAAACAGAAAATAGTTTGGACATTAATTAATAAATTCTTTGCAAAAATATATCCATTTATGCCAATAATTGATGAGACAGAGTTCAAAAGGGAAATATCCAGAATGTTGGGACCTGAAGGGTATGATGAAGTTGCCGTTGAAGTAACTGTTGAGAAAAGATTGGATTTTGCCTATTTGGGTATATTGTTGGTTATATTACGAATAACATATTTATCGTTATTTCTGAACAGAAATTGTGTAAATGAAAATAATCTCAATACTACCGATCCATCAGTTAAGGCACAAGAGTTGAAGTATTTGTTATCAAATCCAGTAAATATCACTCTAGTGAATATGGCACAGGAATGTCTTGAACAATTTGATTTTATGAGAAGAACCAACTTTATTGTATTGCAATGTGCATTTATTCTTAAACTATACCGAATGTTTGCTCCTGAAGATGGTGATGGTGCTGATGAAGGAGATTCTCAAACTTATAATGCTATGTTGATTCAAATGGCTTATTCCATGGGTATTAACCGTGAGCCACTGAACACCAATGATGATTTCTCTGATGACTTGAAAACCAACAATATTCAACGGAAGATTTGGAATTATTTGATCGTATCTGATCTTTCCCAAGCTTACCGATATGGGAATCCTTTAAATATCGACAGAAAATACTACGATACTGCTTTACCGTATTATATTGAAGGAAATGAGAATATTCAAGATGTTGAAATGGAGAAACATATAGTGGGGATGTTTCCATACTTTGAAAAATATTACAATATGCTTCATGATATGTTAGACATAACTTTGGATATTAAAGGACAAATTCAAATATCTGAATTGACTTCCCAAATAAGTGAATTTGAAATATTTTTAAACTCGAATTTTGGAGTATTGAAAACATTCCTTGTACCATTTGATGAAAAAGTCTATGATTATTCATTTATCAAAATTATGATTTGTCGAAATTACATCAATGCTAAAATATTTCTAAATACCATTTTTTATCATTTATTTTTACATTATGAAAAGCAACAAAATGCTGAATTTGCTTATTTTTATTTAAAGAAAATTTTGGCATGTGAAATTGGTGAATTTTTTCCCAGTGTATTTCATTTGATTGGAGATAACCATATTAATTTTGGAGAAGTTGCAGATCTTATGCTCAACCCTACTATTGAAACTATGATTCATAAAAGTACTGATTTGAATGTTGCCATTTTGATTAGGCTCAACAGTAGTATTTATCAAATGAAACATGATCCAAATCATCATGAAAAGCTATTATCTAATCAAACATATCGTCTAAAATTAGCTAAACTTATCCAAGCTGCTTTGCATTTGAGAAAAGTATGTGATTATTTTGTTGCAGCCATGTCCAAATTAAGTCAGAGATATTTTCATGCTTGGAGGATAACCAAGACGCATACTTTTGTATTGGAAAGTATTAGTCATGATGATTTTTATGCTGCTCAAGATCCAGTAACCACATTTCTTGATTTATCCGATGAACAATTGACAGAATTTACAAATTTGATAGGTTCCAATCTTCACGAGAATTGTTTCAAAAGGAAACCATCTTATAAGCATATCAAGAAGGAGGTAGACCGTGTTTCAAATATTCGAGAAACAGCTAAAACAGAATTTACACCAACTCCTACATCAACACCAATACATACACCAATGCAAACACAAACACAAGCACAAACCCCGGTTCCAATACAAACAGGTACAAATGTTTTCTCTTCTCCGTCTGATATTATGAAAGTTCAATCAGTCGTCGATAATTCATTAACTACGGGCCCAGTCAAAGCAGGTGCATTTTTGGATGATTTTGATTGGGAGAAAGGTTTTAATATTGTTAGTAATCCTGATATTGATAACTTATGGTTGCAAATGGTCCAAATGAGAAACAATTCATCAACAGATTCAATGAATAATCATAACAATAATAATCATAACAGTGTGAATAGTAGTGATATGAATTATAGTACAGTTAGTTCTATGGGTGTTAATGGAGAAAATCCAATGACACCTACCAGTGTATTAAATTATAATTCAAATGTTGATCAGTATAAACAAGATGCCAATAGATTATTACGTGAATTTGAAATTTTCGATACTTTACCATTTGAAAGGTATTTTGGTAGTGGTCGAGGTATGTAATAATGTGTATTTATGTGGAATGTATATGTATTTTTATTTTTATTTTTGGTACATTAGTCAGTCGTTATCATTTAGCTCACTTCAGTTCAAGTTTTTGCTTGACATTCACTTGCTGTTATATAACTTCGGGATAAAAAGTAAGATACTCTTCTTAAATGTAAAACCTGAATAGTCGTTACTGTAAAATTACATTTCTCGTTGATGGTCTGGGTAAACATTATATACACAAAAAAAATCTTTCAACATTACATTTTGCCGTAAATCTGTGACTTGCCAAAACTGGACAAACTACAACAAAATACAATTTTGGTAAAATCAATTGTCGTATTTTTTTATACACAATTTAACTTAATTTACCGAAAAGTCATTCTTAGTGGATATTCATCTTACTATTTGGCCATTTGGTTTTGTTGTCTAATCCAAAATCCAAAGTACAGTGTACACCACTACTTATAGACTGTGTATATCGATAAAGAGTTCTAACTTTTAGTTGTTGCTTTAATGAATATCGAAATTTGTTCGATTCTGGAATTAGTCAAATACACGACTCTGTTGTCGACAACAAAGTCGTCGTCCATTACAACATTGCAATTTTTATATATATCTTTTTATTTTACTCTTCTTATAACAACTATTTATCTATCTTTATTAAATACTTATTATAAACATTTATTATAATACTTGTCTCGTACGCTAAGTTCTTAAGTTCAGTACCACAAGTATATCGTAAATATAGAATAAGAATATCAATTAAGATTCGCCATTTATAAAATTTAGATCATGCTTATACTGATACGGTGTATTGCGCTCATTCTCATTTTTCTTGGTTTTAACTCTCCGCACCAACGGAAAAATAAAAATAAATTGATCATGTCGTCCATCGAGATTTGGCTGAAAAACAGTCAGAAAAACCACCATCAAGACTAGGATAAAATCGATTCGTCTAACGAATGATATAAATTATAATGGTATTCGCCGTTTCATTGGTATTATTACAAGTGTATGGCTAGAACTTCTAAGCGATGAGGATATTAAAATTTATTGGACAGATTGTTTTAGACACAACAATGGAATATGCCAATTGTATTAATAGATGCGTAATTTAATTATCAAACAAAATTAAATTTCATGATTCATTTATTTAAAAAATTGGACTATTTAAAGGAAAGTATTTTTCCATATATATACCACATTTCAAATCCTTAAACTTTATCAATATTAAGCTAAGATGAATTTGCTACACGTTTTATTTTTTGTCACTGTTGTGTTTGGTGGATCATTACAGTTAGACTTGAAGAAAAGATCCAGGCTATTAAACAAGAGAGATGATGGTAAAGTTGGTTTAACTCCGAAGTTTTATGAAGGTGGATTTGTAATAGACTTAATGTTTGGTTCCAATAAGGAGAAGCTTGAGGTCTTGGTTGACACCGGTTCCTCCGATTTGTGGGTTCCAAGTGCAAATGTTAATTGCAGTCTCAACGGTACTAGTGATTCAGCTACGTGCCCTAAACATGGGTACTATTGGGAGAAATCCACCACCTTTAATAAATCGTCAGACTTATTTGCGATTATCTATGGGGATAATACAAGTTCTATTGGATTCTTTGGTCAAGATACTGTATGGATCGGAGATATTGCCGTCAAAGATACAATTTTTGGAGTTGCTAACCAGACTGATAGTTCTAGTGTAATGGGAATTGGATTACCGCAATCAGAAGCAGGACATAGCTACTTTAACGAATCTGTATATCCAAATTTTCCACAAAAACTAAAAGATGATGGCATAATCGACAGGATCCTTTATTCAATTTTACTTGACGAAGGCTCTTCCAAAAGCTCATTGTTATTTGGGGCAGTTGACCACGCTAAGTACTCTGGAGAATTACTCACGTTATCGATATTGAGAGACGATGAGTTGGAATCAACCATGTCTGTTGAATTGGATTCTCTTCAAATGGAGAATGGTGACACTAATTTGACTCTTGTATCCCTGAAAACAGGTGTAGAATTTGATACCGGAAGCTCATATAGTTGGTTCAGTGAAAGCCTCTTGGAAGAGTTGAGTGAACAATTAGGTGGCGAGGCAGTAAATGGTACTTATTTTGTGAATTCAACTATGGCTTCAGAAGCTTATTTTTATTTCACTTTCCAGAATATGACTATTATGGTTCCGGTACAATTTCAGGTTACCGAAGGCGACCAGTATATATTACCCTACTTCACCCTGGAAGAAGATATGCCTCCGGCTATTATTCTTGGACAAGATTTCTTGACACAAATCTATGCTGTTTTTGATTTGGAAAGTTTAGAGATAAGTATTGCTCCTCAAAGTGGATCCTCGAAATCCAATATTCAAGTTGTTGGAGCTGATGGTAAATTCAATAAATCATCAAATGAAAACACCGCAAAAAGTGGTACCAGTTCAATCAGAACCTCCATTTATATGTTAGTTTTCAGTTTATTAGTCATCATTGGATTGAATTAGTAGTTTGTTTTTGTTTTTGTTTAATTGTGTTTATTAAATATTATTATTCTACCATAACCAACCACCACCATATTTGTAAATGCTTTTCAGCCCTAACCCTAACCCAAGCGACAATAATTACCAAGTCGTGCTCATCTCAATTTTACACTCTATAAAAGCTCATCACTCGAAAAAATTTTCTCCTACTTCTCAATTCACTTTTTTTTTCTTCTTCTTCTTATTCATAATCATCGTACTTCATCTACACGGAGACACAAGAAGATATATAGATTAGTTTGAGTTTAAAAGAATTGAGGGATTCTTTCCAATTCAATAATAGATATATCCCAGAAAGGAATGTATTCATATTTCTTTTCTGGCTAGGCTTTTTTCTTTTTTTTGGATATGAATATTTTTTCTTTCTTTTTAAAGATGACAAGATCGCTGTGCACCAGTCTGAGTACTCAACTGCATGACAGACCCAGTATATACCCAAATTTCTGATCTAAAAAGAATAGAAAAAATATTTTAAAACCAAAATAAAAATAATCAGCTGTTTGGGATACGTGTTTATAGTTAGAATGTACTGTAGTATTGTCTCATTTTTTTTGTTTTTATATAGTCGTGTGCCTATCGAATATTACTTTGTGACTTATGGCTTCACAGGAATCTTCTTTTGTTTCAGTGGGATGCAATGACAACAGAATATAAAGAACGTGCGTTTTGTAGAAGCAACCCACAACTATATTAACTTTTTTTCTATTTATATTTCTTCTTTAGCAAATAAGGCGGTTTGGTTACCATGTCCATAGTTTCTTTTAATGATTTACCAGTAGAAATCATCCATTTGATCTTTAGTTATTTTGATGAGATAGAACTAAGTTCCTTGAAGGATGTTCCACAATTTGATAGCTTTGTTTACGACAAATTATATTCCACAGTTGTTATCGGTCGATACCACGTAGACGACCATTTTTCCGACGTAACTAGTCAATCATTAGGGTATCCGATTACGTCTCTGTTGTATTTAGATCATCCTTATAGTTCATGTGACAATGTTGGCGAATTAATCACAATCATGGATTCCCATTCAACAGCTAGACCAAAGCAAATCCTATTCAATCATCCACGATATCTCCTAAAACTACATGAAGCAAGACCTGATATTTTGCAGGACGTTAAAATTGGATTATCATTTCAATGGAATTCAGAGCACGATACTTGGGATCATGATATGATGCAAAAGTTAATTGACTTACCATATTCCTACTATTCATTAAGATGTCTTGATGCGTCAGAAAATGAAGTCTCCTGGGATTATATCCTGCGCTTAACGAAAGGAACCACTAACTTGTCGCTATCGGCTGATATTCATGACATATTCAATAGATTTTGTGATGGGCATACATTAACAGAACTCAGTTTAACGCATGTCATAGAAATGCATGACACTATATTTATTCCTCAGAGTGTGAAGTATCTCACATGTTACCTTGGTGTAAGTACTAATGAAAGTGTCACCCGGGTGATGCTTCCTTTGGAGTTGAAGTTTTTGGAGGCAACTACTACTTCCAACATCATATTGGGCGTTCCACGACCAGTATTCGATCTAAGCCATTTGAAAGATCTCAAGTTCGTTGATTTGAGTTCAGTTGCCAAATATCAGTGGATATTACCTAAAAACTTGAAGAGCATATCGATTGATGGTATTGTGGATTTAGAGAATTTAAGAGATGATCATCCAAATCTAGTTTATTTTGATGACTCGACGGTTTCGCAAATGATACTCAGTTATGGTAAAAGCAAAAAAATCAACTTTCCCCCAAGACTCAGAGAGTTGTCTTTGAGTTCTGCTTATTTTGCTACTCCGAAAAGCGATATTGTATGTGACAATGGTGTTGAAAGAATCGAAGATAAAATCGAGGCTGACGTTGAAGCTAACACTAATGAGCACGACAGAAATCTAACTCTGAAATACCACCGTGTAAATTTACCCAAATCTTTGACAAAATTGACAGTTAGCAGTTTGGATCCAGGGCTCAATGGAGAAGATCAGTTGACAGTGTTGGATTTTAAACCGTACCAATTGTCCTATTTGACGTCATTGCGGCTCAAAAATATTTCTGACCTTCGAATTATTGGAAATTGGTTGCCAAAGTCATTGACGTCAGTAACTTTTATTGATCTGAAAGATATAGATCTTAGAATGGTGTGTGAACTAGACCATTTGATTGAGGTCATGATTGAAAGTTGCACGTTTGCTTCTTCTAGCAATGCAACCGCTTCGACGTTACCTTTGACTTTACGATCATTTGATATTTCCAAATGCGAGTTAGCCTTGGTTTTAACTGCCTCGGAGATTCCAAATTTAAGATCATTGTCGTGGAGGGAAAATAGCAACTTGCTTCTTGTCAATGATGGTGGGTTTGAACTTGCAGTAGCCGTTCGGCCTGTTGGATCATCTGAAGTACCATCATTTGTTAATGCTTCTCGTCCAAAGTCTGACCGTGTTTCCGGTGCCATAAGTTATCCTCGTGGTCATAACGGTTCTAACTGTTCTAATGGTTTCAATGGTTTCAATGGCTCTAATGGTTCTCGTGTTCCACGAGTCATACGACCACATATTTATTCGTTTGATTTAAGGTGGATGGATAATTTGACGGAATTGGCATTAGAATCGCTAACACTCAAAGAATGTCCTAGATTCCCTCCATATGTTGAACTGGTTGTGCTAATAAGCTGCGGTATTGAGAAATTTCCGCTTGATGATGATGGAAGATTTAACGTTCCAGATACATTAACACATTTGGACTTATCAGAAAATGAATTAACTTTTGATATCGTGAAACAACTTCATGCTCCTAATCTTGAGAATTTGGACTTATCTTGCAATAAAATCATAGGATTGGATGCAGAAGGGTTTTCTGAATTTACCCAACTCAAAGAACTTATTTTGAGCGAGAATGACCTTGTCACGTTGGAGCTTGATTTATTGCACGCAGATATCTTTGGACCGCTGATCCAGTATTTAGAAGTGGAAGATTGTTCTCTTAAAGCGGACATCGCCAATAGGATTATTCAGTTGATGGTGGCCAAAGCTGGGTTTGAAAGGTTGCTTATTGAAGAAGAATCAATTGGTGAAGAGTTTGAGCATTTTATTAATGAAGGGGTTGTTGTTTCTGACGAATCGTATTTATAGATGTGGTGATAGACATTACATATAAAGTATAGAATTCACGTGACACTTATAAACCAATAGTAGCACAAAACCTTCAAATAGAATGACTGGAGAGTAAAAAAAGGAAAACCACCCCACGAAAATTCAAAGCGAGAATCGACCAAAATCTGGTGCAGTGATGATTTTCTCGTTCGTTTGTCACTCTTTTTCTGCTATTACTCCCTTCTTCCATTCACCATTCACCTTTCCCTTTTCCCCTTTTCCGGTAGAGAATTTACAGCATTTCCAATCTTTTAAAAATGAGTCCGTTTGTTGAGTTGAAAACACCCAAGGATTTGGATATAATATCAGATTTGAGCTTTTCCCCTATTGTTGAGAACCAATTGCTTGTGAGCACCTGGTCAAGTGAAATTTTCATTTATTCCTGTCACTCCATAGCTCATGCACATGAAGAACCGATGTTGGAACCATTGAATATTATCAAAACACCGGATGTTCCTATATGTATGCTTTATGAAGCAAGAAACCTAAGCCATATGTTGGCTTGTTGGACGGATCAGTCAGAGAGCTTGATTTTGAGAATAGCAAATTGAATAAGAATATCGGTGTGGCCGTGGATGAGTCTGAGATCAGCGGTGGGATAAACAATCTATGTGGATTGGACAATAATAGTATTGTTGCCTCGTCGTTCAATGGTAAATTACAGGTAATTGATACACGACAACAGAAACCACGTCAGGTTTATAACAATAAACGCAAGATATTTACGATGGAAAGCACCGACACCCATTTGGTACTTGGACTACAAAGAATATTATTGAAATATATGATCTTAAGAATTTGGACACACCACTAGAGACACGTGAAGCGGGATTGAAATACCAGATCAAGGATATCAAGAGTTTCCCTGATCAAAAGGGTTTGCATTGGCTACCATTGATGGAAGAGTATCGGTGGATTATTTTAGTACTGACGCCAAGTTTTGGAAGAAAACAGATTTACGTTCAAGTGTCATCGTCATCAGGATAAGGATACGGGTGTGGATTTGGTGTATCCGGTTAATACACTTGCGTTTAACAAAAAATATGGTACATTATTCACGGGGGGATCAGATGGACATGTGTGTCTTTGGGATTTTGGTAAGCGGAAGAGAATCAAGAATTTCCCCAAGTTTTTGTCAGCAGAGGAAGAACCAGAAAGTGTGGTTAAATTGAAGTTGAACAAGACAGATAGTTTGCTTGCGGTTGCTACTAGTGATGACAATTATGTCAGAAAGAAGGTTAAGTGAGAGTGAGAACTCCCGAACCCTAGTAAGATTTATGTCAAGTGTTTCACATGATTGTCAATCAAAGAAGTAGTGAAATCTATCAAGAATTTAGATAATAATCAATGATAATTTATATAGTTAGTATTTATGATGAAATGTGTATTTGTTTCTAGAGTTTCATATAATTATTGAAGAAATTGAACAGAAGACTTTTTTTTTATTAAAAATTTGCAACAATATGCAACCAAAAAACAAGAAACACTTTCTGATGTAATGATCGACAATATATAATTTCAACTTGGTATCTTAGTATATTGTAGTTCAGCATGAAGATTTTATGAATTACACTCAGCAATTCCCCAAAGAAGTTAAACAACTCCCTATCATTAATCCCTTGTTATACACATTCATCTTGTACATGTACAATATTTTTGTATCATCACTTAATGTCAAATACAAGCGACAAGAAAATGGACACGCATTAGAGTTATTATTTGTATTAGTTAATTTATGCAAGGAGTAAGCATTTCATTATGTACATAATTAAGTTATATTAAAGCATGGGATGTGGAATTGGATAAATTATTTAGACAAGTCTTTTTTTTTCATCGTCTATTTTTATCTTTTGGGTGGTTAGTTACACGTGTCATAGATTGTTTTCTAATTACACTAGTGATAATTGATAAAACAATTTATGGTTTTTTCTGTTATGGTTAAAATATACAAAAAGCTTTGACTATTTTTCAATTTAGTGAATATTGTGAAAAATAATTATACCCAATTCAGTTAAAAAGAAGATTATTTTACGTGTCTGTCAATTTTTTTTTTCTACTTTTACTCTAATCTGGGGCTGGTAATTTTTTTTCTGGCTTAAAATTCGTTTTTCCGGTCGCCAGACGACCCCCAGCGACACGTAAAAAAATAATAGCTTAAATTTTGTTAATTTGATTCGATGTAGATTCTTTAGTTTGCATCAGCGAAAATAGAAAGGGGAAACTAAAAATAAATTTAATTAAACACGCGAAAAAATAAAAACTTGAGGAGGCTTTTATTCTTTTCATCTCTTTTTCCTTTAGTCGTGAGGCCAGAAGAAAAAAAAGCATCGACCGTATTGGGCAAAATACTGCAACGCCTTGTTCTCCATCGCATTAGCTCCTTAAGAATGCACTTCACTTAGCGATTTCAATTCTAGATTTATTATAATAATTAAGAAATTGAGTCCTATTAATAACCTGAGCTACCATAGCCTGGAATATTGTTATACTTTTGTTAGGGTCGTGTGGCAGGGTATACATCAAAGATGTTTCATCTCTGTTGTGAATCAATCTGAAAAACATTTCCAACTCTACAGCCAAAAACCAGTAATATATAGATCAGAGGAGAATGATGGGATATACAGCTGTAGTGGATGATGACGTACTACTGTATACTGTATAATATCACATAGTATACTAGAGAATTGACAGGTTTGTTTCAAATCAAAATGGTTCGAATGTTCTTGAACACGAAAAATATAATGTATCGACAATCCTTAATGAGAACTAAATCACATCGACAATCATTGTTTGAATGTTTACTCCTTAACCAGAAGCTAGTAAATTTATTTCAACGTGAAGTTTCTTAAATTGATATTAATATTTACCCCTAATAATGATAAAACAACAAAACGCGTTAAGGGGGAAGAAAAGAAAGAACAACTACGAAAACAATCTTGTACCAATGAATTGTATTTTATTTTTTTTTTCGTGGTGGTGTTATTTTTCAAGAACCAGCAATTACATGAGCTTTCTCCCCTTAAAAAAAATTATCAGTCGCGTGTAACACAAACTATGCAATATTGAGAAATCTGTACATGTGTATTTGACAAAAGATACTGTAGAATTAAATAAGAAAGAGAGGTCATTCAAGGAAAGAACAACCATCGGCAGTAAATACAACGATCATGGTATGCTTTCTTTTCTATGGTATTTATGTTACAGAAATGTTTTGATCAGTTTCTTTATTTTGTTTGTTATGATCTATAATATAAACGGTAACTCATTGGACAAGTAGAAGTACAAGTACAAGTACAAGTACAAGTACAAGTACAAGTACAAGTACAAGTACAAGTACAAGTACAAGTACAAGTTGATCTTATTACCTGCCGCGTAATAGTGTTTCAATGTTGTTATAAAATATCCCTTCATTTTAAATTAGAATTTTTCTCCTTTAATTCCTCTGTTCCCCTTAAAACAAGATGAAATATTTTGATCAACGCATACTTTCTTTAAATTGGCATTAGATTAGAATGAAATTTTTTGATCCCTTTACATTTTGCCATAGTTGTTAAATGTTAAAAAGGGAATGTGTGTATACACATAATGTGGCACTGAGTGTATTAACCAAAAAAAAAGGATTTACAATCATTTAACTCTTTAAAGCTAGACAAAGAAAAATACGCGAAAATATTATTTTCTGAAAAAAAAAATTGTCCCCTTTCAATCTCTAAACAATTGACACAAAATTTAACTGCAAATATCAACAATGTCACAAAAGAATTTTTTCTTTTTTTTTCACTCCATCTTTTGAAACTATTTTCTTTTTAGTTTTTTTTTGGTATATAAATATTAAATTAAATTTCCTCAAATAATGATTTTAATTTCATGTATATTATTTTTCTTATTTCTATTCTCTAGTTATTGAATATTCCTTCGTTTGGTTTTCACATCATTTCTTCTACTTCAGCACCAAACAATCCTTATTACTATCACAACAGTCTCAAAATGGTTTCTGCAATTGATTTACAAGCTTTAAAAGTCTTTCTCAATGGCCCAATCACTCATGATATGATTCATAAAATTGTTGTTGCTACTTTGCAAGTTATCCCATGTGAAGATACTAAATCCAAGACTTATACTTCATCCAACAATACTGTCAAACAATTGCCAAGTTTGATGACTTTTTTGACTAAATTGGTTAAGTATACCAATGTCTATACTGGTACTTTGATGGCCACTTTGATTTACTTGCAAAAGTTGAAGACTAGATTACCAAATAATGCTCATGGTTTACCTTGTACTAGACACAGAATTTTGTTGAGTTGTTTGATTTTATCTTCTAAATTCCACAATGATTCTAGTCCAAAAAATAAACACTGGGCTAAATACACAGATGGCTTGTTTAATATCAAAGATATTAACTTGATGGAAAGACAATTGATTTTCTTGTTAAATTGGGATTTGAAAGTCACCAATGAAGAAATGTGCCATGCTTTGAATAGTTTCTTGGAACCAATCAAGTTGGAAATTATCAAACAAGAAAAATTCAAAAGATATATCAAACAAAAGAACGACGAAGTCAACTCCATTGCCAGCTCAATCTCCAGTGTCTCTTCATCTCCATCAACTTCCAGATCATCTTCAATTTCTCCAGTTCAATACCATTATCGTCAAGATTCCACCAGCTCTATTTCTTCATTAAGTTCAGTCAACACAAGTGATAGTGTTTACTCCATTAGTCCAAAGCATAATCATGCTAATACCAATACTACAACCACTACTACCACCAGCCTCAATTTCAATTTGGTTGATCCAATTATCGAATTGACTGCCCAAAAGGAAGAATATGAATTGAAGAATTTCTTATCTAAGAAATTATCAACTGGTCATTCCAATAATTTGACTGCTAGTACAGCTAGTCACAATTATAATCTTGGCTCAGCTTATGGTTATAACGTTGCCAATGCTTTTTAACGATACTCGCTTATTCCTTTTTTAGTTTACAATTCACTTATACACTCGTTTTATTTATTACTTTTGTGATATCATAGGATCCTTTTGTTTTTTTTTGTTCTTGCTTTTTGCTGTTTTAGATTTTCAGTTCTTGTTACTATTTTGTTTATTTACAACTTTACCTGTTGTTAGTTGTCTTGGGTTTTATAGATTTATCTTTATATTATTATTATTATTATTATTACACGGTTTGCTTTTCTCATGTTTAATCAAGTATTAATTGCACTGTAATCCCGCAATGTTTGGTCTTTTTGCAGCAAAAAAATCTTTTAAATTCTATAATGTTACCGTAACACAACCATCAATGATCAGCATTATATCCTTCTTCTTCGAACCAAGTGGGAATGTTGATCTATGTGTACGATTGCAAAAAAAAAAGAAATAAAAATAAGGAGAAATACAAAATTTCACAAATTCCCGATGATCGGACCATTGAAATGTTCCCTCAATGTAAACGTAAATCAAGATTTAATTCAACTTGATCAACAAATCTTACTTCTCACTGACACATGCTACAGTTCCAATGTTGAATATATTCAATTTTTTTTTTTGTAATTCAAGAAAATACAGGTATCGCAACTGATTTTATGGAATAGTAAATTATATAAAATGGTCACGTGGAATTCTTGATAAAAAAATAACACAATACACGACCTACGGTGTTTGTTCACCAACGAGAGGAAAAAAAAAAAATTAGACCATACGAATTGTGGATAAAGACGAGTAGATCAACGAGAGGTTGCTTTTTTTTTTTAAAGAAATTTAATATCTATAGTGTTAATCTTTGTTTTTGATTTTTTTTTTAAATTGGTATCTATAGTTAATCTTTCTTAGTTTGATAATTCCCAACTTATTACATTTATATATTCTTCTAAAAGAACCACTGGCATTTATTTAATAACACAAATGTTTAAACCAAGCACAGTAACAACCACAACACGCTTTTTATTCCCGGGAAGGCTGGTTTATCAACAAAAACTCAATTATCGAAACTTTCATCAAACAGCAAAACTACTAAAAGATGAAAAATGGGAGCATCTGTTGAAAGATTTAGGATTAAGTTTACAGAAGGGTTCCGTTAATGAAAAGTCAAATAAAAAAAATAAGAATGGCAATGAGGGGGAAGAAAATGATAAGGGCCAGGCAACACATGAAAATTCAAAAAATAATGAACCAAGTGATAACTATAATGTTATTCAAGATATTCCTTCTCAAGAAGTTTTAATGAAACGATTAGAAGAGATTTATGATATAAGTTCATCAATGTCAAGGGAGGAATTCTTCTTACAACTTGCATTGGATGGCGATAAACCATTTTTATCATTTACTTCAAATGATCTGATCAATAGAAAGAAAATTTTACAAGAACTCCCAAGTACATTGGATATTTTTAATATTGATGATATGAATAAGGTGGAAGAAGTTTATTCGAAATTGAATCAGTTGGATTCTGATAAATCCATGCAAATGAAATATTTACGAGAATTTTTTAAGGATTATAGAAATGAATTTATTTCATTAGAACAACATTTAAAGGGGATCAATGAGAAGTTTAAACAGATGAGAAGAAAAGAAACAGGCAAGTTTAATCCATATCCAACAATATTTGAACATGTATCAGAAAAGATAAATCATCCATATAATATTGTTGGTTTTGATAGAAGTTTTTTTGGATTCCCTTTGCAAAAAAAAAGACTTGAGAGAGTTTTTCCCAGGGAATTCATTCAAGATTTGCCAACTACTGGAAGTACTGTTACATTAAAGAAACTGGATGTAAACTTTCAACCACCAGAATCACAGGTATTTGACTTAAATCCAACCCAGGCTATTCCGTTACAAGAATTGGTAGATAAGTATAATCAAAATGAACCATCAGACTTGAAAGAAGGACAAGAATATCCAATGATACAAGATCTACAGAATGGTAATAGCGTTTCTAAAGAGTATGTCATGTTGAAGAATTGTGCTAGTTACCAACAAATCAAATTAAGAGATACCAACAGTCAAATTAAAGTCATTGTGAAGATTATTGAACAAGATATAAGAACCAAACAAAAATCATTAGATGATGAAATAGAGGTGACCTTGAAAAGCGATAATATTGCTGTCTTAATGCCACATGAGCCAGCATCACCATCAAATATCAAGACTGATTGGTACCCAGTTTGTGTAACCAACCCATTTTTGCAAGATCTTTCCTGGACAGTCACCTTGGTTGTTGTTAAAAATTTTAATATTTTACCAAATTTTGTTGTATTTTCACGTCGAAGATTTCCAAAGAGATTGAGCAGAAAATTAAACAATCATTTGTACAAGATTTTTTTGATTAACTTAAAACCTCAAATTGAACAATTAAAAAAAATCAAGTATGTTACTGAAGAACAACAATTTGAATTTGAAAATGAAATACATAAGAGAATTGGTTCTCTTATAAACCGTAAATTGAAGAGTTATTTCAGAACATACTTTCGAAATGATCATGGTGGCAAGTCTAATGGAAATCACCAAGGATTTAATTATTTTAATGATAAGGGTAAGAGAAACCATGCAGTAATATTTGAACCTTACCTTGACAAAAGTTTTCAAAGAATATTTTGGATAACTTCACACAGTCGTTCAATTATGAGAACCCATGGTAAAAGAATGAGACGTTCAGGTGAACATATAAGGTATGCCAAAGTTGATCAAAATTTTTTAAGAATTTAACAAAGAAGAGACTTGTTTCCTTTCAAGTATTTATAAGTTATATAGTTTGATTTTTCATTGATTCCTTCATTCATTTATTTAATTATTCATTTGATGTAGTTGTTTTATGACAACAGTCTTTTTCTTTACCTTTATCCTTAATTAGTGGTTAGTTTAATATTGAGAATTCTTGCAACACTTTTTTTTTACTTTCTATACCCAATCGACACGACCTTGAGTTATTGTAGTGAGAAACAAACAAAAAAAAATCAAGGAAAATTTTTCGTTCTACGAAAAACGATTAAAACCAGCCAAACCAACCAAAGTGATATAAATATAAGCAAATCTTGAATCCTATAAGAAGATGCCATTTAAGAAAGTTGGACCACCACCAAAAAATTTACCACCATTACCAAGATTAAAAGTTAGAAGACCCGTGATTGGTAAATCTACCAATCAATGTTTTGTATTAATGTCATCATTATTAAATTGTTGGGCTTCTAATGGTGAAGGAAATCAATTATGTCATGGATTTGAAAAAGATTTAAAAAATTGTATGGAAACTTTTAAACCAAGTTCACTGGAACAATTAAGTACTATAAATTATCATTCTTCTAGATTATATCCAAAATTAAGAGGTAAAGTTCATGATTAAATCATTATGATAATACAAATATATAGAATCAGGGGAGTGTTATGAAAGGTAGAAAAGAAGAAGAAGAAGAAGAAGAAGAAGAGACAGAGTACGAGAGGAAGATGTATCTAGAATACGGTTAGTTCTTGTAAATAGGAAGAATACAAAAGAAGATTTATTTAATGGATTGGAAAATAAAGAAAAGTATTTATATTCTCTAGTAATAATTTTTAATTGTAATTCTAACTAGTTTATTTGAAAACTTTACCATCGGCAATTTCTCTCTTTTCACCATTAACATCAACTGGTTCATCCCAAGCAAACATGTTGTTGATGAATTTTTTATCTTCTTCTTTAGAAGCATCCAATTTGGTGAAAGCATAAGATTCCCAATCTGGAGCAACATCAAAAGCTGGAACGTAATCTTGACCTCTAACCAAGAAAGCACCGGTGATACCATTGTTGTTGTTTTCACCGTAAACAACCATACAACCAAACATGTATTTAGTAGAAGCAGACAATCTGTTGAAGAAACCACCAACCAAGTTGTTAGACATAAAAGTCAAGGTTAATTCATCATTGTATTTGTAATCAACTTTCCACAAGGACCATTCTTCTGGGTTGTATTGGTTTTCCCAGAACCATGGAATAGCGGTTTCTCTAGTTTCTTCGTTAGAGTAAACTCTCTTCCATTCATCCAATGGAGCCTTTGGTTTACCCAAAGATTCTAATGGATGTTTTGGTTTTGGAGCAGCAGCTGGTTCTTCATCAGCGGCTGGAGCTGGAGCTGGAGCTTCCTTTTTCTTTGGTTGTTCAGCTTTCTTTGGTTGTTCCTTTTTTTCCTTCTTTGGTGGAACGAAAGTTAATTGTTCCTTTGCAGCTTGGAAGTCTTTGAATTGACCTTGGAAGAAAGCATTGCTAGTGACAGTCTTGAACCATCTAGCAAAGTTTGGGTATTGAGTTAAGAATGGTTGACCCAACAAAGTAGCCAAAAAAGCAGCAAAAGCTTTAGCAGCAAACAAATCAGCGAAAGAAATTCTTTCACCAACCAAGTAAGTGAAGTCAGTTAATCTGTCTTCAAACAATTGACCAATAATGTTCAAAACTTTCAAGTTTTCATCAACTTCTTTCTTGTTGTAAGGGAATCTACCATTCAATCTGAAAAAAGCATTAGCCCAGGCGTTGACACCTTCTTGGTTAAGCAAAGAAACGTATTTGACAATACTGGCATTTTCTTGGTTGTTTTTACCCAACAATTTTTGTTCTGGAGCCAAAGACAATAAATAAGTAGCAATGGAAATAGTTTCAGTCAATTTGAAACCTTTTGGACCAACAAAAGCTGGAACTTTACCCAATGGGAATTTCTTTAAGAAAGCATCGGTTTTGAATTCAGTAGAAACTTCAACATCCAATTTGAAGTCTTTGATAAGATCAACCAAGATGGAGGATCTTGGAGAAGCTTCCATAACATATAAAGTACCTTGAGACATGATTAGTTGTGCTAATAGGACAATTGATTACAAGTGAATAGGGAAATCCAAAAAAAAAGTACAATTATCGTGATGAATGGAAAAATTTTCATTGGAATTTTTCGCTACTCTGTTGTGTGATTACACAAAACTTTCATACATACTGAGTTATATTCTCGGTCCACCTTGAAGGCTGCAGAAAAAAAAAGATAAATTCGGGAGTCATGTCTGTAAGTCCGAATTTATTGGTAGTAATTCAGCAGAGCTTACAAATAGTTTGGGAATAAGATTTCATTGATTTTGAGTATATAAATAATGGTTTATAGATCAGGGGAATTGTAAAACTCAGACAAGATAATGAACACTGGTCACTTTATTCGATTTTGATCTTTAAAATTTTGACAATGAATCTGAATACTATAGTAAATTGAGAAGTATTTCAACTCGTTGATACGCCTTCAAGAGCTGATAAACAATGATCGCAAAACGTATGTGAACTTGAATATTTTACTGAAACTTTAATAATAAAAAAAGAAGGAATACAATCCTAGTAAATGATCACATAGCTAGTACACCATTTCACCTTGAGAACACCCCTTTGTGTGGTTTATACACATCACTTCAAATGTATAGTGTGTGTGTATGTGTATGTGTTTATCGAGCCAGACGTACAAGATATGATGATAATTTCCATTAAATCCCGCAACAAAGAACAAGAATTGAAGTACGAATCTCATTTAAATTTGTATTTATTTTTGTTCCCTTATCAGTTGAAGTAATATTGATTACCTAACGGGTGTTATGTGTGTGGGGGGAGGGAAGAGTTTCTATTTAGTTAAACTACACAACAAATGTACAAAGAAGTGTTAGATAAATAGCAATCTCTACATCAATTATCAACAATAAGATTTTATGGTTCAAGGTAAAAAAGCAAAACTACATATTAGATTCAGGTTGCATATCCCTCGAATGGGATTGTATAGTTTATTTTCAGCCCCCTTAAAACTTTGTTATTGTTTTTTAATTTTTGTATTTTCGTTTATCTTTCTCGCCCATTTTGCCACAGGCGTAATAACACTTTCGTAATTAAATTAACAACAATCATAAATAGAATAACAATGTTCCTTTGATACTTTTTTGCTATACATATGTTTAAATGTGTTAGTCATACAAATTTATATTTTTATGCTCCTCGTTTCATTAGTTGATAACATGTCGTTTCTTTTTATTTTATATTTCGCACTGCGGATTTTGTATGTGACTTTCTCTTTCTCTCTCTCTTATTATAAATTTTTAATCTTTTTTTTTTGGTAATTAAAGAAAGGACGGTTTATAAATTTTGTCTACTTTAATGGACGTACAAATTACCATTTAAACCATTCAAATACAACAGTAAGGAACTATTCTGACCTTGGTGTCAATTCTTCATTCCTTTTGGTATTATTAATAATGTCTCAAAAAGTTTCCTTTCTACTACAATCGTTGTTTGTTCTACTATGTCTCATTCGTTTTTCCAATTCAACATTCGTTTACAATAAGGACTGTAATGTCAATCAAAGTAACCTAAAACTACGGCCATTTGTTATTGATGCAGCTGTTGATGAACATGACAGGAAATTGAAATTTTTCATTAATTCACAGGTTATCAACATGAGTACGAATATTAGTAGTAATTCTACAAACATTGTTATTGATGATGTAAATTTCAACACCAACAAATATACCACTTTCCATGTTGAGATTAATTTCATGGGTAAAGTGATTATTTCAGAAAATAAGAGATTTTGTGATATTATAGCAGTCAAGAATACAACAGATTTCCTAAATGGCCCTAGGTTCCTCACGTCAAATTCCACAACAAATGATACCCAAACAATCTCTATGACAAACCCATTTGGTCTTGTTGGATATAATAATACCCCCATATCTAAACGTGAATCAATATTAGAGAGCCATGACAAGAGTTTGACGAGTAATTTAACTCTGTTAAGCTCATCGAATGTGACTATTGAACGAATATTCAATAATGATACTGGAGAATTGGTTGAATGTCCATTGTACTACAACGATTCAATTGTCATATATTACGAAGCTGACATTGCCGATCATTTTCATAGATTGGGTTCATACCAGGTACTGTTTACTGTTATTTCTAATGATGAAGATTCTCAGATTATTGGTTGTAGCAGGTCATATATAACTCCTGTACAACCAATTATAATTAGTGATATTGTTGGATATGGGGTTCTAGCGTTATTAATAATTACGGTTGTCGTAAATCTATTGACTATGGCATATTCAACCTACCAAGAATCTTCCAACCCATTTCTTTTCAAAGCATCAACCATTTGTAATCTGGCATTATTAAAACAGGTTGATGCATCATTACCAGGCATCATAGGATACCTACAATATGCATTTTTATTGGTGGTCTTGACTTAGCATACCCTGGATTTTATCAACCATTGATTGGACAAATCAAATGGTGTGCCTTATTGGGATTTTCTTTTATCGGTGAAAGATATGCACTGCCTATAGAGTACATCGATCACCTATATCCAACAATGGACTCGGGAGGTTTAAGAAGTTTGACTAAAACTACTTCAGACAATCCAATTGTTAACAATTGGGCAAATTTTATGATAACTTTGCTAATTATAAGTGTCATTACCATTATCTTCAACCAAGCCTTTGTTGTAGTTAAGTTGTTTCTCGCCAAAATGAATTGGCTTAAATTTTCAAGTAAACAGGCGAAGGTTCCGGGCAATTTCAAGGGATTTTCTGTGCTTTCAAGAAAAATTTATATCTTATATTGGGTCAGTTATTCCATTCTTTTTGGTAATTTTGGCATGCCGTTCTTGATATTAACAACTTTTCAATTCTTGGCCGCCAGTGATATAAATGGGAAACATCGACACTATTCGAATTACGGTCTTTTAGCAAAGGATGCTTACGCAATGGATGTTCCTTACAATGAATTAATTATCCCTTCAAGTGTTTTTCTGTTTAGTTCTAAGATTGGTGTTCAGTCATCATGTCAAGGAACCACGAGCGCATCATCAGATGAAAACTACTTGCGTTCTACAACTGACGATACCTTCAGGTGGAATTACAATCCTTCAAATACAACAACAGATTCCATGGATAATGCGGGACAGGGACTAAATTCTACAACGATACGTGCGCGGCCATACATGAAAATTTCTAACACGAGTATTGTATTTGCATCTATTTCATTTGTTTTATGGATTGTATTATGCGGTTACTTTATTTTTCATTACTTATTGACAATTAGACGAAAACTTAGATTAACACAATCGACGAATGTATCAAGATTATATACGTCACTCAAAACGATTTTAATATGGGCATTCTTTTATCATGAGTATAGACCACAGAGGGTTAATTTTGTTATTTATGATATCTTAACGCTACTTGTAAAACTGTTTGTTATTGGACTACTACAAAATTATGGTGTCGTTCAGGTAACGGTATTGATTATTGTAACCGTTGTGGACTTGTTTGTTTTGTGTGTATATCAACCTTATTTTGTTAAGATTTCGTGGTGGTCACTGAAAGTGATGTTTCCAATTGCGAGGTTTTTAGTCTCAATGTTATGTATTCCATTTCTTCGTCCCTTGGATATCAATGAATCAGTGAAAACATACGTGGCCTATATTCAATTACTTATCAGTGCAGTTGTGGTGATAATATTTAGTATTCAGTTATTTTGGTGGTTTTTGAGGACTTGCTTTTTGATATACAAAAAAGTGAATCATCATCACAGCAAAGAAAATGCATTTAATCATAACCTATCTTCAGATGACAGTCTCGAGGAATTCCATCGTCAATTTGAATACAAACCAATACAGCCACCTGCATCATATAAGACACTAGTACAAGCTGCAAGTGAGAATCAAGTGAAATGTGACAATGATGATAAAGCAAATCAAGTCTATATTACAGATGATTATGAAAATGCAAACGAAAATGGAAATCACAATGAAAATGAAAACGAACTAGACGAAGATTATTATTATCGTAAAAAGAGTAGAATGATTTTGAAAAGACTTCATAATGTTAATGAGATTCAAACTATTGTATCAAACTCATCAGAGTCTAATTTTCAACAACTTCAAAATGAGTCAAATTTGCGAAAGATTAAGAATGATTATAAAATTAGAGAGGGTGATCAAATCTATAACAAGTATTTCACTGATGACTTGATTGATCCTGAGGTTAAAGAGCTTTGGGAGAGTAGAAAGGATAAGTTGCAAGATGATGTTTCATCTGAATTTGTAAGTGATCACCGCAATGTTGCTATTTCCAAAATCAAAGGAATAATAAAATTAAGAACAGCCAGTAACAAGACTAAAAAGAAGTTGGATTCCATGTTGATAGACCGAAAGCATTAGTTGTTAAAACCATTGATCAGATAAATCAAGAGAAGGAACAACGGAATCAACAGCAACAACAACAACAACAGGAAGAAGTTTGCAGGAAAGAAAGTATACTGTCTAGTGCATCATCCATTAGTTTAATATAAGAAATATTTAATGTTTTATATTCTATTCTATATTATATATATATCCGTTTATCTGTGACTCTATTTGACTTGCGCATGGTCTATTTTTTTGATTTCTTTGTAACTTTGGTTTCATCCTCTTTAGTTCTTTTTTTAATAATATTCTTTATTAATTTTTCATCATCAATAGTTTTAAAATCTTTGATTTCAAAACAATTCTTCAATGATTTATATTCTGATTTCAAGATAATTTCGGCCATTTGTTTCCTTGATAAGTTATTATCATTATATTCTTCAAAGGGAGTATTGGCGATTTCAGGATATTGTCCTAATCTAATAGTTAATATTTCTTGGTAATTTTCAAGAAATTTTGTAGTAACTTTTTTAGATTCAATAAGTTGGTATACTTTGCTGAAAATTCTATGAATGGATTCGGAATTTGATTCTGAATTAATTGATAAAATCACCGTTAAAATCTGGATCAAAAATATTAATTCAATTATCACATCTCCTGAATTGAAAACATCATAAGAATCTAAAAGTATTTCTTCATCATGTTCACTCTGTAATTTAAACTCATGATTTATTAAATTTAAAATCTGGTTCAATTTTTCCAGGGTGATATTATATTTGGAAATGAAATATGACTTGATTATTGATATTGGTATTTCACCAAACTCATAATTCGATCCTTGAGGTTCAACATATCCATATCTGCGTAAAAGTTCCGAGTTTGGATGTTCGAGTATATGTTGTAGACTTGTTCACCGTTTGCAATCTTTTTGATACTTGTCATGATTAGGTCCTTTTCGGAATACATCAAAACTGCATTATTTAAATGGGTATTGGCATTCAATGTATCCGCTAATGGAACCATTGATTTGTAGTATTCTTCTTCTTCCTCGTCCTCGGATTCTTCGTCTTCATCATCCTCCTTATCGCGATGCTCATCTCCTTCTGCTGTTTCTTTGGCATCTTTTTTGGCTTTTGGCACTTCGACATCAAAGGAATAAGACATGATAATGGTTGCAATCTTGTTATACTCTTCAATAGACAATTGTCCCTCTAACTCCACGATGTTTGAATCATCTATTATTTTGATTATTTGATTATGCATGTTCAAATTATTTTCTGTACCAATTCTTTCCAATATACAACTTGGCTCCAAATCCTTCAATTCCTCATTATTCCAAAAAATCAATTGATTAAATTCATCAGGAATAATATTGAAATAATTTTTCCATTTGTTTCCAAATTTAAATTCATAACTTAAAATAATAATTAGTGATAGCCATTGATCCATTGATTTCAATTTATCCTGAATATCAGGATATTTTTCAATTAAGGAGTTATTTACAACATTAATCAATATTGATCTCGGGATGGTGAATAATTGTTCATTTGGTTCAATATCCTCCATTGCAATTATTCCTCGACCTTGGTTAGACGATCGATAATCATGAATTGATATTTTGGGTGATATCTTGACGTCATTAGAAAGTAACCAATCAATAAATGATTGGGTCTTGACATTAAATAAATCTTCTTTCTCATGTTTTAGTTCACTTGTCATGTTTTCTTTTTATACTACCTCGTGGAATTTCGTATCTGGTGGATAATCTTAAAAATATCGTATGTGTATGTGTGTGAGGAATTATCAGTACTAAGAAAAAAAATTTTCTTTTTGTTTTCTGTAATTTCTCCTTGTTTTGTATTTCCGCTTTCTTGCTACAAATATTTTGAATGGTATGAGCACAAGGCAACCTATTTTAACTGCAAAAAAGAAAATTATACGGGAACTTATTAATCACCTAAAAAACAAAAAGAGAGATTTTGTATAAACTCTTCAAGATATTCAAGATCATATTTATAACAATCAGGTCAACAAGAGATTTCATCTGTGAGGGGCAAATCACCTGCCGTGGAGATTATCCATGGATAAAACTAAATTATGCATATTTTTCTTTTCTCAGTATTTACTTGAATTTTGGAACAGAAATCTCATTGAATAATAATAATAGATACACTAGATTCCAGTGAACATAGTTGAAAACAATAGAAAATTTATAGCCGGATACATATTACTGTCGAGATGAACGGATATTGGTTGCCTATTAATTCAAGATATTTTTTTTTTCAATGTGACCTTTTCACTGAAAATTATAGGGCAGGAAATATCCTAATAACTTAACAGACACACGCATACACTTAAGCAAGCCCTTGTGATAGGTTAAACAACAGTGATGCGTACCAAGTATTGTCCATCTTTCTTACGTCAAAATGCAATATTGCTCAAAAAAATCGAGATACAATAGTTCTTCATGGTAATGTTTGCAGTTATTCACAACCAGACATAGCACATCAAAAGAATAAACGTAAAATACCTTTCCTTAGGCGGATATATGCAAGTAATATTCAATTAGCTATTATCCGTTGTCCTATACAGTAAACATAAAAGACTATCAGAAATAACAAATGACTCGACAATACACATTTCATCATAAATACTAACTATATAAATTATCATTGATTATTATCTAAATTCTTGGTAGATTTCACTACTTCTTTGATTGACAATCATGTGAAACACTTGACATAAATCTTACTAGGGGTTCGGGAGTTCTCACTCTCACTTAACCTTCTCTTTCTGACATAATTGTCATCACTAGTAGCAACCGCAAGCAAACTATCTGTCTTGTTCAACTTCAATTTAACCACACTTTCTGGTTCTTCCTCTGCTGACAAAAACTTGGGAAATTCTTGATTCTCTTCCGCTTACCAAAATCCCAAAGACACATGTCCATCTGATCCCCGTGAATAATGTACCATATTTTTGTTAAACGCAAGTGTATTAACCGGATACACCAAATCCACACCCGTATCCTTATCCTGATGACGATGACACTTGAACGTAAATCTGTTTTCTTCCAAAAACTTGGCGTCAGTACTAAAATAATCCACCGATACTCTTCCATCAATGGTAGCCAATGCAAACCCTTTTTGATCAGGGAAACTCTTGATATCCTTGATCTGGTATTTCAATCCCGCTTCACGTGTCTCTAGTGGTGTGTCCAAATTCTTAAGATCATATATTTCAATAATATTCTTTTGTAGTCCAAGTACCAAATGGGTGTCGGTGCTTTCCATCGTAAATATCTTGCGTTTATTGTTATAAACCTGACGTGGTTTCTGTTGTCGTGTATCAATTACCTGTAATTTACCATTGAACGACGAGGCAACAATACTATTATTGTCCAATCCACATAGATTGTTTATCCCACCGCTGATCTCAGACTCATCCACGGCCACACCGATATTCTTATTCAATTTGCTATTCTCAAAATCAAGCTCTCTGACTGATCCGTCCAACAAGCCAACATATGGCTTAGGGTTTCTTGCTTCATAAAGCATACATATAGGAACATCCGGTGTTTTGATAATATTCAATGGTTCCAACATCGGTTCTTCATGTGCATGAGCTATGGAGTGACAGGAATAAATGAAAATTTCACTTGACCAGGTGCTCACAAGCAATTGGTTCTCAACAATAGGGGAAAAGCTCAAATCTGATATTATATCCAAATCCTTGGGTGTTTTCAACTCAACAAACGGACTCATTTTTAAAAGATTGGAAATGCTGTAAATTCTCTACCGGAAAAGGGAAAAGGAAAGGTGAATGGTGAATGGAAGAAGGGAGTAGCAGAAAAAGAGTGACAAACGAACGAGAAAATCATCACTGCACCAGATTTTGGTCGATTCTCGCTTTGAATTTTCGTGGGGTGGTTTTTTTTTTACTCTCCAGTCATTCTATTTGAAGGTTTTGTGCTACTATTGGTTTATAAGTGTCACGTGAATTCTATACTTTATATGTAATGTCTATCACCACATCTATAAATACGATTCGTCAGAAACAACAACCCCTTCATTAATAAAATGCTCAAACTCTTCACCAATTGATTCTTCTTCAATAAGCAACCTTTCAAACCCAGCTTTGGCCACCATCAACTTAATGATTGTGGGTTGCTTCTACAAAATATTTGGTGTTTATTTTTTGCTGTATCCCACAAAGTAATATTCGATAGGCACACGACTATATAAAAACAAAAAAATATGAGACAATACTACAGTACATTCCAACAATAAACACTTATCCCGAACAACTAATGATCTCTTTTTTGGTTTTAAAATATTTCTTTTATTCTTTTTAGATCAGAAATTTGGGTATATACTGGGTCTGTCATGCAGTTGAGTACTCAGACTGGTGCACAGCGATCTTGTCATCTTTAAAAAGAAAAAAAAATATTCATATCCAAAAAAAAGAAAAAAGCCTAGCCAGAAAAGAAATATGAATACATTCCTTTCTGGGATATATCTATTACTGAATTGGAAAGAATCCTCAATTCTTTTAAACTCAAACTAATCTATATATCTTCTTGTGTCTCCGTGTAGATGAAGTACGATGATTATGAATAAGAAGAAGAAGAAAAAAAGTGAATTGAGAAGTAGGAGAAAATTTTTCAGTGATGAGCTTTTATAGAGTGTAAAATTGAGATGAGCACGACTTGGTAATTATTGTCGCTTGGGCTAGGTTAGGGCTGAAAAGCATTTACAAATATGGTGGTGGTTGGTTATGGTAAAATAATATTTATTAAACACTATTAAACAAAACAAAAACAAACTACTAATTCAATCCAATGATGACTAATAAACTGAAAACTAACATATAAATGGAGGTTCTGATTGAACTGGCACCACTTTTTGCTGTGTTTCATTTGATGATTTATTGAATTTACCATCAGCTCCAACAACTTGAATATTGGATTTCGAGGATCCACTTTGAGGAGCAATACTTATCTCTAAACTTTCCAAATCAAAAACAGCATAGATTTGTGTCAAGAAATCTTGTCCAAGAATAATAGCCGGAGGCATATCTTCTTCCAGGGTGAAGTAGGGTAATATATACTGGTCGCCTTCGGTAACCTGAAATTGTACCGGAACCATAATAGTCATATTCTGGAAAGTGAAATAAAAATAAGCTTCTGAAGCCATAGTTGAATTCACAAAATAAGTACCATTTACTGCCTCGCCACCTAATTGTTCACTCAACTCTTCCAAGAGGCTTTCACTGAACCAACTATATGAGCTTCCGGTATCAAATTCTACACCTGTTTTCAGGGATACAAGAGTCAAATTAGTGTCACCATTCTCCATTTGAAGAGAATCCAATTCAACAGACATGGTTGATTCCAACTCATCGTCTCTCAAAATCGATAACGTGAGTAATTCTCCAGAGTACTTAGCGTGGTCAACTGCCCCAAATAACAATGAACTTTTGGAAGAGCCTTCGTCAAGTAAAATTGAATAAAGGATCCTGTCGATTATGCCATCATCTTTTAGTTTTTGTGGAAAATTTGGATATACAGATTCGTTAAAGTAGCTATGTCCTGCTTCTGATTGCGGTAATCCAATTCCCATTACACTAGAACTATCAGTCTGGTTAGCAACTCCAAAATTGTATCTTTGACGGCAATATCTCCGATCCATACAGTATCTTGACCAAAGAATCCAATAGAACTTGTATTATCCCCATAGATAATCGCAAATAAGTCTGACGATTTATTAAAGGTGGTGGATTTCTCCCAATAGAACCCATGTTTAGGGCATGTAGCTGAATCACTAGTAACGTTGAGACTGCAATTAACATTTGCACTTGGAACCCACAAATCGGAGGAACCGGTGTCAACCAAGACCTCAAGCTTCTCCTTATTGGAACCAAACATTAAGTCTATTACAAATCCACCTTCATAAAACTTCGGAGTTAAACCAACTTCACCATCATCTCTCTTGTTTAATAGCCTGGATTTTTTCTTCAAGTCTAACTGCAATGATCCACCAAACACAACAGTGACAAAAAATAAAACGTGTAGCAAATTCATCTTAGCTTACTGTTGATAAAGTTTAAGGATTTGAAATGTGGTATATATATGGAAAAATACTTTCCTTTAAATAGTCCAATTTTTTAAATAAATGAATCATGAAATTTAATTTTGTTTGATAATTAAATTACGCATCTATCAATACGTATGTTCCATTGTTGAGTCTAAAACAATCTGTCCAATAAAATTTAATATCCTCATCGCTTAGAAGTTCTAGCCATACACTTGTAATAATACCAATGAAACGGCGAATACCATTATAATTTATATCATTCGTTATACGAATCGATTTTATCCTAGTCTTGATGGTGGATATTCTTATTGTTTTTCAGCCAAATCTTCATGGACGGCAGTACCAATTTATTTTTATTTTTCAGCTAATGCGGAGAGTTAAAACCGAGAAAAATGAGATTAAGCGCAATACATCGTATCAGTATAAGCATGACTGTAATTGCGATATTCATTAAAGCAAAAACTAAAAGTTAGAACTCTTTATCGATATATACAGTCTATAAGTAGTAGTGTACGTACACTATACTTTGGCTTTTAGATTAGACAACAAAACCAAATGGCCCAATAGTAGAATGAATATTCACTAAAATGACTCTTATTTTGTGGGGGTCATCTATAGAATACTTTGAGTATTGGCGTTTGAATATTAGTATGATCTTCTTTTATGGAAATTTAAACATTCATTGCGTTTTGAATTTTACTTGCAACATCTTTCCCATTGATGATACAAGTGCATAGAAAAGCCACAAACAGAAGTGGTATTTAAATGGAATTAGCTCATCCTTTTTTTTTTTAATTTAACTAAACCATAGGGAGATAAAATTAAATAGAAATTTCGTACACAAAATACAATGATGAGTTAAGTAATGTATCTATTAATTCCTAGTAAATGCAAAGATTAGGATTTTATTAGTGGCTATAATATTTTATAAATTTGTTTTAAGTGGATCAAATACCTCTACTGACTTTGTTGAATTAAGCTATTTTCAATGTTGTATACCCATCTATAGCAGGTAAATACTTATTAAGTTTTCAACCTAATTGAAATAAGAAAGGGTTAGTATACTTATTTTAGCATTTATCTAGCTACTGATCTACATAATATTGAGAGATTTTGATAAAGCGTTTGCGTTCTAAATATGGTAATTTAATCTTAAATACTTAAATGAGAAAGTATTATCTGAATCACCAATATTTGCAACTGAAGTCTGTATGAATTTAAAAGTTACTAAATTATAAATGCTACCCTGTATAATAAAATAACGAACTTAAAATCAATAAGCACAGAGAAACATTCACCATTGATCTTGCATCACTTTTTTCAGCGTTATTACTTGATGATTTACTGAATTTACCATCAGCTCCAACAACTTGAATATTGGATTTTGAGGATCCACTTTGAGGAGCAATACTTATCTCTAAACTTTCTAAATCAAAAACAGCATAGATTTGTGTCAAGAAATCTTGTCCAAGAATAATAGCCGGAGGCATATCTTCTTCCAGGGTGAAGTAGGGTAATATATACTGGTCGTCTTCGGTAACCTGAAATTGTACCGGAACCATAATAGTCATATTCTGGAAAGTGAAATAAAAAGAAGCTTCTGAAGCCATAGTTGAATTCACAAAATAAGTACCATTTACTGCCTCGCCACCTAATTGTTCACTCAACTCTTCCAAGAGGCTTTCACTGAACCAACTATATGTGCTTCCGGTATCAAATTCTACACCTGTTTTCAGGGATACAAGAGTCAAATTGGTTTCACCATTCCCTATTTGAAGAGAATCAAATTCTTAAAACTACAACATTTGTATATTCCCAATCTATATAGATTTTGGAATCAGATATAGAAACCAAACTATTCTATGAAAATAAAAGTATTGCTATTGACCTTAACTTCCAAAAAAACGTCCAAATGGCAATGAATCAAAAAGATCAAAGCCACTCAAATCACTCTCTGTACTCAGTTTACTGCTATCACCGTTGAAATTGTAACTAGTTGTATTGGCTGGTGTCAATGGGTTTAGTCCAGCAGCAAGATTTTCATTGTAGTTGTTAAAGTTATTATTCGGAAAGCTGTAATTGGTATTATTGATAGGTTCATTGGAAGTCCGACTTTTCATTTCTGCCATTTGCAACCACAAATTATCAATTTCGGGATTATTTATAATATTGAGATCCTTTTCCCAATCAAAATTTTCAAAATATGCATCAATATTTATTGGTTTGGTCGAAACTGAATCAAATTGTGAATTTGAACTCTTTGAAATTGGAGGTGTCAATGTTACACCGGCATTTGATTCTGTACTCGGGATTGTTGAAGTCGCAACAGATGTGGGGACCGGTGTAGGTGTAGCTGTAGGTGTGAATTTTATTCCATCTTCCTGTTTATTTGCAGCTGGGAAAACATCTTCAGATGGCTTTTTAGTCCTGTTATTCTTGTTAAGATTCGTGCCAATCATATTTGTCAATTCTGTTAATTGCTCATCATTCAAGTCAAGGAAAGTAACGCGCTCTTTTTGGTTTAAATATAGTGCATCACCATTTGCATGTTTTAAAAGGAATACAAGTGCTTTCGTGACCCTCCAAGCATAATAGTATCTTTGACTTAATTCGGACATGGCCATCAAAAGGAACTCGGCGATTTTTCTTAACCGTAATGCAATTTGAGATATTTTGGCAAACTTTTTCCTATATTCCACACTTGAATCCATTTTGTCTGCATGTTTTGGATCATGCCTCATGTGATAAATACTTGTATTCAACCTTAAGATAATAGCAAAATTAATTTGAGAGACTTTGTGAATCATACTTTCAATAGTGGGGTTAAGGATTAAATCGGCAACTTCTCCAAAATTGATATAATTGTCACGAATCAAATGAAATAAATTCGGAAAGAATTCACCAATGTGAGACGCCAAAACCTTCTTCAAATAAAAATAAGCAAATTCTGTGTTCTGTTGCTTTTCATAGTACAAGAATAAATGGTAGAAAATTGTATTGATAAACATTCTCATATTGATGTAATTTTTGCACTTCATGGTCTTAATAAATGAATATTTGTAAACCTTCTTATCGAAAGGAACCAAAAAATCCTTTAGACAACCAAAATTATTAGCCAAAAATAATTCAAATTCATTTACTTGTGATGTCAATTCTGATAGTTTGACATCCTTCAGAATATCCAATGCAGCATCCAAAATCGCAACAAGTTTATTATAGTATCGTTCAAAATATGCAAAAGTGCCAATCACATTTTTCAAGTTCCACATCTTGGATGTTTTCATTCCCGGTTTGTAAAATGGCAAAGCAGTATCATAAAATTTCTTGTCTATGCATAAAGGATTTCCAAACTTATAACCCTGAATAAGATCACAAATTACCAAGAAAAACCAAGTCTTTCGTTGAACATTATTTCCTTTAAATCTTCAGGGATAACATCCAAGTTACTTACAGAAGTATTAGTAGTTGGTTCACGATTAACCCCATTGATATGGCCATCTGTACTAACATTGCATTGTATGTCTGAGAATCACCAACATCCGCACCATCGCCATCTTCTGGGGCAAACATACTATATAATCTAAGAAGGAATGCACCCTGTAAAACTGTAAAGTTGGTTTTTCTTATGAAATCAAATTGTTTAAGACATTCCTGGGCCAAGTCAACGGCCGTAATATCAATTGGATGTGATAACAAGTATTTCAATTCTTGTGCTTCTACTGATGGATCTGTGGTATTAAGATTATTCTCGTTAACTTCATATCTGTTCAGAAAAAATGATAAATATGTTATACGTAAGAGAACCAACAATATTCCCAAGTAGGCAAAATCTAATCTTTTCTCAACTGTTAATTCAACAGCTGTCTCATTGTATCCTTCAGGACCCAAAACTCGAGCAATTTCCCTTTTGAACTCTGTCTCATCAATAATTGGCATAAAAGGGTAGACTTTAGCAAAAAATTGATTGATTAATTTCCATACTACTTTCTGCTTGGGTAAAACCATAGATAATCTTTCAATTAGCTGCATTTCTTTATCAATATTTCCTTCATAAACAGTCAACCCCAATGATATACCATGCTTGTTCATTGAAGCTATTTTAGATAAGGATTCGTCTGGATTGGGTTTTTCACTAGATTTCGGTACCTGCCCTCTTAGATTACTTGTTCGTTGAATATTATCATAAAGACGAACATCATTAAATCCATCTCTATCAATTGCTTTAGCTCGAAATTCATTTTCTGCTGCATATACGGTAGATGTAAAAGTTTTTTTCTTAACTCCGTTTGGTGTGTTTAAAGGTTCAAATTTTTCAAATGTTGGCATTGGTATATCACTTGGAGGTTCCTGACCATTTCTTGCAACTTTCTTCAATTTATTTAAATGTTCATCTCGTTGTGCTCGAAAGTATTTCCAAGATTGAAGTAATGCAAGATCCTTTTTCATCAATGCGAGCCACGAGAGGGGCCCCGCGTTGTACTTTCTTGTCACTGATGAAATATGAATTGAATTATAATCCTTATAAAAGTTAATCATTTCGTTCGAATCAGAATAAGGGTTGATTCCAATAAATGAAGGGTTATTCTCAGGATCATACTTATAATTTCTTATTTGATCTGCTGAAGTGGGGGCATGGGTTGTTGTTTTTTGTAACTTTGAAGGAGGGTTCATGGCTTCCAATTCACGAATCCGATCTTTTAATACTTGAATTTCTGAATCATGGGTGTTTTGATTATGGTTCATAGGTACAGCTAGTCTTTGTACTTGAAACTGTGCAATATCATTACTATCATTATGATTCCATTCAGGTTGTTGATACTCACAGTCTATACCCGATTTTGTACATCTCAGACAAGGCTGTTGTCGATCACATTTGACTTTTCTTCTTTTGCAATTCAAACAGTTCAAAATCACTCTGTTACGCTTCCGTGGTGGAGCTTTTAATGGACCTGATCTATCTGGTTGATTGGTTGCCATGGCAGTTTGGGACGCAAATGGTGACGGACTTCAATAAACTTTATAAAGAAAGAGGAACAAGTTTGGAAAAAAAAAAAGGTTGACAAAGTTTTTTAACCACAGAAATAAATGCACAGTTCGTAAATCGCTCATTACGGAGGTAGGATAATTTCATCTGTGTAGCCACTAAAAATTACAATTGCAAAAAAAAAGTCTATTAATTTATTACTATAATCACAACTAATGAAATAAAAAATACGTAAACTAATGAAAAACATAATAATACAATATTTTAAATATAATCAACAACATATATGAGCTACTTCTCTAATAACTCATTATCAAAATCACCGTAAATATTATACAATCTAATCAAATCATCCTTACAGGCAAGTGGATCCAATATCTGGTCTGATAAATTATTGAGATTGCTAAAGATATCATCATCATCAAAAAACGATATATTGACAGTTCCAAACAATTTCGTTTCCAAATCTCTTAAAGGGTCATCAAACATTTCAGCTGAATCACCATTTTGTTTCTTTTTCTTTTCGTGTTTGATTTTTCTCTGTTGTTCCTTAGCATTTCTAAACTCTTTACACATTGAACATAACCGATTTAATTCAACTGGAGAAAAAAATTCAATCATGTTTGTGCCCTGGTAGAAAAACAGTTGATCACTTGCTGCCTTCTCAAAAAACGCATCAGCATTGTCAACACATTGTCGTAATACAATATACGTCATAATATACAATCTGTATGAATTGATGTATGTTCTCGATAATTTTCGAAAGTTACCGACAAAAACTTCTGCATCCTCTAACACGATATCAAAAAGACTATTGATATCCTCTAATCGTGACATATAACTGATCTCCTTAAATACTTTGAACGATAACTCTTTCTTTTGGTGCAATAGTCTGACAAAAAATGACGTCAAGAATGAATGTGTCTTGATCATGTATCTTTCGTTCGATGCAGTCAACATATAATCAAAGTTTTTGCCAAATAATTCAACCGAATTGTCCAAAACATATGACATGATGTAAACCAACTGAACAACACTTTTGATGTAAATTTTAAACAATTCAATACCAGCTTTCATGGATGGTGTTTTTGACCTGTCATACTCATTTTCATAATGAATTGCAATTTTATAATACATCCCCGATAAATTAGTACGTAACTGAATAAACAAACAAAACTTAAAAACCTTAATCACACTCATAATATGATCTTTACTGGTCTGTTCAAATCCGTTTCTTGGAGCTGTTGAAGGCTTACAAATTACATCTTTAAAGAAATCTTTTCCAAAAATATTAAAAAAAATCTTTTCCAATTGGTTTGTTTCCTTCAAAATATCCACTACTTTAGGTTTTTGACATAAGTTATTGATCTTATTAACAATGTTTCGATAAATTTTAGAAATTTGGATCAAGGTTTCAAGTAATTGATTCATCTCACCACTAGGATCCTCTGAAAATTTTGGATGTTCAACATCACAAACGTCAAGATTCATAATATTCAAATTACAACCAGTATTGAAAGCACTCATTGCATCAGCAATTGACAAGTACCACCAAAGATGTCTCCAAGTTCTGATTAATACTGGATTCTTGGTTAGATTCTGGAACGTGGTATATTTGGTTGGATCACGATTTAATCCAATTGAAAAAGCGTGACGAATAGTTAAACCCAATAAAATCTGGGAATCGGCGCCACATAAACCATGAGAATCATCCGGACTCATCCCCTTATAAAGGTGCAATATAGTTAATAACTGTACTAATTTAAATGATGATTTTGCAGGAGTCAACCCATCTGCAACACATAAATTAACAGCATACGTGAATGTGCTAGTATCAAGCTTCTCCATGTCTTCAACTATACTAATATCTTTTTCATCATAATCGTTATATTCATTGTCATTATGAATCATTGTTTGGTAGCCCAATTTCAACAATACCAAAAAGATACCCAAAGTTCTCAAATCGTTGTCATTTTTAATTCGAACTTCTGAAAAACGCTCGTGGTTGAACTTTAAAAATTTTGGAAGAATGGGATTGATTTCTAATAATAAAGTATGTTCATCAATTATCTGATTAAATGGATTAACAAACTTGAAATAACGACAAAATAGCTGAAACAGGTTTGTTTTATCCGGTAAAATTTTCAAAATCTGGTTCTCAACAAAGCGATAGTACTCTTGTTTGTTTTGACCATTACCTGAGTAAAATGAATTAATACTCGAAATATCTTGAAAAGTATTCTTCTTTGACTCATCTAATTTGTTTTCTATCATTGGAGAAAAGTCACCATTCAACGGGGTACTCTTATTACTAGTCTCTGTCAATAATCCAAAGTTGTCAGATATATTCACATTTGTTTCAAAATAGTTTGACTCATTGGATGCAGATGCATTCATTGGGGTAGAATTAGAATTCAAAGGTGTTACTCCAGTCATAGTTAAATTACTATTGCCACTAGCGTCCAATTTTGGTCTTTTGTTTGTTGGAGACATCACATCATCACTGGTTCTATTTGACTTAAATGACATCAAACTTCCATTAGAGTTTCGTCTTTTTCTTGATACGTCATTTTGAATGACTTTCGTAATTTCATCACTTCTGAATAAATGTACAAGAAAATTTCTCAAAATTGCTATGAAAGGATCACTTTTCGTTAATCCGAGATATGAAAGAGTACCAACCTGTTGCCACTCATTACCAGTTAAATGCAATGAAAAAACGGGATCTGTAAATACATCCATTGTATCATGTGCGTTGATTTGTAAAGATGAATTAGTACCCAACGGAATTGATACTAGTGAGTTGGAATAAAAAGGTTCGGCATCTCCTGTAGAAGGTGAAGTCATTGCTGAAGAATTGGTGTTTGCAATCGAATTTTGAGCTTGGATTGATTTTCCTGACATAATGTTTGATTCCTTGGGGGAGTTTGAACTTGACATATTGGATACGACACCATTGTGACCTAATCTGGATGGATTAAGAAGATCATTCACGACAATAGTTGTTGCTGTTGGAGATAGAGTCCCTTCTCCCTTGAGCCTGAGCCTGAACCTGAGCCTGAACCTGAGCCTGCCTGAGCCTGTACCTGTACCTGATCCAATTGATTTCAATCTATTGAAAGAAGGTGAAAATTGATTAAGAGAAGCAGCTGGTGATTGACCAAAAATGGAATTAAATGAATTTCGATTTTGGAAAGTTGGTGGTACCGTGCTATTGGATTTCAAAGGAGTGGGTTCTATATTCTGAGCCAAACTTGGCTGTTGCAGTTGGTTTTGACCACCTGTCTGAGTTTGGTCTTGAATTTGTGATGATGATGATGATGATGCTGGTGCAGATGTAGGTACAGGCGCAGGTCGTGGTGGTTGGGGTGGTAAAGGTAAGTTTATAGAATTCGAATGGGTCATACTACCTGAAGTTGATCCAGAATTCTGCTTATCTGGACTGGTATTTGATCCATCTATGGAAGGTCTGTTAATAAGCGGAGGTGTGGCAATTGGCATCATTCCTGATGGGCTATGATTTATATGTGGGGTAAGGGCTGTTGTCCAGTAGGACCAGGTGGTGGAGGGGGGAGAGGTTGTTGGTTCATAGGAGGGGGTGGAAAATGACCTTGTGATATTTGATTCTGATGGGGCACTGATGGAGGTGGGTAATTATTAGTATACTGATCTTGGTAATGCATTGGTGGGGGACCATGATGATCTGGAGGAGGAGGAAATCCAATATTTTGATGTTGTACATGGTTGTTTTGTATTATATAACCGTTTTGAGTATCTACTTGGTGATTATAGGGAATATTATGTGGTTGTTGTTGGAATTCAGGTTGAATAAAATGGTTCATGGGTCGGTTATTATTAAGCAAATCATCTTCATAATGGCATAAATGAACAATACTCTTCTTTACACATGTCCCACAGGGTCTCTGTCTATCACACTTCAGTTTTCGTTTCCTACAGACAGCACAACTTAACGCATGTCTAATTCGTAACCGTTTCTTGGGTGCATTATTATTGGTGTTGGTAGAAGCACTGGATTGACCGTTATTATTTGTCAGTGGTAATTGTTCGTGAGGCAGGTTGTTGTTGCTGCTGCTACTGCTGCTTCCGTTTCTGCTGTTATCCATTATAATGGTAACTTATACTAGTGATATTAATGAATATATATAAGAAATAAGAAAGGTATTCGGTTTTTTTTTTGTAAAAATAAGTGAAAAATAAATAAAAAAGTTGAAGGTGAAAAAGAAAAAAAAAAAAATAAAAAGTGAATTGATAATTAGTTATTTTTCCTGTCTAGTTTTAAATTTTTCTTTTTTTGTCGTTGATTAAACAAAATAACAGCTTTTTATGTACACAAAAGAAGCCCTGAAATTTTTTATTATTTTCTATTACGTATGGAAGAAGGGAGGAGAAGGAGGGGGAGTTTCAATGTGTAATTGCACTAAAAAAAGAATTGAATTTGTGTCATACAATTTTTGGCATTTTACATGGAAATTTTTGACACTGTAGGTTAATAGCAATAATAAAATAACATGTACAGTGTTAGTTTTTTTTATGTTTTACAATATATGACTAATGAGGAAAGTCTTTGTTTTAATAATTTAATTTAGCTTAATTAATTACCATGATGAGTTTTTGTTAAATGGTACACACACACCTGGATGTATAAAAACGTTGATGGTCTATTACAGTACAGTATATACTGTACATTATACAGTATGAGTGTGGATTTACTTTTTTTTCTCTCTTTTCCTTGAAGTCCTCAATGATTTACATTGCATTGCGTTATAAATGATACAATATAAATTACATGATGGTTTGTTGTACATTTTGCTTTTGTACATCCCAACATATATGTAAAACTGTATGAACCCAACACCTCTAAGGTTATTCTTCAATTATAATGATAAGTCATTTTCTTCTTTTTTTTTTTTTCTGACAAATTTAAATTTAATTCTTCCCCTCATTATTATTTCACCTTACTCCACTTTACCAACTCGGGGTAATCAAGTCATAAAATGTGGGGTCTGTCTATCTGTCTTCTTTTATGATTCACGAATATTTACTATACCGTAGGAAGCGAATTTCTTATCTATCCAGATGAGTGTATTGGTAGTGCACAAACGTTGAACTTATTCATTCGGAATTTATCCTCAACAATGATATTGTACAGTTATACGTTTATTAAAATATTAGGTCTAGTTTATATATACTGTATTCACATTTTGGTTCATTCTGTTAGTATCATGAAGAAAATCTTATAACTCCAAAAACCTAGTAGTCAAGGATTCTTGACAGCTATACCTGTCACTTTTCAAGGATGCTGTATTCTTCTATCCACAAAAAGTAGGTTTCACTTCCATGGTTATATTACCCTAACCGTGTTTGATCAGCATCAAACGAGAAAAAGTTGGTGAAAAATTTCATGCCGGAGAATTGTTTCCGCTGATGAACAATCTTGATGAGAAAATCTTCATCTTTACTTTGTGCAGCTAGAATTCAATCCAGTAATTCTATATATAGGGGGAATTCCGGTTGTACTTGAGGCGGATCTGTGAATTTGCTGTTTTGGTTTTATATTTAGAAAACTATTTGTTATTCTATGAGATCATACCTTCCTTGATGCTTTGAACAAAAAACTCTTAGTAAATTAACGAACCCCTGTTGCACTGTAGCTAAATTTTCCTCTAATTACGAACCTCGTCATGGCACGCATCACTTACCTACCTAGAAATTTTTTTACCTGATGATGATTTCATATTTGAATTTTATGATGCAAGGTTCGCAAATGCTGCACATTCAGCTGGAACAAATGTTTCAACTATTCTTGAAGATAGAAATTGTCCAACTTAAAGAGAATTTACTATAAGACTGCTTTAGATGTTGTAGTTGCATCTTTATTTGGAAATTCAATACAAACTCTGCTGAACCAAAATAAATGTTACTATAAAAAAAATAAGAAAAGAATAGCTCTACAGCAATGGATATCTAATGAGCCAACAATCTTGTATATAATATTTGATTATCCTATCAAAAATAAGTCGATTTTATTAAATTATCAACTACTACTATTCTGAAGTATTAAATTATTAAATAATATTATAAAATCATGTGAATACATCTCAAAATTTGGTCAAGTATCCGAGTAATTCATTTTGATCTTGTTATATTAACCCCTTAACTATTCAAATTAGATCATATATTGGTCCTCAGGTACTCCTGCACCAGATTGCTTAACCAGAATCACTGAAACATAAATTAGAAGTATTGTCACCACCTAATTGTCACGTGATTAGTGCTTAGATCCAATCAGCGAATGAGAATTTATAATTTTTTTTTTGCTCACTATTAAATAAATTTTCTTTATTTTACACTACCAATAATACACTGAATGAAAAAAAAAACTTGAATGAGAAGAACGAATGAAAGAGAGTAAAAAAAAAACTACCAAAAAATCAAGCCAGAATCCACCATTCACAGTTTTTGGGTGTCCCTTTAATATTACATATCACTACAGTCCATCACTAGCAAAAACATGTTGTCTCGTGCTTCAATTCGTGCCTACAGTACTATACCAAATGCTGTTAAAGTAGCATCTAAAGATTCTGCTCACAACTTAACTAACTTGTCTGTTGTCATCAATAACGCTGGTGCCAAAACTGGTAAGAGCGGTATTTCCCACTTATTGTCTAAATTCACATTCTTGAGCAATGGTGCCAAATCAGCTTTAAGATTTACTAGAGAATCTGAATTGTTGGGTGGTGCTTTTGAAAGTCAAGTTACCAGAGATGCCTTGGTTTTAAAGACTTCATTCTTAAAACAAGACTTGCCATACTATGTTGAAGCTTTAGGTAACGTTGTTTCTAACACCAAATTTACTCCTCACGAATTTGAAGAAGTTGTTTTACCAGCTGCTAAAAGCGAAGCTGCTTTGGTTGATTCCAACCCAGTTTTCAAAGGTGTTGAAAAATTACACGAAATCACATTCAGAAAAGGTTTGGGTAACCCATTGTTTTACAATGAATCCACTCCAATCAGTCTCGAAGAAATTGCTGAATTCTCCAAAGAACAATTCACTGGTGAAAACATCTCCATTGTCGCTGAAGGTGCCAACGAAGAAGATTTGACTAAATTTGTTTCTGATTCTGCCTTCTGCTACTTGCCAACCAAATCCGCCTCTTCTATTCAATCACTCCCAGTTCAATTCTTCCAAGGACAAGAAGCTAGAGTTGCATCTAAAGGTGCTTCTTCTGCTTTGATTGGTGTTCCAGTCAAACCAGCTGATTTTGGTAAATATGAAGTCTTGTCTGCTGCAATTGGTTCTTCTAGTGCTCCAACTGCCTCTGCTCCTTTAGCTCAAATTCCAGGTGCCACTTCTCACTTATACAAATACCAAGATGCTGGTTTGTTTGTTATTTCTGTTTCTGGTGAAGCTTCTCAAGTTGCCCAAGGTATTAAACAAGCTAAAGCTGCTGCCGAAGCTGTTTCATCTGCTGATTTGTCTGGTGCTGTCAAACTTGCTGAATTATCTGTTGCTTTACAATCATCTGTCGATGCTCCAGTCGATATTAAACTTGCTGCTGAAAAGGCTCCAATTTCTGAATTCAACTACGTTGCTGTCGGTAACCTCGATGTCTTGCCTTACGCTAGTGAATTGTAAATTTTGTTAGATAAAGGGTAATGAATACCTGAACATTGACAGAAAAAAAAAAGCAAACGTAATAAAAGAAAAAAAAAGAATGAAATAAAAGCATGATTATAAATATTCCTTAAACAGTTTATTTCAATATAAACATTTTTATATACACATTATGAATAATAAATATTCATGTAATATTAATTAGATAAAGACGTTTCGTTGATTGCAAACTCTTTTGTAGTCGTGTAATGGGACAATTTTTTTTTTTTTGGGTCCTAATTTTCTCTTCGCTATTTTTTGATGTTATTTTTTTTTTTTTCAAGATGGAAAATCATTATCATACTACAAGCGTATTACACTACACTATCACCTATAAACCCACCATACAACACAATGTCCGATTACGAAGATAATGCCTTTAATGAAGGTAATGAAAACTTTGAAGATTTCGATGCACCAGATCATTTTTCAGATAATGAATACGATGACCCAGTACAAAATGGAGGTGATGCTGCTTTACAAACAACTGATGGAAGAACCATTATAAATGGAGGTTTTGGACCCGATGATGCTCAAACCAGTGCTCAACCAATTAAAAAAACTGCTAGAGAGTTAGCTATTTCAAAAGAAGAGAGAACTACTACTCCATATATGACCAAATATGAACGTGCCAGAATATTGGGTACTAGAGCTTTACAAATCTCTTTAAATGCACCAGTATTAGTTGATATTGAAGGTGAAACTGATCCTTTACAAATTGCAATGAAAGAATTGGCACAAAGAAAGATTCCTTTGGTGATAAGAAGATACTTGCCAGATGGTTCTTATGAAGATTGGGGTTGTGATGAATTAATTGTCGATCAATAAGTGTAGAGGTAATAAATGAGTGTTTATTAGTTAGTTAGTTAGTGAGTATTTTTTTTGGCATTGTAAAATATAGTATTATAAAGAGTTTATTTAATAATCCTAATCGATATATGCATCTATCCATTTAGAAGCTAAGAATATTTGTTTGCCGTCCATTTGTTCCTGAACAAACCCATCGACTAATTGATCAAATTTTGCTCTAGATAGTCTATGGTCACCCGAGCCAATTTCACCTAACTGTACGGAACAACAGGCATCTTTTAATTTATTCACATCAATTTGTAATTCATCCTTGAATGTCTTTAAGTTTTCTTTATCCAGATATATCTTTAATGCGTTGTAAATAATCGAACGATCTTCAAATTTCAGCATTTCTTTTGCCATCAAATTCAGAAACTGAGTGAAATTTATACCGGTTTCTGATTTGTCAACATTATCTATAGTTAACATTTCCTTTAGCTGGGAATCACTTGGTGCTCGTAAGCCCAAGGTTGAATATAGTTTAAGTAAATCGTCTTTTGTTATTGTTGAATCTCGAGAGTCTCCATCAATTAAAGTGAATGCGTTTCTTAATTGAGCCTTTTGAGTCGATGACAATGATGTTAAATGCAGCAGCATGATTAGCAGTATCAAATTATGAAAGTCGTGTTGTCCTTCAAGATAACAGTTTGTTTCTTAATCTTTCTATTTATTTATTTTATTTTTAATTTTTTTTTACTTTTTGGTTTCTCAGGAATCAAATCGGAAAACGTAAACAAATCCGTTCCTAGTATTTCTTTTTTTTTTGGATGTGACATGTACAGTACATATAATACCAACTATTAGTACTTGAAATATCAATCAAATGGCTGAAACATTGTATAATCAACCCGTTGTAATAGATAATGGTTCTGGGAATTTGAAAGCTGGGTTTGCTGGTGAAGATAAACCAAAAACTTATGCATCAGCAATTATTGGAAGACCAAAATACCAAAAAATCATGGCAGCAGGAAGTAATTCATTACTACCCGATCCCCAATCAACTCCATCTACCGCGTCATCGTCACATAATCATCATTCTCGTCAACAAGATGATCTGAGAATATATATTGGTAATCTAGCTCAAGAAAACAGAGGATTGTTAAAATTGACTTACCCTATAGAACATGGGATTGTTAATAATTGGGATGACATGGAAAAATTATGGTATCATACGTACACTCAAGATTTAAAGATTCAAAGTGAAGATCATCCATTATTGATCACAGAAGCCCCATTGAATCCACGTTCTAATAGAAACAAAATGTGTCAAATTCTATTTGAAAATTTCAATATTCCTTGTATTTACGTGTCAATTCAAGCTGTATTATCATTATATGCATCAGGAAGAACAACTGGGGTAGTTATAGATAGTGGGGACGGTGTAAGTCATATTGTTCCTGTTTATGAAGGGTTTTCATTACCTCCTTCAATTAAGAGAATGGATATAGCTGGAAGAGATATAACAGAATCGTTAAGTTTCAATATTAGAAAATTGTCTGGCATCTCGATGAAGAGTAGTTCTGAAATGGAAATTGTGAGATTAATGAAAGAGCAATGTTGTTTCATATCTAAAGATCCCGTTCGAGATGAAAAAATTTATGGTAGTCATTATACAAGAAATAGTCAAAATAATGAACTATTTTCAACATATAAATTACCAGATGGTCATGAGATACAATTGGGTGTCGAAAGGTTTAGAGCTCCAGAGATTTTATTTAATCCTCAATTAATTGGTGATGAATCCCCAGGTTTGCATGAATTGACATCCCTAGCCATTGGCAAAACTGATTTGGATTTACGTCCTGTTTTATACCAAAATATTATTTTATCTGGAGGTAATACATTACTACAGAATTTTGGAGATAGAATGTTGAAAGAATTGAAAGAGTTGCAACAACCACATCAAGAAGATTCCAAATCCAGTATTTGGAATAAGAATATCCTGAATGATGCATATAATACCAAAATGAAAGTAAAAATATACGCTCCCCCAGAAAGAAAATATTCTACATGGATAGGGGGATCAATTTTGGCAGGGTTATCAACATTCAAAAAGATGTGGGTTACATCAGAAGAATACCATGAAAATTCTGATATTATACATATAAAGTGTATGTAGTTGCTATGCATATATGTACAGTATATACACTATATAAAAGAAACGTTAATTACTTGGGGTTGGAGATTTAGATACAGTAGTATCTGTCACCAAAGTCACCCAAACCAGGAACAATGTATTTGTTTTCATCTAATTTTTCATCAATACCACCAGTGATAATTTTAACATCTGGGTATTTATCTTGGAAAGCCTTAATACCTTCTGGAGCAGCCAACAAGTTCAAAAAGAAAATTCTATCCATCTTAACACCTCTTGCTAATAAAACTTCAACAGCCATCATAGCAGAACCGCCAGTAGCCAACATTGGATCCAATAAGAAAACATAACGTTCACTAATATCTTCAGGTAATTTTTCATAGAATAATTTAGGTAATGCAGTTTCTTCATCTCTTTGGATCAAAATTTTACCAATTCTAACTGATCTACAACAATCTCTTAATCCCATTTCCATAGATTCACCAGCTCTAACAATAGAAACCCCACAAATTTTACCCAAAAATTTAGAACCTTTATATTCATAACCACCATGACATTTAATAATAGCATCTTCAACTGGTAATTGATTTAAACCTTCTTCAACTAATAAACGAATGATTCTATCAGAATAAAAAACGAAATCACCTCTTTTGGTAGTTTGATCACGAATGATAGAATATAAACCAATTAATTGGTTGGTTTGAGGTAATAAGATGACATTCTTACCGACTTCTTGAGGAGCTGACATGATTGTAAACGCTAAATGAGTGAGATTAATGCTTATATTTAATTAAAGATAAGAAAAAAAAAAAAGCAAATTAATTAAAGCAGTATAATAAAAAATTTTGGGCTGAAAAAAAAATCTTAAAGTTACGATGAGATATCTGCAGATCGCATGGCGAGAGTGAACCTTACCGCACAAATGAATAGATCAAGAGTGACCACTTTACAAAACTAAGACTAAAACTAAACCACAAATTGTATGAATATAATGTATACGTATAATAATAATCATCATCAATTAAAAAAAAAGAAAAAATATAGTACACTATGTATGATTTTAATTTTTAGTTGGTTTATTCTTTATGTCTATTGTTCTGGTTGGCCAAATGGATTTTCAATTATTTCACTTCCATCCACTGGTGATATAGTCAATAAACTTGTACATCTGACAACGACCAACCCAAGATCTCTTGTTTTATCTGTCAATACATCATCATCTTCTGGGTCTAAATATAATAATGATAATAAAATTGTTAGTAACATAAGAACTTCTCAAAATGAAATCATTCAATTTTTTTTTTTCATAAATGCTGTAAATACATACCTCTAAGGGTTTCATTGACATTTTCTAAAACCAAATTCATCAATTGGTCAAATCCCTTTAATGTTCCAGTTATTTGTCTACCTCCAATAAGTTTTACCCTTATTTCATTATCTTTATATTTATTCAAATCTAAAATTGCTTCTCTTTTAGGACCTTCCTGTTTTGGAGTGTTGGAATTGTTATTTCTTCTTCTATATTGTTGTTGTCCTGACTGTCTTTGTCTTCTGTCTTGTTGCTGCTTTTATAAGGAGGAAAAACAATATTGTTAGTACTTTATCAATGTAGTATATTCTCTGAATTCATTACATACATTATCTGACATGGCGCTTGTTGTAATAATTGATCGAAACTAATGATAACCTGAACTTGGAGATTTTTCTTTAAATTTTTCGTTCCTTATTTGGTAAAACTTCAAGCTCTGAGCAAAAAAAAATGAGCCTGAGAGACAGAGAAAGAAAAAATATGAGTTGTGTGCGGTATTTATATGCAGGTACTTTTAATATGTAATTGAATTTCAAAAGATAATAGAGCAAAAACAAAACCTACTTGATCTCTTTTATTGTCTATGGAAAATTATTGGCTATAAATAAGAAAGTTTGTCAAGCTTCTCAATAGATTTTATGTAAGTGTTGAACAATGAGAAAACACATCTAGTTTATTTCTGTACGGCAGTAAAATCATCATGGTAGAACTTTCTACATAAAGAGATACTCAAAAGCAGTTCTTATGGGACTATACAATGAATAATTCCATGTCAAGAGATTTGGCGCATATCTATTATTGTAATCATGTACATCTAGTATACATTATGTGCAGTGTAAAAACTATTTACAGTAAAAATCATCAGATAATCTTCTCCTATTCAATTAATATTCATTTCTTAACCACAATTCTCTTCTCTTTTGTCTATCCAAAAGTCTCTTAGATATAACCTTCGGTTGTGATTTCACTTGTTTTTTACTTTCACCTCTAAAGAAATAATGCAATTTGGCTAATTCAATGTTAAACTCTTTACTTATAGCTTCCAGTGTCCAACGTGCAGGTTCTTCTTGTTTCAATTGTTTAATCTTATTAATGGTTTCGGCTGTGACATTATATTCTTTTTGATCAGCAGCTTTAAATTCTCTTATAATTGGCATTTCCTTGACAATAACTGGATCTATACGACTTTGTTTGGCAAATTCACGTCTTGGATCATTTGGTGGTAAAAATATATAAGGTGTTTGCATGTAAGGTTTGACTATAGCTGATGGTGGATTATAGACTAAACCTTCTGTTGGAACTGGTTTGAAATTGTATACCGATCTATTTTGATTATACTTATTCTTAGGTACTGGTTCGTGTGGAATGGATTTGGTAGAAACCCTACGTATTGTTGTTCTAAACATGTTTTTATGAAGAACAGAATAGTTTGGAATAAATAGATAGGTATATATATACAAGTGAGATGGGAGAATGGATGGGTGGTAAACTAATCCGTAACTTGGAGAGACTGGATTCTTGATGTTAAAAAAATTTTTCGCTTTTTCATTCTTCTTTTTTTTCATCAAAAAGCGAAACAATTCATTCATGGTCGTGTGGACGTTAAAAAAAGACCAAAGCAGTGTATAAACCAAGTGATATCAACATCGTTTGAAGCCCCTGAAAACAGTTGAATATAATAATGTGCTTTGTTAAATATGATATAAATAATATAATTGAACCAACTCGATGTTTCTTGAAAAATATTGCTTTTAGGTTTGGGGTAATCTAATAAAGATGAAATTTTTGTTGAGGGATTGTGACAAAATTTTTAAGAAATTCCAACCAATACCCAATACCAGCAAACAATGCTATAACAATAGGGGGTTATCAGGCGTCAAAACTATTAATTATAAGTCATTAAACTTGATTATCAAACTAGTCTATTTCTATAAACAAATATTACATTGGAAATCTTAATTCAAACTTGTATTGTGTAGTATATAACTAAAAATTAATTTTATCGATTTCATCAATTCTTCTTTATAGTGTAGTGGCTATCACGGTTCGCTTTCAAATTTATTTGAGTTTAAAAGTCCCGAGCAGACCGGGGTTCGATTCCCCGTAAGGAAGTTTATTTTTTTATTTTTTATTTTGATATTTTAGACCAAGTCGGAATTACCGATGGTAAGGGGTCTTGAAGGTTTTATCTTGATGTCTTTTTCTATTTTTGGTTTATGAAGGTATAAATGCGTGTTTTCACCTAATGAATGTTACGAATCTAGAAAGGGTGAAAAGGCTTTGTAGAATAGCTTCTAGGAGCCAACAAATAAGCGGCATGAAAGTAATTACAAACGTCTATAGATAAGGTACAAAAAATGTCTAGAGCTGTTCAGTTTGTTTGTTCGTGGCCACAGTTTTTTTTTTTTCACCTCGGCAATTGTAATTTTGTTTTTTTTCGTTAACCAAGATGTTATAATCTTTCCAGATTGAGGTAAATTCTTAGGGTAGTTGAATTATTTTGTGTATCAGTTTGAATTGGTAATAACGTGTATTAATTTTTTAAGATCACAAACGGCATCCAAATTATAGAGCAATACAAAAAAAAAAGGGATCGGACCTATGGTCCCCCTAATTCTTATGATTTTACTCGTTTAAACAACCACAATAATATTCAGGGTATAATGTAAGCCTTTAGAATTCGTAATCGGATTGAAAATAGATAGAGAGATAACCATAAACATCGCACGGCAATTTTTCTCTGTGTCTTTTTTATATTTGGGTGGAGAAAGACATCCGCACGCAGAAAGTGAAAGTAGACCGTTGATATCAGATAGGTTATTGTCCTCTGTCATATGGAGATTTTGTCTAATGCCAGTACATTAAGTGTACAATTATACCAAAACTCTAGGCAATGATGAGAACTTAATTGTATAACTATAGAGATTCTAGATGAAACGATGAACTACAAATCATTTTCATGATTTACCTTGGTTATGGAAGAGGGAACCTGAACCCCCCTCCACTCTTTGTAAAATATTAGCATACAATATCTGGATTGGTTGGATTGTCAAAGAATCGTCATTGTAGAAATTGGGAAAAAATTTTTTTCATTGCTTAGCAAAGGTTATCTTCGTTTTATTGTTATACTAGGAAATGACAATTAATGAAAAAAACCAAAAAAAAGGGGTATTGCTTGACATATCGTATTGGTTTCCTTGCTGTACTTTTTGTGGATAATTGATATTTTCACCAATACTTGGTAGGAAATTCAAGGGCAGCTTATCTATCTACTTAATTTAATATCTAAAATTTTTTCTTGCATTAAGCATAATCAATATGAGCAATTGATGTCGAGCCCAATGATGCATGTGTGTGTACCCAAACACCATGTAATTCATGAATGTAACAGGTATACTTTCAATATGAAGGGGAGACAATCACTGTGACCGCGGTATCTAGTTTCATAGTATCAATTTTCATATGAAACATCATAGGGTAGAAATAGCAATATGTATGATCGCAAATTTACATACCGAATCGATAAAAACAAGCACAAAATTGAAGTGTTACTCTAAATGCAGGTTAGCGCCATTACTGTATTTTCCCTATAAATTAATTTAAAACTTCACTTTCAAATTGGTTAGATTCCAAAAAGGACGGGGAGGACTTAGATTTATCCGTCTATTTTTTTAATACATTTTTAGTTGAGGTCCTCTGTGCTCTCGCTTTCAATTCCAAACGCGCAAGCTCATAACAAACACTGAAAAATTGAACAAAAACAGAAAACAATAGTAATAACATTTGGTACATTTTCTGTTATATTAAATTAATTGGGTTGTACCTAGATTGTGAAAAGTTTTTTTATTTTTTTTTGTCTTTCAAAAGTTAATACATATATTGACGATGAAGTATTTAATAAACAGATATCGCTGTAAAGTTCTTTTTTTAATATTAATTATTCAGTTTTTTTTTTTTTGTATCCAATTCTCCATCTAATTGTTTTTCTTTTGCAACTTTTATTTGTACCCCCGCCTATATCATGAGTGCTTTTCTTCTTGTTTCAGACCAAGTAATCTCAAAAAATTATAAAAGTAAGACCAAAAAAACTACCGGTGTGGAATATGCTTCGTCAGCTAGTTCTATTTATTCTTATTCAAGATCAGTTGCTTATTCAAGAACAGAAACTTTTGTCCTGGGGAAAGAGAACCATCGAAAGAAAGTATTTGATATTGGTACAAATAGTTATGTTGAATTTGTTCCACCAGCCTATGAGCAATCAGTATACAAGTATTCTGAAGCGTTGGAAAACTTAAAGTGTTCTCCATATGACAAATTCAATGAATTATTGAACCATAAACATACGTTTGACTTAAAATCCATCGAGATGTTCAGGTACACATATTTCGAAGATTTGAATTACAATTCAGTTACTTCATTTAGATTAAACCAAAAGAAACCAAATGGTGATTACAAGCTTTCTTATATGAATAAAATTTCCCGTTTAACAAAAAGCACTGAACAGGGTCTACCTCGATTTTCCTTATGTGAAAGTGAAAGTGAGGATGTGAATTACGAAGAACAAGATGATGTTTATCAAAGAAATCAAAATATTCGGGCAATTTTACTGTCTCAACAGTTTTGGAATAATGTATTGCAAGAAATGAAATTTGAAAGTCTACAATCAAAAATTAATTATATTGAGTATTTGCCTTCATTGAGTCAATTGAAGAATTTTTACCATGAGATATTGGAGTATTTTTTGTGCAATATTCATATTCTTAAACCGGAAACTGAAGGGGTGACAGATCCAGAAGAAATTATCCAATTGCAAAACTGTCATTATATTTATTTCACAGAATTAAACTATGAATACTTTCGAATAATGAAATTGGAACATGATAAGTTGTTTAGAAATTGTCAAGATATCAATCATCTTTATATTGTTTTTGAAAAGTTACTAGATATCATGACTGCAAACATTAAAGCAATGTCAGGGAATAGACAAAATCCAGTCCTACCATTGTGGGAACAATTTTTAGAATTTCTTATTTTTGATTTATTATCTCAAGACTACGAAACAGATACCGTTCAAGTTGCATCAAACATCACAACAAACTCCAGTACAGCTTATATATACAATCCACCAAGAAATATGCTGGTATCATCAAAGGGTTCTCAACAATCTTCTCTATCGATGGGAAAATTTACAAGGAATAGTTCTATATGTAATAGTGATCGCAGTCCAATAAGTTCACCAATAATGGAAGAATTGGTAACACCTGTTGCAACTGAACATTCTAAAAATACATCACATTCAATGAATTCTGAGGTTCTTATCAAACCTAAAAAACCATCAATTTTAAGAAGGTTCTTTAGCAGCAAGAAAAACTAGGTCTATATATATAGTGTGTAAATATAAATGTACCTGGAAAACTACAGTAGAATCTATTCATAGATTAATTCTCTTTGGATAATCACGTGTGCGGATGTACATCTTCACTTCATCTCATAAATTTTTTTTTTATTATTTTTTTTTTTTTTTTGGATTTTAGATTTATTTATCATTACATTGATAACAATACTCCCATTCACCGAATATGCCTCCTAATAAACCATATAATAAAAAGAAATTTACAGATCGTCGAGAAGCCAAATCACAAGATATTAAGAGAGCGTTGACACATAGAGCAAGATTAAGAAAGAATTATTTTAAATTATTAGAAAAGGAAGGACTACAAGAAAATCGTAAACCAGATGATAATCAAAATGAATCAAATGATGAATCAAATGAAAATGAAAAACCTCAACTTAAAAAGAAAGGAATAAATTTTGAAGAAAGATCTAAAATAGTTAAACAACGTAAAGAAGAAAAACGAAAACAAAAATTAGAAATAGTTCAAGAAAAACTTCAAAGATTAGAAACAAATTCAAAAGAACGTGCTTTACGAAAAGAACAACTTAAGAAAACTACTACCAAAGGTCAACCATTGATGGGTCCAAGAATAAATAATCTTTTGGACAAGATTAAGAAGGATATGGGTAATTAAAGAAGTATCAGGAAATGAATAAATAAATATTTTGGTTCTTTTATTATACTATATATTAAAATATCTACAGGAATAAATAATCATCTTTTTGGTCTAGCCCTAAGTTTTTTTTATTTAATTTAAATAGTTAATCTTCTAATCATCAAGAAAAAGTCATAGAAGTATAATGTACTCAATCTCTTTTGATAGCTCCACCAATTTGAAACGGTACCAGTGAACCATTTCCAACCATGCAGGTTCTTATCTATTGATTCTTTTCGTTCATCATAAACACATTTAGCACAATACTTGGTCATAATTAAAAACGTTCTTTCAGGTCCCAATGAACTTTGTAAATTTTCATCCAAGTTCCTGGTTAAATCATTGGTTTTTAAAATCAACAACACCATTCTTGGCATATTACTCAAGATATCCATTAAATCTTCAAGCACATTACCGTCATTATTCACATGATTTTGAATTTGTTTAATTTCATCACTAGTTCTTCTACTCGAAATATCATAATTCAATGCTTGTTCAGGTGCTCGTCCTGTAATTGCACTCATAAAAATTCTAAATTTTTGATCATCATCTATTGGAATATTGGCAATTCTCAGGGAATATTTCTTCATATTGGTAACATCATTATCTAAAACAGCCAACCAGAAATGGCTATAGTCACGTTTCATTTCCAATGGTATATTACGATATAAACCATGATCATACAACACAATTTCAAAATTATGTCCCTCCCGTGTTGTTGATACACTTCTGATTGCTAAATTACCTCCATGGGGATCACAATGTAAAGAAACATTAGGAGTAAATATCATATTGTTGAAAATATGTGATAGACATGCAGATACTTCTGATGGATCAATGTTGTGCTCTTTCATATATTTCAAATTATCCAATCTTTCACCTTGAACACATTCCATAATTAATATTCTTGGTTGTGCTTCAACGATTTTTGGGATACGTAATGAAGTTTCCTTTTTATAATCAGCAAAATATTTAGCACTCTTTTCAGCATTTTCAGCTTCTTTGGTAAAATCTAATTCAATAAATATAGAGTTTTGCATTTCATCTCCCAACCAAGTCAAGGGATAATCTGGAAATGCTTTGTACATCAAGTCAAACACCATCTTGGTTAAAGCAACATCAAGGGGAACAAATTCTTTCAAACTTGGATGTTGAACCTTGACAGCAACTTTTTGACCATTTTTCAACGTGGCAATGTGAACTTGAGCCAATGATGCAACACCAACCGGTTCAGGATTAAATTCAATAAAAACATCTTTCATTTTAATACCTAAATCATTTTCAAATAATTTTTCAATTTCTTCAATAGAAGATTTTGGACATTTATCTTGCAATGGAATCATGGTATCAGTCCATTCAGGTGGTAATAAATAAGTTAATGCAGTGATATGTTGTCCCAATTTAATATAAATTCCACCATTTTTCTCTAAAGCCTTTAATGTGATCTCGGCAGCTTGTTTATGTGTTTCTGCCAAGGCTTGGTGACGTTCAACATCATCTTTAAAAGTCTTTCCCAAAGTTTCTTTATATAATGCAAAACAACGAATCATGGCAACAGTAACCACGTTGACTCTGTCAATAGTTAACACTGCATGTTTGAATGAATCATTGGTGTAGAACAAAATAGTGGCCCCAAGTCCTAAAATAATACCAAATTTGAAAAATCCCACATATCTCGATGATTTACGTGGATGTGGATGTGGAGCCAAAGGCGAAGACAAAGGTGGAGACTGAGGTGGAATAGAATTAATTGAAACGTTAGATTTTGGAGTCGTAGAATACTGTCTTAAACATTCATTATAATTGGTGAATAGATATTCTCGTGGAGGTAAAATAACAAATCTGCCAGCTTTCCTTAAAAGTAAAGAATCATTGATTCTATTTTGAACAAAACTTCTACCTACAAAAGCAGTAGATCCAAATAATGATCTAATCATTAGTAACTAGTATTAGGGATTAGTCTAAGTAGTTAAGTAGATAAGTAAACGTAAAAAGTAGTTTGTCATTCCACATGAAAAAAAAAATGACAAGATTTATAACATTCAATTTTTTTTTCTGTTCTTTCTGTTTCGGGTTGCGGTTCTCGGATAGATTTGGCAATCTAAGGCAGCCGTTTTTTTTTATATATATAGGCAAAGATGGTTATTATTGCTTGTGAAATTTTTCTTTCTCTATACCGTGCTCACTATTAAACATTAAATACATTAATACATTAAAACTAAATAAAACTAATTAATTAAACCAAACAAGATTTATTGAAAGTAATTCTCAATATTACTATTAGAATTATTGTTATCACTTGAGCTACTCGTTTCCATCTTGATGTTGTTATTATTCCCAATGTGATCTAAAAGATTCTCATTATGCAAAAAATCCAAATCAAAGTCTCCAAATTGATTAAATAATTCTAAATCATCAGGTGCAAACATAGATACACTTGAAGCGGTCGATCTCATGTCCATATCATTTTGGGGTAAATTCATATTTAATTGGGACTGTTGTGATTGGGATGGTGCCAACATTGATGGTAATGGGAACTGTCTTGGTGGTGGAGTAGATGCAGGGATTGATTGTAATATCTCTGTGTTGCCTGAATTTCTAACTATTGGTGAAGTTATAGGAACACTGCTTCCAAGAGGACTTGGACTGAACGTTTTATATTCTCTCATATTTGACTCAATAGCACTGGAATATGTAGGCATTCTCTTCATCATGGTTGTATGATCAAATGGGCATTTACGTCTCTTTGAATTTGAAGCGTTATTATTACTGAATCCATTCATTGGAGGTAAAGAGGTAGAACCTCTAGTAACCCCAACATCTTCTGGTTTTCCATTGTCACCTTCTTGCGCCATTGGTGAAGTAATATGTGAAATTGGACATTTAGTAAATTCATTATTCATTGTAGAAGATGAAGATGAAGGGTTAGAGCTCATTGAGCTATCCAAAACTGGACAACTCTTTGATTGGAATTCTGGAACCGATGCATGAAGCTTTGCATAATTAACAGACTTAGACTCATTGCTGCTTGAGTTGACAAACGTAAGATAGAATGTCCATAATTTCGATAATTTGATCAATCTTTCATTATTACGATTAGGTCTAACATTCTGTAAAAACTCCAATACTGATGACACCTCCTTTGTCACTTTGGAAATTTGTTCTTCGTACAATGTCTGATGCGACTTGAAAGCACTATTTTTACTCTTGATTCTTGTCAATACCGCAATAACAATTTGGATAGTACGAGTCATCATTTCTGCCAATGCCAGAAAAATGTACAATGATTGATTACTACCATTCTTCAACAATTCGACAAACTGGTTTAATCTAGACACAATATCTGGTAGGACCAAATGTTCAAGCATCCCTTCGTTATTGAATTCTTCCCCTTGTAATAACAAAATGTACATCAAGAATAACCGGGAATATGACAACATGTAGATAATTTCCAATTTCCTAATCTCAGGAACCCTTTCTAACCCTACATCTTGTAACCAAGTTGAGCATTGTTTAATAATCATGACCAAATTTGAAACCGTAAACTTTGGAATACCGATATTTAATATTCCAAAACGCAACGCTGAATAGGTACTTGCAATCAAATAATGAACATGCATAGCAATGATTAATTGATTCTCTCCAACAGACGTTAAATATTTCAAGTGATACTGCCACAGATCAACCACAGCAATTTTTGAAAACATTTTCTGCAATAAGCCATCGAGTTTTGGCGATGCCTTTATTATAGGAATAAAATTAAAAGTTGCAATATTTGATATTCTTATTAGATTAGACCACAAATGACACAAGTGCAACCTCAAGGCCTTGACACTTTTCTTTTGAGGTGTACCAAATTCAACAAGTTCAGGGTTCTTCCAAATCTCTAACTGAGAAGATGGAGCAAAAATAATTTCCAACAAACTTGAAAATAGTCTTGTGAATGATGGTTTGGGCTCCGTAAATGAGCCCTCGGGACTATTGTATCCAATTATGATCTTGTTCAAAAATGCCATGTACAAAGCAACACACGATAAGGAATCAAAACTCATATCTCCACCACCAAGTAAGTCCTCACATATATAGTATATGTTAGTTTGCTTAGAGCCAAGACCCAAGTAGGCTACTTCGTGTGGAAACTGAGCTCTAAAATTTGGAGCTATTTCATCGCAATCTCCAGTTCGGAGAGATATTCTCAAGTAACTCAAACTTGTTTCTAGTATAGTTGCAAGCATGGATAAATAAATACCACTGACCTTCAATTGATAGTAAATATCCTCATGTAAACCTTTTGGTAAGTTGAGCAAAACTTCACCTGTCATTCCTTTCTGAACAACATCAAGGATTTCTTGCTTATAAAACAAAAGAAGCACCTTGCTGTCAAATAAATCACCCCTATAGTAAAATTCAACCAAGAATATCATTTGATTGTAGTTCAAGTTACAGCCTCTAGTCAAATTTAGCATTGAATCAAATAAACTCTGTAATTTGAATTGTAGCGACTTGGATTTATGAACGACATCATTTTTAAACATTGGACATTTCATAGCTTCTTGCAGCTCTACTTCCAGAGGTTCAAGTTTCTTGGGACACACTTCAACAAGCTCACTTGTCTGATTCGACCCTGGTACAGGCTGTTGTACCTGTAGAATTTCTTGACATGGAACTTGCTCTCGTTGTTGTTCATCACTGGATTGTTTCTGCTTTGTATTGAGTTGTTTGGGACTTTGGTTTGGTGATGAAATATCGTCCATTATAAGGTTAAAATCACACTCAATTACTGGACATTTGTGACTATTTCCTGAGTTTTGTTGGGGTATAATATTTGGCGAACTTTCTAAAAATGCATGCGTAAAGTCAACTTCACTTATCCTTCCAGGAGGCGAAACCGAGGAAGATTTTCTTTGTAAATTACTCTTTGTAGGATCACCACCATTTTTTAGTTTGTTGATCTTATACATGTGGTACATTTTTTGCAAGTTTGTTATCTTAAACCATAATGTAGTCAACTGTGGATCTAGTTTGATGATGTTTACCCATGAATAAATATCTAAATTATCAATGGAAATAGGATTTTTCGATCCAATACTCAGCAGTACGTTATACTCATCTAAAATTTCCATTTTTGCAAGTGAATAATTCGTTAGTGGACTCAATTTTCCCAAAACACTTATCCCATTAGCCAAATATGATCTATCACTTCCTGTAGGATCATTTCCTTGTGCATCTCGAGGTGGTGATAACTGCTGCACAACCAGTATTTGTCTCTTCAAATCTTCAATTTCCTTCCTTTGGCTCGAAATGATTTTTTCATTTTGAATTTTTAATGCTTTATATTCATTTGTTTCCTCAACTTTTAGAGCGTGCAGCAAAGCTTGACCCGCAGGAGATGAAGCTGCTACTGCGCCATTCGACCCCTTATCTACCCAATGTGGATAGATATACTCACATAAATGACCAACTCCATTTCTGATACATCCACCACATGAAGGCTTTCCCTTGTCACACTTGACTTTTCGCTTTTTACAAGCCAAACATGAGACAGGAACCCTACTTCTTTGTCTCTTTGGCTTAGAAACTTTGGATGCAGGCTTGGGAGATTCTTCTAAGTTAAGTATACTTGGTCCCATCTTGGTTTAAATATGTTAGAATCAAGTCCCACTAGAAAAGCACTCTTTTTTTTTCTTTTTATTTTTTCGATGATGTTGTTGTTACTGGATAAAAATGAATAACCAATATGATAGTTCTAAGAGTGATTTGGCTAGTGATGAGGGAGTTAAAAGTGTCTTTAAACGGATAATTATGGCCTTTCTTTCTTTCTTTCTTTGTTACTTCCTTCACCTTTTCTCTCTTTTTTTTTATTTTCTTTTTTTTCTGTATGTCAAGATTTATTCCGTTTTTGTGAGGTCGGGACTTCGATTACTTTTTCTTAGTGATTTGCAAAACTCAAAAATCCTTGTTGAGAATTCTACTCTCTGACACACTAAAGGATCTATATGATCTGCGTTGAACTTCTTTCTCGATGAATGAAAGATGGGGATACTGATCGATCTGATAAAGAAAAAGAAAATCAAAAAAAAGTATAACAATCAAAAAAATAAAACGAGAAAAAAAAAACCAAAATAAATAATAATTGTAAAAATAAACTAAATAGGAGATATGAAATCTTTTATATTTTTACATATAAAATATTGCCAAGTGTGGTTAAACTGATTTAGTTCAATAATTACTAAGCTTTAGCATGTATAGAGGGAAGGGGGACGTGGGACGGATAAAGTATCTAGAAGAGAGACACAGAATCCAAAGACAAGTAACTACTTTATTCTTGCAAAAAAGTTCCTCCGTTTATTATGGCATTCTATCTGTATAAACTACGTGATTAATGCCTATTTGTATAATACATGGCCTGTTTTGTGAGTTATTTAGGTTTTGCACCCTCGAGTTTTACATGCACATAGAAGAAAAAAAAGAACGATAAATCTAAATTTTAATATTCCCGATATGTCCATCCAATAGGAGTTGGAGCTGGTATGGTTAAATTTGCAAAGTATCTTTGATAATGGATTCGGTTATGTTTGAGGATCTTGACGATGAACAGATTTTTACCAGTACATAATTGTACTAATTTTTACTACGTCCTTTGGTACTAAACTGATGATGATAGTTTTTATCGGTTCATGAGGAGGCGTTTTATTGCGATGGCGGATGTAAACTAGTATTTCAGATAATCTAAACAAATCTTTTACTATCACTGATGCTGTGCAGTATTCGTATCTATCTGCATCGGGACGACAACTTTATTTTCCGGGAGGCTTTCATAAATAAATTTCAGAAAGTTTTTACCTCTTGGTCATTGCAACACTTTGCCGCTTGGTCATTACACCACATTGCGTTGTATATCAGTGCTTCAAACAATAAAAATGAGTAAATGAAAGTTGTTCTATTTCTACCAATTTTCTTCTACTTCTGAATTTAACTTTCGTTTTTACCCACACTGCCTGATTTTACAGTCTCTATTTCAAGTAAAAAAAAACAAAGTCGTGTGTAAAAAGCGAATTATTGTAGAGTGGGAAAACCAAAAAAAAAAAAATCCTTCAAAATTTACATCGCAGGTATATGAAATGAGAGAACGATAAATATCAGTTGATAAAAACGAAAAACAAGGGCAGTACATTCCCTAATTTTAGAATTTTAATACCTATACACATAAATATTTGCAACCAACCCCGCAAAATCAATTATTTCAAACTATTAGAAACCAATTTCCCAAATGTCAGCAGGTATACCAGTAAGGTTATTAAATGAAGCCCAGGGGCATATAATATCAATAGAGTTGACCAATGGTGATACCTATAGAGGCAAATTATTAGAAAATGAAGATAACATGAATCTATCGTTATATGAAGCAACAGTGACAAAAGCTAAGTCAGGACAAGTAGAACATATGGATCAAGTATTTGTTCGTGGGTCAATGATACGATTTGTTTCTGTACCTGATATATTGAAGAACGCACCAATGTTCTTTATGAAAGCAGGGGACAAACCTAAACCTCCAATTAGAGGCCCACCTCCTAAAAGAAAGAGAGTATAATTAATATAAGCTTCTGGCATTAATATACATTACGTCTAAATTATATTACTTAACTAATTTATGTCATGGTGACCAATTCCTCGGCTGAAGTTGGGTGAATAGCAACACAGTTGTCAAAATCTTGTTTAGTGGCACCCATTTTAATGGCAACACCAAACCCTTGCAAAATTTCAGCACTGGAATCACCTACAATATGTAAACCAACAACTTTTTCTTCAGGACCAGTACAGATGATTCTGTAGACAGTTGGTGCTTTCTCTTTTTGATCATCAAACATGGCGTAATACATGGCAGTGAATTTTGAATTGTAGATCTTCAAATTATCTTCACCGTATTTCTCAATGGCTTCCTTTGTTGATAATCCAATTGATCCGGCTTCTGGATGTGAGAAAACAACTGAAGGAATATTGTCATAATCCAATTTATCGTTGGCGAATTTTTCACCACCAAATAATCTGTTTGACAATTTACGACCAGCAGCAATGGCAACTGGAGTCAATTCAACTTTACCGACAACATCACCAAGAGAAAAGATCTTTGGATTGGCAGTAACTTGATATTCATCAGCGACAATCTGGTGTTTGTCATTGACCTTAACTCCAACTCTATCCAAGCCAATATCAATTAAAGATTTTCTACCCACAGTCCAAATCAATTCATCAACTTCAAGGACAGAACCATTCTTCAAATGGACAAGTTTCTTTCCATTCTTTTCACCTTCAACTTTAGTAACACCTGATTGTTTGTGAATTTGGACACCCAAATTATTGGTATAATAATCAGTAACGGTGTTTTGAATAATGTCATCAAAACTTCTCAAAACAGTATCACCACGAATAATAAAGTTAGTTTCAGTACCCAAAGATTGGAAAACACCTGACAATTCAACCCCGATGTAACCGGCACCAACAATAGCAACAGTCTTTGGTTGTTCCTTCAATTCAAAGAAACCATCTGAAATTATTCCCAACTCAGAACCAGGAACGGATGGAGGAATAATAGCAGTACCACCAGTTGCAATTAAAACCTTATCAGCAGAGAAAACCAATTTTTCACCTTCAGCATATGATTTACCTTCTTGTAAGAATGGTATCTCTTGTTCACCCAGTAAGGTGACTTCAACATCTCCATTTTCATTGACAAATTGGGCAAATCCGTAAACGAAATCAACCTTTTCACGCTTCAAATTGTTTTCATAAATACCATTCAATCTGGTGACATAAGCATCTCTCTTTTCCTTTATTTTGGACCAATCAAAATCTCCAAACTTGACTTCTTCTTTTTCTTTACTTAATCCATAAGAGTATAAGGCTTCTTTTTATGTGCCATATCAGAAGCATACCACATAACTTTCTTAGGAACACATCCAACATTAACACATGTACCACCTAATTTTTTAAATTTGCTTTCAATTAACAATACTTTGGCACCATATTTGGCAGCTCTTCTAGCAGATGCAACTCCACCGGATCCACCACCAATTACTAAATAATCAAAGTTCTTTAAGGGACTAACTGGGGGCATTGTTGATAATTGTCTAGTCAATTGAGTTAATCTTATATTTGATTTTGTCAAGAATTGTCTGTTAAACATCAAATTAAAAGAAAAAGAAGAAACGAAAAAAAAGATACCAAAACTGTGGTGTTACTTTAAATAAGATCTAAATGGGACTTTATACATTTTTGAGTTTCAAAGTAATTTTTTTTTTTTTCGTTGCTTTGTTCAATTCTTGGTTTTAGATTAGTAATGTTATTACCCGCATTAGTGAAAAGTTTACTGTACTCAATTATCCGCCACGATGATTAATTTATTGGGGGCCGCGTTTTGATTACTAAGAGCGCGCCCTATCCGCACACCGGAGTCTTGAACAGCACATCATCACCACATGCGTCAATAACGCCAATAATCTTACTAACTCAACAAAGCACATTTTTCCAGAGTTGCTGAATGTATAAGCAATTACTTCTAGAAATAATTATGCATTATCATGTACTATATAATTAGGTGCGACAAGAAAAAGGTAAAAAACGGGGGTACTTCTGTAGCAACCATATGCAAAGAGGACAAAAAGTACAGTACATACAAAATATAATAGTGGGTTCTGGAACCATTCTTTGCACATTTTTAATTATTCATCTCCATTATTCTCTTCAGAAGTATTTACTTTGATACTTGTTCTTAAATGCCCTATGGTAAACTGAAGTAGCTCTTCGTCCAACTCTAAATTCGAAAGATCTTCGCTATAAAAACTTGGTTCTCGATATTCGTCATTTGAATAATTTTCCTCTTCATGCCGTCTAACAACATCATCGTGCATTTTGTCTAGCTTTTTGCTAGTCAAACCTTGAAACTTATCATAGTCAAAATGTGCATTCTTATTTTCATCAAATCGAGTTTCATTGGAAATAGCTTTTTTTGAAATACATTCTGTTTTATTTCCTCCTGTAATAATTTGAAATCTCCATCTTCTTCCAATAAATAATTAATCTCTTCAGCATCATGACTAATTGCTTGAGTATATCATCCGCTTTACTTGAGTTGTTAGTAATATATTCTAAATTGAGATTATTTGTGTTATTATTGAACATTTTGGAAATAATTTCTCTCTTTTGGTTAATCTGTAAGCTACGTCTATATGCAAGTGAAGCATTACCATTAGTTAGATTTCTTTCCTGTTGAGACAATAATTTGCGTTGATATTCGAACAATAGTCTCTTTTCATCTTGATTAGACAAATTTTTAAATTTAAACAACATATTCAATTCTCCTTGTGTATAACCTGGAATTGAAACTATTACATCACCATGGTCTTGTCCGTAGTTCTCACTTTCATCATCGGACGATTCATTAGAAAATACAAGATTCCGTGTAACACTTTCAGCAGACTCCCATGCATTGACTTGTGACTCTCTAATAGGAAGAAATAATTTACTCTTCTGAGAAGCAACAGATTTGGTATATATATCACAATTAAAGGTAGTCTTTTCAGTTTTACCTAATGCAAAATGTGGAGGCAATTGCATTCCATTGTCTCTACGGCTGGGTTTACTACCAGATCTCAGCAGTTCTTCAGATATTTTGTTTATTAATTGTTGTTTCAGTGATTGATGTAAGTTAAGTAACTTTGTTTTGACTGATTTAGTGTTTCGAGAAGTACGTATCACTTGGGTTGACTTGACCTGTTGTTGTTGGTTTTGATTCTGGTTCTCTTGTTGTCGCTGTCTCTGATACTTCTTGATGTTATTACTTGGAGTACTAAGTATCGACGATGATGAACTGATCGTTCTATTATATGGAAACCCATTGACAGAATGCATTTCACTTCCTGAAGAAACCCTCGACTGGGAATAAGGATATGGATACGATTGTGAGTGTGAGTGTGAGTGTGAATGTGAGTGTGAATGTGAATGTGAATGTGAGTGTGAATTGGAATAATGACGTTGATGATGGGGATGAGGGTTATTAAACTTAGGTAGACTGCTATATTTGTTTGATGAAGCAGACGAGCTATGACATCTCGGAAGGATGTAATTGTCTGATACGTTCATTATTATCTATCTCGTCTATTAGTTTCCTTGGTTTTACTGGTTTGATAAGGCTTCTGCTCTTCTTATGATTGATACTATTCTAACACTCCTTTAACAAGACAATTACAACTACTTTTCTTTTGTCGGTTTTTATTAAAATAAAAATCAATAGGAGATGATATAACTAATGTTGAATAATCTTCACTTGGAGTATTTTATTTTGTCTGAATACGCTGTGATTTGGATTTTTATTTTAATTTAATATTTTTTAGTTGTTTGTTTGTCGCCGTACTGGTTGTTTCGTTGTCGCACCATGCAAAACAAAACGATAATAGGATTTCCTAATTGGGAATAATTGGGAATAATCTGTACACACACACGCACAATTATTCACGTGCAAACGCTTTTAATAGGTCTGCAGCCCTAACTATATACAGGAGTACAATTTATTTGGTGCGACTTTTATTATCATTCTTTTTATTTTTCTGTGTCTAGTTCTCAAAAGTCAATGTGTGCACAGTTTTCGCATCAGCAAAACTTTTTACATTGGTACACGCCCCCGCTAAGTTACTGCCAGTACACGGAATGTGCGTTGTGCCTCTCGCTCTGGGGATTTTCCTCTCACACTCTCTTACCATACACTACCAAGAAAGCTTCGCAGAGACACTAACAAACGAAGAAAAAAAAAAACTGAAATTTTTTCAATATACTTTTTGAGGTTTAGAACTGTATTAGGACATTAAGAAACCATGGCTACCGAATTAACTGTTCAATCTGAAAGAGCTTTCCAAAAGGTTTGTAATAGAATAGCACTACAAGAGTCTTGATTTGTTTGTTGATGGGGAATACATAAAAGAAACTTGCATAGAGAAGTTTTGGAAACAACATAAATGAATTGATTAAATGACATAAATGTTGACCACAAGATCAGAATTCCAGAAAAAAATGTTAAATAAGTTAATAACTATTGGACTATTATCAAATTGAATTATATCTATTGTTTTTGGATAAAATGGGAAATACTAGCTTGTGCCCTAACTAGGAATCCAAATAGTGATCACGGACCTAAGAAACAAAACGACAATCAAGATTCAATACGTTTTTGAATGAACTTTGTTTTTAAAATACTAACATTTATTTTTCTTTAGCAACCACACATCTTCACCAACCCAAAGGCTAAGGCTAACAGAAAGACCAAGAGATGGTATAAAGAAGTTGGTTTAGGTTTCAAAACCCCAAAAGCTGCCATTGAAGGTTCCTACATTGACAAGAAATGTCCATTCGTTGGTTCCGTTTCTATCAGAGGTAAGATTTTGACTGGTACCGTTGTTTCTACCAAAATGCACCGTACCATTATCATCAGAAGAGACTACTTGCACTACGTTCCAAAATATAACAGATACGAAAAAAGACACAAGAATGTTGCTGCTCACATCTCCCCAGCTTTCAGAGTTGAAGAAGGTGATGTCGTCACTGTCGGTCAATGTAGACCAATTTCCAAAACCGTTAGATTCAACGTTTTGAAAGTTTCTGCTGGTGCTTCTAAATCTAAGAAATTCTCTAAATTCTAAGGAGGTTTTTTTTGTAATATTAGAGGAATAGTTTTAATACACACAATTTGAATCAAGAAAAGAGTAAAAATCAAACCAAACACCATATATCTATATAGTAAAATATGTATATAACTTTCTTATTGTATTGAAGAAGGGAGCATATTCTTAGCTTATTAATGTTACATTAGTTTTTATACAATAAGACTAAAACGTCCTGAACTTGTAGAAAATCCTATTACACATCAAGGATACCGTTAAGCATAAATAAGAAATCTATATCTTTTTCCAAAAAAAAAAAACTATAAAGAAAATATTAACCTATTGATTTTATCTCATTCATGCATTTGAAGGAGCATCGTTCTTCAGAACTTGCAATCTTCCGGATCCCCATTCCACCAATAACTTAATCAACTCACCGTCTTCATGATACTTGTTAAAATCATCAAAACCACCTCTACTTTCGTAAGAGCTACCGACCAAAACATTAGGCACGGTTTTTCTTCCACTTTTTGTATGTAAATAATCTTGCAATGCAGCACCAAACTCATACTTGTCCAACTCAACAACGTTTGGTTCTGGGGTTATTTGATATCTTTCCAATAATAAGTGCTTTATTTTTTTGGAATATGGGCAATATGATTTACTAAAAATTGTCATTGGAGACAAAGATCTAATCTTAATCAAGTCAGCAGCCGGATCATAATCTTTATCACTATTATCAGATTTTGAACTGGAATCTTTTTTATTTTCAATACCATCTTGATTTGGTTCTTTCTCTTTCGATATCTCTTGGTTTATTTTGGCATCCATTTTGTCATCGTTCTTAGAATCGATAATGTTGTTAGCTATTAATCTGTTATTGTTATCCGCATAACTTGGTCCATTGTTGGATTTCAAATTATGCTTATTAGGAGCTTGGTCAGAAGCTTGGGCATGAACTAAGGAAGCTGCACCAGATCCCGCTCTATGCAATACAAAAACTAATCCGATAATAAACACGGCCAATCCGATGACTCTTAATTGTCTAACACCTGCCATGATTCTGTCTACTTGAAACTAAAGGGGGATATAGTAAATACTGAAAATAGTAAACCAAAAAAATAAAAGAATAACAAATAAAGGAAGTTCAAATGGACGAAAGTGATTCTCCTCTGGGTATTCCTCGCCTTGTTTTTTTTTTTTCTTCAGTTTTTCTTCTTTCCTGCGATCTTTCTGTGCTTTTTTTTTGTTTTTTTTTTTTTTTCTTATGTCTAGAAGTCGCGTTATTCTTCATACCTGGTTACAGGATGACTAGACTTTACCAAGCAAAACATCTGACTAAATTAGTTTCTTCTTTAACTTATATACATGTATTTACATATATTTTATTATTATTATAATAATTATAATAATTATAATTATAATAATTATAATTATAATAATCTATTCAAACAAAGTAGTGCATCGTGTCGTATTTCTGCAAATATGTTTGGATTGTGAAGCTTCACTCGCGCCAACAGAATGCTTTGTAACATTTTTTGCAGAATTTGGGAACAACAAACCCATCATTCCAATGAGGATTTAATTTGAGTGATATTCTATCAAACTCCCGCTTTAGCATTGCACATCCTAAACAAACAGCAAAAGCAGTACTGTTCATGCTTGTGGCAAGATTGAATCCATTGGATATCATCCCATCCACTTCTGTTTTGTTGTAGCTCAATTGAAAAGTTGAAGTGTTAGATGGATACCCATAGTTGGTATTGGCGTGGTATATTATAAGGGGAGGTAGAAAATCACGCCGAATCATGCCTGAGTCTACCACATCGATTGTCTCGTAATCCAGAATAATATCACACCCAAGGAACAATGGGTACCGACTCAAATCATGTCCAAGCATCTGTTCTGGTGTGGGAACCTTGGGGAAAATGGATTTATAGCACTCTGTCGTACCCACGTCCTTTGGTATTTGAAAATAGGGGGTCGGAAACTTATTATTGTTTGCAGGCTTGTATCTCTCTGAAGTTCTTTGGAGAACTGTCCCGTTTGGATAGTTACTCAACTCGTTTGTCATATCGTATGCCAAAATGATATCAATTCCTCGTGCAGCAATTAGAAATGGGTGAAAAGGAATATTCTGTCCGTCATCTCCTCCATCAACCATGTATAAATCTGGACTATCAGATATGCTACTATTTGGACCATACTCATAAAAGGGATTAGGGAAAATAGAGCGTAATCGGGATGAAAATGTGGTGTTTTTAATTGTTTCCATTCTGAACTTAAACCAAGAGTCTTGAGAATTCTTTCAATTGTTGATGCTGTCTCCAGCTGGAACTTTTCAAGCAACTTGTAAATGGTTGCAAAAATATGATTAAATAACGATGAAGACGTTCCAGTGAGAAACCCAACATTGTCAAATCCAGAGATACAATATGCAGTTATTCCATCCAGTGATATGTTGGTGGACTTCCCTGATTTTAGGGAAGATCCGAGATAATTCAAAGGTATGAACGCGTTCAAGTATGACTCCCACGATCCAAATTCGAACGGAGTGATTTCAAAGCAGTGCGAGTTCAAGTTGGTGGATGATTCTGGATTAATGGGGTCTTTTTCTATGGTCCCGATTATTGGAAACGGTTGCTCATGGTCAATAAATGATGATAATGTGTTTGTTGCTGCAGTTACTGTAATTCCTGGACTTCTTACTGAAGCTTTGAATATTTTTCTAGCAATTGCCCTACCCCAGTAATCAGTAAAAGAAGTATGGAACCCTGCTTTCTTTTTATCCTTAACTTCAATTAATAACTCTTTGTAGAAAGTCAAATAACGTTTCATAGTGATACATTTATCTTCTATGGTTGTCGATGTGAAAATATCACCGATCCAGGAAGTAAATAAAGAGCTTGGTTCTTTCCCAATTGTGGAGTCGCTTTTCCTCTTCTCCCCAGTGAAAAAATCCCACAAACCAGTAAATACACTTGACTGTTGTTGTTGTTCCTGTTGTTGTTGCTGGTATGGTTTGGATGGATTTGGAGAGGAATTCTCAACCATTTCTTCTGTAATATCTTTGGGATCAAAATTAGGAACCCCATATAATAACAGTTCGTTGAAATTCCACCCACTATCTTTTAATAGATGAATTGGTTCGAAATCATTGATGAAATTACTCATAACAAGCCAGGAACCACCAGAAATTCCCGCAATATAACTTGTACTTTGTAGGAACCCCGACAAGGGCGATCCTGATTGTGAATATCTATCATCAAAAGCAAGAAGAACCCCACTTCCAACTAACATCGATCTGAAACCACCACCTGAAATTGCAATGGCAACTCGAGTTGGTTTGGTTTTGATGGACCAAAACTTCTCAATGTCAAAGTTGGGTATTTTATTTCGATATAAAAATGATTTTAAAGCAAGTTCGGTTTTCTTATTTCGGTTGGAAATATATTTAAATTCCTCGTGACATAATGACTAATAGGAAGTTAGTTGATCAGTCATGTATAACCAAATATCCAAAATACAGTAAATTTTCAATAGATATATGCATACATACATCATTTGCTTTGCGTATAAGATTACCTATAGGACAAGTAATAGTAAATGGCGCATATGATAAGTTCCAAATCTGTCGCTCGATATAATTGCTACAATTCTTGTGTAACAATTTATTGGTATCTGTAAAGAACGTGATGGAAAGCACAACTTTGACAATAACCATGAACCAGATGATAATCATTTGTTGATTATTTAAGTTAAATTGTACTGGTTGCAAAGTCTCATGCAATGAAATTGATTAAATACATACGAACATGGAGACTGTAACGAAAAAAAAAACAAGAAAAAACGCATATACACACAGTTTGAAAATTTTAATATTCTTATATTACTAATGACAAAATAACAAATATTGTATATAAATACTAAATATAAAAAGATGAAGTTCTTTTTCTTTTTGAAAAAAAAAAAAACAGCAAGAATTGTTAGCTAATGATATATAAACTGTCCCGATTCGCTAACATGAGAAAATGAAAACTAAGTAAATCAAACTTAGAATTCTTCATCGGATGAGACATAAGCATCACCCAATTCCTTCTTCTTCTTCATTCTTTCCTTCTTCTTCTTTCTCAATTCAGCAGAAGACAACTTCTTCTTCTTCTTAGCAGCAGCAAGCTTGTTACCCATAGCATCGAATTTATCTTCTTCTTCGTCATCTTTCTTTTCAATTCTTGGACCAGAACCTTGACCTTGGACCCAGTTATGACCAGATGGGGTCATTCTACCGTCCAAGACAGCCCAAACTTCTTCAGTCAAGTCTTTGGTGAATTCAGCAGAATGGGTAATGATAACAATACCACCTTCGAAAGCTTTCAAAGCCTTAGACAAAGCACCCAATGAGTCTCTATCCAAATAATTGGTTGGTTCATCCAAGACAATCAAGTGAGGTCTTTGCCAGGTACAAGCAGCCAAGACCAATTTAACCTTTTGACCACCAGACAAACCTCTGATTCTAGAGTGAGAAACTAATTCAGCATCCAAACCCAACATAGCACAATGTTCTTCAATTTCCTTTCTAGTCAATGGTCTGAATTGACCAGAAGCCAAAGCTTCCTTCATATCAACTTCAGCAACCAATTTGGCGTGAGTTTCCATCAATTCACCTCTTGGCAACCAAGTGTTGTCAACAGACATCATTGGGACCCATCTTTCGTTCTTCATACCAATGTTGTCACCCAACATCCAAGAAATTTCATACTCGTAAGAGTTCTTGAACTTTCTTCTGGCGTGAATACCAGCAATTCTTCTTGGGGTACCTTCGATCTTGAAGATCTTGTTCATGTTTTGTTCATCTTCTTCGTTAATTTGTCTAGAAGCTCTGTCCATAGTTTCTCTATCTTCACCAGTTTGGAATCTCCATTGGATATATTCAGATGGAGTTTTATCTAAGTGGTTATCGATATGGGCGAAAGCATGTTGCTTAATGTAAGCAATACGACAATTTTCGTGGACGTAAACTTCACCAATGGTTGGCAATAATTCACCAGTCAAAACGTTAATTAAGGTAGATTTACCAGCACCATTTGGACCAATGACAGCAATTCTGGAAGACAAAGAACATTGGAAGTTAATGTCTTGAATTTGTGGTTTGGTGGTACCTGGGTATTGGAAAGTCATGTTAGAAACCTTGACAATAGCCTTTTGTTTGGTCTTGACACCTTCCAAGAAACCTGGTTCTGGGAATCTGAATTCCAAGTCGGAGGCTCCCAATTCGTAGTAAGATTGAGCAGATGGACATTTCTTGACGAATTCGGACAAGTTACCCTTGTATTTTCTCAATTTGAAACCTTCGTAATGGATAATGTATTGGGTAACGTTATCCAAGAAACCGGAATCGTGAGAAACGATAATGGAAGTAATACCACAAGTGGTCAAGTAGTTGACCAACCAAGCAACGTTGACGGTATCCAAATGGTTAGTTGGTTCATCCAACAACAAGATATCGGCGTTCTTCAAGACAGCTCTGGCCAAAGCCAATTTCATCTTCCAACCACCAGACAAGGATTGAATTGGCATCTTGATCATTTCATCGGAGAAATTGAATTCTCTCAATTTAGCGGTAACAACTTCTTCAGTCAAACCAACTTCACCATCTTCAATGACGAATTGGACAACAGTAGTATCAGCATGAGTACCATCAATATCGTGTTCGACGTAAACGGTCTTACATTCTTCTTGGGTTGGGAAACCTTCAACTTGACCGTTAGCAATAGCTCTCATCAAAGTAGATTTACCAGCACCATTTGGACCACACAAACCGTATCTTCTGTTTCTCTTTAATCTGAATTGGGTCTTGTTCAACAAGATCTTAGCACCATAAGCCAAAGAGAACTCACAGTTACATAAATCTTCACCTTCATCTTCTTCATCTTCGAAAGATGGTGGTTGTGGAATGTTGTCAAGAGCTCTCTTTCTGAATTCTTCAATGATTTCTTTAGCTTCTTTTTCGTGCAAGAAGATGGTGGCGAATGGCAAGATGTTTTGCAACCAAGCTTCTGGTTGAATTTCTCTTTCATCGATCAAGTCACCAGCAATAGCAGCAATATAGTTCAAAGCAACATCAAATCTCTTGGCGAGTTTCTTGTCAGCAACCAACTTGTTGAATTCACCCAAGGTAACTTCGATATCACCAGCAGTGGAGACTTCTGGAATAGCATCGTTTTCACCAACAGCACCAACTCTTCTCAAAGTGGTCAAGGCTCTGTTGGTAACTTCTCTAGCTTCTGGATCAGCCATGTTAATAAAGTTAGATTTCAAACCTGGCAACAATTTGTCCATGAATGGAGCAACAACTTGTGGATCATCGACCAATTTACACATGTTGTCAACAATAACAGCGGCCTTACGCTTGATAGCGGTGTCTCTTTCAGCTAAACCTCTAGATAACAATGGAGCCATGATGGACAAGGTAGCCATGGTAACTTCAGAAACGAAGGTAGTAGCACCCAACAAGTGGACGGTTTCTGGAACTTCGGTTGGTTTGGCAATACAAGAAATCAATTGAGGAATGAATTTTTCAATATCCTTATTGTCAATGGTTTCAGTGGATTTGGTCATAGTAGCAGTAGCAGCTTCTTTGACTTCTTTCTTGGTATCCCACATAGCTTCGGACAAGACTGGAATCAATTCAGGCATTCTCAAAGCAATTTGACCTTTAGCAGTGTCAACCAATTGAGAGATGGCCTTCAAGACAGCAATTTTTTCAGTCCATTTGTTGGTGGAGGTCAAGTTTTCAATTAATTTTGGTAAAATGGCCTTGACAGCAGTTGGAGTGATAGCAGAAGCGATGGCCAATAAAGCAGAAGCGGCAGCAGTTTGAACATCCTTGTTTTTGTCACCGGCTTTGGCAGCGACTTCACTGACCAATTCAACAACGTATGGTTCAACAGATGGGGACAAACCATTGGTAGAAGCAATGTGTTTGTAAGCATCCAAAGCAGCAATGACGGTGTTAGCATCTTTGGCTTTGATTTGTTTGCTCAAGTCTTGAAAGAATTCAACTGGAACATCATGTTCAACAATAGATGAGTTCAAGAAGGTGGCAATGTTGGAAGCAGCTTCATCCTTGTTATCAGCAACTTGCAATTTGCTTAATAATTCGGAAAGCACTTCAGTAGAATATTGAGATTCACTAGCAGCAGACATTCTCCAAAATGTTGTTAGTGAAAAAAAAGGGAAAACCAAAAAAGAGGAGAATAAGAAATAAAAAAAAAGAGATGAATGAAAGAAAAAATTTTTTATATGGAACTGGTGAGTTGATGATTGTGATGGGTGAAAAAATTTTTAAATAGCTACACCTGTGCAATACTAAATTTCTCTCTTACTCTTCTCTCTTAAATGATACACAAAAAAAAATTTTCTTTCCTCTACTATGCAGTCTCTATTATGTGCTTTATTTTGTTTTTTTTTAAGTGTAGACTTTTTTTTATCACAGAAATAGATTTGCAGGTTAATTGTCCAACCATTGATAAGCAAATTGAGGTTGTACTTGAACAAATTGATCTTCCTAATTTTATGTCAATTAAAACACCTCCGCCAAGGTTAACGACATTTTACAAAAGTATAAAGGATAATGTTATAGTACCCAAGTAATTAACCAATAGTTTTGTTCTTTTTTAAAAAAACTGGATTCAATTCCCTTAGGCACGTTGCTGTGAAAAGAACTAAAGTTAAGTTGAGCAAAAAGAAAAAAAAAAAAGAAACGAGTCAAAACGAATTACTTTGGCTAAGCATGTGAGTAAGATCACGTGTGTGTGTTTTTTATTAATTAAATGTCTGAACCAATAATTGAGCACATACTGTAATGGATATTTGCATACTTTTTATTTACTAAAAGGAAAATTACAGTTGCATGTACTCATCCAATCAAACATTAATTTTCTTTGTTATGCAAGTAACTAACCAATAGAGCAATAAAATCAAGTTTTCGAAGCTATTCACGAGTCAAATATAGTTTAATTCTAGTTTCCCTTAACGGTCATTAGAAACGGATTTTTCAAAGTGTTTACAGGTACTATGAAACAAATATATTGCTTACTATACATTAAACTAAAATCAATACAAACTTCTGACAGGTCTAAGAGAGTTAAACTTTAGTTGTTTATTTATTACCTTTTATTTCGTACTCTGTTTAGTTAGTGCATAGTTTTCATAGTAGGTGCGACATGATTATTAATACCGTACTTCTTGTAAAAAATTGTCCGTGCTAAGGCAATTAATATCTATCATATTAGTCGCGTAGTAAATGTCCCGACTAGGTGTCCACTTTTTATTCATACCAAAAATGGATAATATGTTTGTTGTATCAACAAATGAGTTCATGCTGTATGAAAATAATTTGTTCTGTTAATATAAAGATTTCAATTTCTCAAGTATGAATAATTAAGAATCCCTTAGCATGAACTAAATCTGTCTCACCCGTGTCTGAATAATCTATTGCAGTTAGTAAGGTTTGAATTAAAAATAAAAACTAGGTACAGTACTCAATAAACTATAAAGACGCGGAGAGTACAGTTTCCTTGATCATGATTAGAAAATGCATTGCCGTTCTTACATGGAAAAGGATTTCCAGTATTATTCTATCACCTCGAAAAATTCAAATACAAAGAAAAGAAAAACAACCGAAAGTAAAATACGCGTTACATCACTCAATAACTGTACAGGTCTTTTGCCCAATTGATGGATTAAACAGAAGTTTTTAGAGGCAATGAATTGTTTTTTCCTATTATAGATATCCTGGTATACATTTGTTGTCACTGTGTTATTTCAACAGGGTCCTATTTCACTTAGCGAAAACTGTATACACTGATCAAGCAAAAGAAAAAATAAAACCTTGATTACAGGGGCAACATTCTTCATGTTTTAGTTCTTTCCTATTTTTGCCTTACTTTTGTTTCATTTTCCCAATGTGAAACAACAAATGTTTACTATATGTATTCAGGATAAACAGACTATCAAAGAGTTCATGCTTGAGTATAATTGTAGAAGTGAACATGCAGTCTTCCAAATACATACAATGTATTTTCTGTATGTTAATTTCCTTTTCTTTTCAGCTCCCTTGCTTATTAAAATACACGACGACTGTGCAAAACAACAAAAAAAAGATCACAACAACAATCTGCCTGAGTCCTTACCACTTATTTTTTTGGCTTTGTCTCTTTCTTTTTTTTTTTTCGTTTTATTGTTTTCTAGTTTTAACCACACGTCAATTTCTGTTGTCCTAATTCGTGGTTTATCAATATTGATTCCTTCATCTGACACCTTGATTATATAACACATTGGTTATGCCTATAGACAAAGAAGCCAAGTATGATAGACAATTGAGATTATGGGCTACGACGGGTCAGTCCAATCTTGAAAAATCTCATATTTGTTTAATCAATGCCACATCCACTGGCTCGGAAATTTTGAAGAACTTAATTCTACCAGGTATTGGTAATTTTACAATTATTGATGATAGAAAAGTCACCAATGCAGACATATCGTCGAATTTCTTTTTGAAGAGTCAGGATTTGCATAAAGATTTGGCTTCTGCAGTTCAAAGAAACTTGAATGAATTAAATACTGATGTACATGGATACTCAATTATTAAATCATTATCAAATATTTTGGCAAATGAAGCAGATTCATTTTGGGATCAATTTAATGTGGTTATTGTGAGTGATCATAATCCCAACATTGAACATTTAATTTCTTTGCTTTGGGCGAAACAAATTCCATTGTTTATTGTCAATACCATTGGCTTTTATGGATCCTTTAACATTATTTCTAATGAAACTACTGTTATTGAGACTCATGATCCTTCAAAGTTGTATGATTTGAGAATTGATAAACCATGGCCAGAGTTGCAAGCATTTGCTGACTCTTTTGACTTGGATCTGTTGAATGATCAAGAACATTCACATGTTCCTTATATTGTCATATTTATCAAAGCCTTGGACAGGTGGAGATCAACTCATGGTGGGCAGGCACCACTGACATATTCTGATAAAAAGCAATTTAGAGCTTATGTTCAATCGTTGTCCAGAAATTTTCAATTGGAGACCAATTTCATTGATGCAGATGCAGCCCATTTACGACCACACCAAAAAACCGATATTCCAGACTCTATTAAGCAATTGATAAGGATTAATGAAGAAAGGGAATTGACACACGACACATCTATCTTTTGGGTATTCATTGCTGCATTAAAAGGCTTCCTTATCCAAAATGACAACTTGTTACCTTTGCCAGGGACACTACCAGACATGGCTTCAGATACAGACAATTATGTAAAATTACAAGAACTTTATCATGACCGTGCGGTTAGAGATCAGAAATTGTTCACGGAACATGTATACAGAATTCTTGAATCGATAGGTAAGTCAAAAGCTGAAGCTAGTCCAGATGCCATTGCTTCTTTTTGCAAAAATGCAAGATTATTATTTGCAACTGTTGGTTCCAAAGATTTAATAAATTCTAGCTTGGTTGAACGATTTATTCTGCAAGATCAGTTAGATCTTGAAGAAAGACATCATTTGACTGTTTATTTTGGTATCTTGGTTTTTAATTGGTTTATTGATCAGTACAACGAAAAAGCCATCAATTGATGACTATACTGAGTTTTTAAACCTATATCACCAAAGAATTTCTCCAGTAGAGATTGGTCAAAATTCAGAAAATATATTCAAGGAGATTTTAAGTCATAACACTACCAATTATCATAATTTGAGTAGTTTGATGGGTGGTATTGTAAGTCAGGAGGTTTTGAAATCAACAACAGCTCAATATATTCCATTAGATAATTTATTCGTCTTTGATGGTATTCAATCTAAGAGTGAAAGATTTAAAATATAAATGTCAGTGTACGTGTATACAGAAGGTAAGTAAAATCTATAAATCGTCAAACGCACCTTGTACTATACCTGAACTTTTCTTTTTCTTGTTCATTCTGACCATGTCCTTCCAATCTTCCACGGTTTCTTCATCTTCGCTTGAATCTTCCTCCATGATTTGTTTCTCTATAGCTTCACGTTTTCTTTTCATCTTCTCTCTTCGTTCCTGTTTGTTTTCCTTTGTTTCAATTTTAGTTGACCAGGCTTCATTTTTGACTTTCAATTCTTTTCTTCTCTTAGCATCGTCAATTTTCTTTAATTTATCTTGCTCAAGATTTTCTATTCTTGACTTTTCTTGTTGTTCATCAGCATAGTTGTACTTATCCATATCGATGACTTCGCCCAACCATCCATTTTCTGGCATGGAATCTTTGCTTATATACCTTGTTTCTGGCATTTTTGGTAATCTTAGTAAACCATACATTTTGGCAATCGCCAAGTAATCCAATGATGCCATACGAAAAATTGAGCTGGCAATATGCTTTGAATAATATCTAATAAACCCAACATAAGATTTGACTGCCAATTCATGACGAGCTCTATCTTCAAGCATATAATTACGAAGTCTTTTCTGAAATGAATCATGATCTTCTTTTTTACTATTTGATCGCTCCATTTCATGTAAATTAATTCTTTTCACTTGCATAAATCCAATGTAATCTTCTTCTTGGGAATCTTCATTTAACATCACAATGGCTCTTCCAACTTTATTTGCTCTACCTGTTCGACCACACCTGTGTAAAAAAACATCTGGATCAGTTGGTGGATCAATTTGTATAACCAAATCAACATCTGGAATATCTATACCTCTTGCAGCGACATCAGTTGCCATAAGAATACATTTATGAGTGTTAACATCTCTCTCGGTAAATTTTTCCAAAGTTCTTAATCTAGCCTTGGTGTTAAGCTGACCATGTAAAGAAAAAAACTTTAATTCATCGTCTTTATCAGCTCCATGATTATTGTTGAATGGAATTTTAGAAAATATTTGATAAAAATTTTTCACAGAGGTACATGTTGGAAAGTATACTATAGCCTTTTTGTATTGATACTTTGATAACATGTCCAAAAGTGTCGTGATTTTAAACTCTGGTTGAACCATCATGTATGACAACTGTAAACTTTTTGGAGCATTTACATGTTCACCTAGATTGTTCTTGGACTTAACTTGAACCTTAACTGGATTATTCATACCTGTTCTAAAGATAGTATCACCAGCAGCCGATAGGGTAGCTGAGAATAATCCTGTTCTTCTTTGTTTGGGTAATTTTCGTAAAATATTAACAACATCTGTTTCAAATGAGCAATCAAGTAACTTATCTGCTTCATCTAATATAACAATCTCCAAAGAATTAGTTTTCACGTATTGTGAACCTAAAAAGTCAAGTATTCTACCTGGAGTACCAACTAGAATTTGTGGTTGTTTTTTTAAAAAATTATCAATATCCTCTCTTACTGTCCCTATTGAACCCACTAATAGTTGTGTACTTATTGTTGTGAAATCTGTAGGAAGAAACTGCAATACTTGATCAAATACTGATTGTATTTGATTTGCTAATTCTCTAGTTGGAGCTAGTACAATCGATAACATATGTCCACGCTTGACCTTTTCTGGTAAATCACCATCATCATCTCGTTTATATAATCGATCAGATATTTTCTGTAATACAGGAATCACATATGAAAGGGTTTTTCCTGATCCTGTAACTGCTTCAACTACCACATCTTTATTACCACTTAACAAAGGGATCGTTGAAGCTTGAACTGGAGTCATAGTAGGATACCCCATAGATGATATAGCCTCTTTTATCCATGGATACAAATCATATCTTAAGTTTTCCCATGCAAGGGATTCGGTGTTTGTCTTCATGATAAGTGATTGATTGATTGTTTGATTATTCCGATGAGATGGAGATGATGTGAGAAAGGATGCTTAAAAAAAAAAAGGAAAAAAAAAAACCCGTTGTTGGAGAGAGTATGTGAAAACATTTTATTGTTAATTTTTCACTGTATGTTAAAAGGTTTATCACTATTCCGATCGTTTATGGTGAAAAGATCATTAAGCAACAATACGGCCAACATGAAGATAGATTATTTATCATGGTCAAAAGAGGATTTGGTTGCTAAAATCATGCAACTTGAGAAAAATCAAAATTCAACCTCAAAAACCCCGGATACACCAAGAGTAAAGAAACTGAAAAAGGAATTCGATTGGAGTAAACAAAACATGAGATTTGTGGCATTGAAGTTTGCCTATTTGGGATGGAATTATAATGGGTTGGCATTTCAACTGGAACCAACTCCATTACCTACGGTTGAAGAAGCAATTTTGAAAACTTTAGCCAAAGTGAAGTTGATCAAAGAACCTATTGAAGAAGTTAAATTTTCAAGATGTGGAAGAACGGACAAAGGTGTTAGTGCAATGAACCAAGTTATATCGATAGAAATCAGGTCGAATTTAAGCAAAGAAGATCAATCTAACCCAGAACTTGATGATAAGGAAGTTGATTATCTTTCTATATTAAATGCTAATTTACCAAGTGATATCAAAATGCATTCTATATGCTTGAGACCACCAACAGATTTCGATGCTCGATTCAGTTGTATATCTCGACATTATAGATATATATTTAGAAAACAAAACCTTAATATCGAACTAATGAATCAAGGAGCTAATTTGTATCAAGGTATCCATGATTTCAGAAATTTTTGTAAATTAGATGGATCTAAACAAATAACAAATTTCCAGAGAGAAATATATAGTTCCAAGATTCTTCATTTACATGATGATTATTATTGCTTTGATTTAAAAGGAAGTGCGTTTTTGTGGCATCAGGTCCGTTGCATGGTAGCAGTTTTATTTACAATTGGACAGGGATTGGAGAGACCAGAAATTGTGACTGATTTAACCGACATGCAAAAGTATCCTACGAAACCTCAATATGAGATGGCACATGATATTCCATTGGTTCTTTATGACTGTGAGTTCCCAGAAATGGAATGGAAAGTTTCTAAAGATGAAAGCAAATTCCAGCGTTTAACTCAAAGTTTCAGTAAAATGGAATATGATATACAATTAAAGGCTCAAATGCTGGAAATAATGGAAAATGTATTATTTGCTAATAGGAACATACTTGACTCAGAAAAAATATTGAAAACAATGAATACAGGAGATGGAGTTGGTCGCTCTTATAACAAGTATGTACCACTTGCTGAACGTGACCGTTCAGAAAGCTATGAAATAATCAATGCAAGATGGTTTGAAAAGAAAGGTGCTAAAAAGCAAAGTCAGTTTCAACAGCATCAAAATGAATAGAATCATGTTTATAGACTTTATATTAACTAATTAGATATCCAAGAAGGTTCCCAATATTTCCATTCTCCTGTCGTATCCTGTGAATCTACCCAAAGGAACCCATTCATGATCATTTCATCAATCACTGATTTGCAACGTACTTTATCCCATGCATAATTATCCTGTAGTAATCTGTACGTCACAAATCCCCCCATAAACTCACATAATTCATAAATCTTCAATTGATCATTTGATAAATTTTCCGTGGATGAAAATTTCAACCATTTCTTACCATTTATGAAAAGCACTTCATATCCTTTACCTAAATTATTTAGACTTACCAAGGAATTATCGATGTCTTTTTCAGTTATATCTAGAACTAGCCCTGATGCGTTATCTTTTAGAATTGAGATTAACTCCTTGACGGAGATCAATCCTCCATTCAAATCCCGAGTATTGTGACAAATCTCAACAATTTTGACCGCTAAAGCCGTGTGAAAGTTGGTTACATTCTTGCTCTTAGAAGTATATATCAATAAATCCAATGGGTCAATACCAATCAGTTGTGATATCTGGGTGAACTTGTTTTTAAACTCCAAATTCAGAGATATTTCTTCAGCATGGTCGTTGGCAAATTGATCAACACCGATTGAAAGACCTGTAACTGTGTTGATAATTGGTTGGAGTGTCGTTCGTTTAAGGATTGCCCAAGTTGTTTATACGCATCTCTGTCTGTATTGTGATTCATTCTGCGAAAGGATGAAGGAAATGATACACTATGGGATTTTATCAACTAACTAAAGCGGATAAATATGATTATTTTCCTTGGTTTTGTTTTTCTGCCTTGCATGATACCTAGTGCGGTGCAGCGCAGTGTCGATGTAAAATACAGTACAAATGAATGAGCCACAACCAATAAACTCCATGTGAGAAAATACACTTGTTATCCTATATCCAAAGAACTATTTACCAAGTACAGTTGAAGCTCCTTAGAGTGCTAACTTCCATAGTCGTATATATCTTGTTGGTCCTGGGCTCGTCTACTAGTTGCAACAGTCTCTTTCTCTGCATCAACAATACTTTTTTATTTTTTTTACCATATTGAGATAATTGGCTATTTTCCACGGTAATGAAAGAATCGAAGGAAACAAAGGAAAAAGAAAAATTTAAATTGTAGCTCGGTTGTTGGTACAAACTTTAAAGAGAAATCGAAAATCACAGCTTGTTTTGAAAATATACCCCCACTGATATACTTTCTTCTTCAATCTACCCTTTATTTTTTTATTTTCTATTTATTTTCTACCATTTTTTTTTGTTAGTTTTTTATTCTTTATATTTCAGTATTTCTAGAACTGTGACCAGAAATGACAAATCCAAAATACAATCCTCCAAAGCCAAGGGAAGTCGAAGTGACATTGGGAAAAGGTGTGGCAGCTACAATAGCGATTCCGCCAGGTCTCGACTCTGAGAACCCTTTTGCAGAAAATTTGGCTCCAGCAACACATAAAGCAGCCTTGATTTTACATGGTCAAGGAGGACACAGAAACTATTGTTACCAACGTACATTAGCCCATAGACTTGCAAGCGAACTAGGCATTTTTCATTAAGAATTGATTTCAGAGGATGTGGACATAGCGCTGATAATGAGGATCAATTAGAGGGTCGTACTTTAGCCCAGGATGTTGATGATATTCAAGCGTGTGCTGAATTTTTGGCAGATGGGAAACAAAATGGTACAGGAATTGATTTGACCTTGTCATCCATCATTTCTCATTCTCGTGGTGGGGTTGCAATGTTTTTATGGGCTCAAATTCAGAATAGACTAAGCAAAGAAGGAAACCCAGCAGCAATAGTTGTGCCTAATTTAGTTAATTGTTCAGCCAGATTTACCAGTCCTACTGTGTTGGATAGATATTCCAGTTTTGCAGATATGGATTTTGTTCCAGTGACTACTTTCAGACATGGCGAATACATGCAAGTTCCTTTATCTGCTAGAGAAATAATTTCGTTATCAAAGCCTGACTTAACTTCTTTAAACGAATTATCTCGCGATTGGTCGGTTTTGAGTGTTTATGGTACTGAAGATGAGATTATTCCAAAGTATGATTGTGCAAACTTTTCCAACACTTTAAGTAGAGGTCCGTTGTCACACACTTTGAAATTGATTCCTGATGCTGATCACAATTTTTACGGTCACACTGAAATTAAGAAGGACACTGAAATGAACGAGTTCAATCCCCACAAGTTACCATTGAAGGGAGGGAAGAAGGTCAATTACAATTTTCTCGTTACTGATTATATAATAGAATTTTTATCACCAGAAAAAGAGTTGGAAAGATTCATAAGCACAAGCAAAGATATAGGTAGTGTTTCAAGATGGAAGAACGTCGATGGTGTGAGTAATTTCAGAGACCTTGGTGGTTGGAGAGTCCATAGACCAACATTCAGACTGACTGATTCTGCTTCTGCTTCTACTTCAACTCCAACTTCTGTTTCTACTACTTCGGTTACTTCTACTTCTGCTTTAGATAACTCGGTTTACTACGTGAGACCAGATTTTGCATTTCGATGTGCAAATGTTGCTGGGTTGACTACCACAGGTTTACAAAATTTGAAACAGTTAGGCGTGGTTACTATTTTTGATTTGAGATCAGATGGTGAAGTAGAACTGGACGGCTACCCTGTAAACTTAGATAATTATGGTATTAAAAGAATTCACGCACCTGTTTTTACCAATGATGATTATTCTCCACAGGCAATTGCTATTAGATATACCAACCTTATGACATGTTGGTCAACATACGTTCATGTTTACGAAGATATGTTGGAATTGGGGACACTGGCTTATAAGACGGTTTTTGAATATATCAGAGATGAAAATAAGCCATTTGTTTTTCATTGTACCGCCGGCAAGGATCGTACGGGTATTTTGGGAATGTTGATCTTGTTGTTAGCAGGGGTTGATAAAAACATTATTGCCAAGGAATACGAATTAACCACTGTAGGTTTGAAACCAGATCATCCTGTCTTGAAGGGTAAATTTGTGAATTCAGTTGAAAAATTAAGGGCAAAACTTGGCGAAGGAGCTGGTGATATTGAACTGGTTATATCTCAGGGTAGAAAAGATTGGTCAATTCAGAAAGATGGTTTTAACAACTTGATTAGTTCTAGATATGAAGCAATGTTAGCCACGATTGCGTTATTCCACGATAAGTATGGAAATGTTGTGAACTACTTGAAAACCAAGTTGGGATTGACCAGCTCAGACATTGTAAAGATATATGAGAACTTGGTGATTGCTGACCCACAAAATATTGGTTTCAAAATTAGTTCACCCATAAATTGGTCTCATGAACCCTCCAGTAAAGCAAAGTTTTAAAACCTATTTTATTAAATTCATTTATATAGATGATAATACATGATTGATTATTTATTTCCTACATGATCGGCAAAGGTCTTTGTTTAAATATCAATTTTGCTTTGACAATGTCAACAATTTTAATCACGTCTTTATCATCGTCCATATCATTTTCATCTCTATTTATAGGAACCTTCATTACTGCTAATGGAGTCTGTAGTTTGACTATACTCCCCAATAATCTCTGAGATTTACCAATGAATAGCGTTACTTTTTTATCATCATTTGGATCAAAAACCAAGTTTCCAAACTTAACTGCATGGTAGATATCATCGACAGTTATGAAATTATTCAAATATTCAAAATCCTCTGGTGTTTGAGGTTTCCCTGTAGGGTAATCAAGTGGCAAATTTAATTCCCCTTGAATTTCTAACACAGCTAATCCATGAGATGTAAATATTAGATTATCTGATTTGGAACTAGTACTATCTCGTTCTAATAAACATTCTATTCTTGTAGTTGGCATGGTGAATGATTCGTTGGTAGTTTGCTTATTGAGACGCGTCTGGATTTTTATTTTTTTCTATTTTATTTTGAAAAAAAAAATATATTCTTCGTATATCAAACTTTACAATAATTATGAATGCCAAACTCTACATTATTGTGATGATAAGAATTGAGGTCTCAGAGTAAGAAAATACTAAATATATATATATTCTCTCAAAATATTTGAATTTTGTTTATAATTCCTTGTGTTTTTCATATTTTTTCTTCATCTGAATCTGATGGTCATTGAAGCTTGTAAAGTTTCTTAGCATATAATTAAAGTATTTTCATTGAAAATTTGTACAAATATCTGTTCAAAAAATAATACTCTACTTGTCTGAAATTAAATCAAAATTGCTTAGATAGCACAAATTAGTTAATTCCAGAATAGGCATGATGACTAATTATATTGATTCTTGTTAAATAATTGATTCAACTAAGCACCATGCTATTTTATTTAAGAAAGTACTATAACAATAATGTGGAAGACTAAAATTTTTTCAATTTCCAACAATTACGCATCATGGTCGAGTTGGTTAGCAAGAATGGTTTAGTGGTAAAATCCAACGTTGCCATCGTTGGGCCCCGGGTTCGATTCCCGGTTCTTGCATTTTTGCCAATTTTTCTCTCATGACTATTTACATAATTTCTTTTATCTCTATGAAACTTCTACTTATACAATTCTATATCCCCACGAAACAAGTCTTCAATGATTATCTTGTTTAACACTGTTGATTCAACTATCCCTTGCACACTTTCTGGAAAAACCCTCCCATACCAAATGAAATCTTTTTCGGACTTGCATGATTTCGGATAATATAACAAGTTCCCCGCGTAGGCGTGTCCCCCAACATGAGACACTTCTCCAACGTAATAGTCTTTGATGGATTCCTTTAAAGTCTTTTCTAACTCATTCACAATCATTGGGGCCATAATTCCACATCTTAAATCACGTTTTGTGTGTCCGCATGTTAATATCAAATCTTTATCGATCTTGAATTCCTGAAAGTTGGAAGCATCAATCTTAATATCAGACAGTGCTTTCTTTGATGGTGACTGAGTAGCAAAAGGATTATACACCTCTATTTCGTCCTTGCAATATAGGTACTTTTGAACAAATTGATCCAAATGTTTCAAATTGAATTTAATCAACTTCATATCTGGATATAACATGACTAATTCGTCTTCATCAGTAGTGCCAAATGATCTTAAAGTCGATTCTTGGTTGTTGAGATAAATATTGGAAATCGTCACACGTTGTGTACTGGTATGGTATAGCTTTTTATACTTGATAATCTCACTGGATACTGAGTTTGGCACCAACTCTGCTTTGGACGGTATTTCGCTCATAGGCAATCTTGAGAAGACTAACAAATGCTTAGTTGGGATAGCTGCAGTTTTATTCAAATTTGTATCATAATCTATAGGCAAATCTGTAGGTATTACTGGCTTGCAATATGTACAGCCTGTATCATATTTAGGGACCGGACATGTATCTTTTAATCCCCACTTGATGCTGTAGAATCTTCGAAATAACAATAACATTTAAGACACCTTTAAAATTTGATTGCTATTTTTTCCTCTCGTTTTTTTATTTTTATTTTTTTTTTGGTGGGATTCGTAACCTGCGGAATTTCCAAGTCTATAAATACTACAGTACACTATGTAACTTTAATCTACAAACTCATCTTTCAATTTCCATCCTTTTCGGACCGAGTCCCAAGTTGCGATTTCTCGCAACATCGATCTGATTAGAACCATATCTTCCTCTGATTTCATAGACAAGTCAACTTTCTTAACAATATTATTTGAAGTACTGAAGTTACCATCTACTGAGTTTAAATAAGTTCCCAACTTTTGAATCATCTCTTTCCTATCTAATGGAACAGCATCAACCATCTGGTTCGAATCTTTTATCTCATTCTTCTTTTTCAAACTCGCGAGAATTCCACTTGAGGAATTAATTTTCCGTTTTTTCGGAACCGATCCGAATCTTCCCGTCCAAGTGGGGACCCCGATTTTGTTCTTTCTTGCTTGTTTTCTTGACTCTTTCAATGCCTCTGCTGCCGCATTGGCAATCTTACTAGCTTCGTTTTCAATCATATCTTTTGGGTCTTCCTTATTTTGAGAATTAACAATGTCATCATGCATCAATGTACTATGAACTTCACCAGTAGCAAATATACTTGACATCACTCGGCTTTCGTCTTTCTTGTCTGACTGCTTTATATCATTCCCATCTCCTTCTTCTTCACCATCTTCAAACTTGCCTAGTTTAGACACACCAGAAATCTTTGCTACTTGATAAAAATCATCGTCATTCTTGTGTTTCTTGGAAAATAGCGAACCCCCATTTTTACTAGATTTTTCATTAAACATCGCTGCGGTTTCAGTACCTTCCTCATCTTGATCTCCTAATGTAAATAAATCATGCAAATCATTGGCCTTGAAAAAACGCCTCTGTTTGGGGTCCTTTAAAATTTTATTGGTCAAGAACGTTTTAAATATTTGACGATGGTAAATCTTCTCCTCAATGGTGCCCGTTGACATCAACCTGTAAATGGTGATGTCCTTCTTTTGTCCCAATCTCCATGCGCGCTCTCTTGCTTGGATATCTGTCGACGGATTCCAATCCGGATCATAAATAATGACTCTATCAGCACCGGTCAAATTTACTCCCAACCCACCTACTTTCGTAGTCAACAAAAATACATGCATATTAGAGTCATTGTTAAATTTATCCACCAACATTTGTCTTCTGGAAATAGGAGTACTTCCATCCATTCTTAAATAGTTGAAGTTAACAAGTCCATTCAATAATTGTAGGTTGGCCACAAATTTCTCCAAAATATCCAACATCTGTCTAGTCTGACAGAATAATAACGTTTTATGATCTTCATTTTGCCAAAGTTGTAACAAATTCTTCAAAACCTGCATCTTACCTGATCTTGATGGATCACCATAATTCTTTTTCATCATCATCGCGTCTCGGTAAACTAAATCAGGGTGATTACAAATCTTCCTCAATATATCTACTCCCATCAACACATTTCTTTTCCCTTTCAAAATTGAATCCAAATCTTCGCTTTGAAGAAATTTCTCGTACAATTCCTGTTGGGTTTTCGTTAATTTGACAAATAGAACCATTTCACTCTTCTTTGGTAAATCCTTTGCAACATCACTTTTAAGCCTTCGCAACATATAAGGTGATATCAAATCTCGTAGAACCACAGCACACTTATACGCCGTTTTAACCTGCAAGTTATTTGAATTTGCATAACCACCAATATTTATAGGGATTGAAAATTGTTGTTGGAAAACAGGCAAGGTCCCTAATCGACCAGGAAACACAAAATCAAACAACGACCACAATTCAAGAAGATTATTTTGAATTGGTGTTCCTGATAAAATAATACGATTGACAGTTTTAATCTTTTTACATGTTAAGGAGATATCCAGATCAGGGTTCCTGATTTTATGACCCTCGTCAAGAACTACATACCCCCATTCACGAGGAAGAATGTAATTTGAATATATCCTGAGTCCCACATATGTCGTTACCAAAACATGACCCTTTTCCATTACTCGGTCAATGATTTCCTTCGCGTTTATCTGGCTTTTTATACCCAGGAATGAACTTTTGGATGAATTAGGGTCAGCTGTTTCTAAAAAATCTTCTAGTTTAGTTTCACTTATGTTCTTTCCAGTCATTCCGGAACCGATACTGTGCAAGATTACACATCTCAACGGTGGCCACCATCTATGAAACTCATTAACCCACTGATTCAAAACGGTTGCTGGTACTACCACCAAAACAGGTTTGTCTAGTAACCCGGAATAATGTAGACCCGCCAAAAATGAAATGATCTGAATCGTTTTACCCAATCCCATCTCATCACCAATAATGCCCCCGGTCTTTTGAGAGTATAATTCCCATAACCACTGAACACATGTTTTTTGGTAATCAAATAATGATGGGTAAATGTCACCTGGCAATTTGAAGTTCTCATTTAATTTAGCATCTGAAATAGTAGGATGCGGTAGAAACCATTCTGGAGTGTCATTGGTTTCGTGATTGCCCTGATTCGATCTTAGCGATGATCTCTTGCGTACCCAACTTTTTAATCTTTTCTGGTATAAACTCTCATCACCATCATCAATATTTCGAGGGTCATCATCATCATCATCGGATACCATGTCATCATTATTGTTCTTATCTTCTACATAGTCATTATCAAGTTCTGCATCTTTATCCTCATCATCATACACGTAATCATCATCGCTGTCATCAATACTTACTTTGTTAGACCCTGAATCATTACCAATATCTTGATCTAACCCTGGGGCACGTAAAAAGACGTGACTTGTTTGTTCCATTTCATGCTGATCACCCAGTTGAAACGCGTTTTCATTTCCAAAAGCGGTAATCTTACCCGTTCTAATTAAGAAATCTCTTTCTGATTCGTCAGGTAATCTTTCACTGCCTCTTTCTTGAATCCGTGATTTGTCATTGATCTGTTTGGTATTCTCACGCAACCTCTTTTTAATTTCATCTACATCTTGCTGTTGTGGAGCCAACTCATTCTCTTCTATGTAGGAAATATCATCCTTGAGTCTTTTACGTTCACTGATTTTAGTTCTTGGGTTAGATAATTGGTTTGATAAAGCTGTAATTTGCCTCTTAGTTCTTTCTAAAATCTTTGTTGCCTTCTCCAATCGTTTTTCATCAAGTTCAACATCCTTCAGTAGTAACACCTTGTTGGCTTTCTTAGTAATGGATGTTTCAAGTTCATCTTGATCCACAAGTTTAATGTCTAGTTGATCTAATTCTGACATCGTATGAACTCGGAGTTATTCAATGATGGATAAAGTTTCTTTTTCTAGGATTTTTTTTTTTTTTTTTGCGTCTGATATCAATCTGATGGTTTGTTTTGTGTACGCACAATGATGCAGAGCAATTTACAGCTAATAGCATCTTGCGTGATATTCAACACTGTTATTACAATACTTCTATATAAACTATTGATTGTGTTCGTATAAAATTTTTTCAAAAAGTGAAGCGTCTTGCTCATCTAATTTAGAAGACTCGTTGTTCTCGTCAACACTAATTTTCTTATCTAAGGCCAATTTATTTTCAGCCAATAGTAACATATTCTTTTCAATCGTCTTATCAGTAATCATTTTAAAAACGGTAACTTCCTTTTTTTGTCCAACTCTATGTGCTCTATCTTCAGCTTGCTTGTCATCATGTGGGTTGAATGACTGATCAAAAATGACTACATTATTTGCAGCAACTAAATTAATACCGAACCCTCCAGCTTTGGTGGATAATAAGAAGATTGGAATTGTGGGATCTTCATTAAAAATATCTATAGTATCATGTCGTTCATCGACTTTAGTACTACCATCCAATCTCACAAATTTCATGTCGAAAAGAGACAAGACTTTCTCCAAAATATCCAAAACTTGAGTGAATAATGAAAATATTAATATTTTTCACCTTTGCTAATTGTTTGATCCAAAATTTTCTTTAACTGGATAATTTTGCCACTATCTGTATACTTGTCGTCTTCAAGTTTCCACTTGCTCAATGTTTTTGGAAATCTGGCACACAATCTATCCAATTCAAAATCAGACATAACTTGCATATCTTCAAATATATAGGTCTGGTTAGCTTCCACATATTCTGGTTCCATCATAATGGCTTTGCTCATTTCCTTAAGTTTTTCATCTGAGAAATGTCCACGAAATAATAACGGATGTAATGCAGCTTTACGAAGATCCATTAACACGTTTGATGATGTTGGAATAGGATCCGTTTTTGACAATTTTGCGGCTTCTGCGTTGGTCAATTGTCTTCTTCTTTCTCTTTCCAATCGAAGATTTCTCCCCTTGTTCAAAAAATCAAAGTACAATTCAGATTGAAAAGGAGTTAATTCACAATGAACAATTTCATGAGATTTAGCGGGTAAATGTTGCAAGACTTGATCCTTTCTACGTCTCAACACAAAGGGCGTCATCATAGTTCTAGCATTCCTGATGGCCTGCTGTGCTAACAATGGATTATAATTTGCCGATGAGGAGGAAGTGTTAGCATCTTTCTTTGTCACAGATCCAGATTTTTGATTAAATATGCTTGCCAATTCTTCTTTTTTCTCATTGAACAAATCAGGTAACATAAAAGACAATAAGGAAACCAATTCCTTCAAATTGTTTTGCAATGGCGTACCAGTCAACAATAATCTAAATTTACCTTTTAATTTCATTAATTTAATGTATCGGTCAGAAGTAGAATTCTTTAGTAAATGACCTTCATCATAAACAATAACATTTGAGTTTCTGTGTTTCAAAAACTTGGCGTCAGATGAACCCCCACAGGCCAAATTATAAGTAGTAACTAAAACATCAAATTCATCCGTTTCTAAATCATAACGTAACTCCTCACGCTCTGCCATGGATCCATAATATGCTCTAACACGTAAAGCAGGACAAAACTTGTTAAATTCTCGTAACCAGTTCTCAATAGTAGAGGCTGGAACAATAACCAAATGTGGTCCTCTCTCTCCGATTTCCTTCAAATGAGCCATAAATGCAATCACCTGACAAGTTTTACCAAGACCCATCTCATCAGCTAGAATACAAGACAATTTATTATGATACAAAAGATTTAACCAGTTGATACCAACTTGCTGGTAGTTATTCAAAGTGATATCGTCAGACAAAAGTGAAGGTTTGTGCTTGATATACTTCAACCCAACTTTTCTTTTTTTAACAACAATAATTGTATCATTTTCATTGTCACCATATTCTGCCAATTCTGCATTATCAATCGGATCAAGATTTACCATGTTTAATTCTCCATTGTCTCCCGTAGTTGTCACACCCCATTCATTCATGCGATCTGTCAATTTCTGACCCAAGTCAGAACATTTTTTAATTAAGGAATCAATGGCCCGATATCCTTTTAGGTTAGTTTCAGTATTTTCAATCATCTTCATCCCCATTTTCTTTCTTCTTTTGTTAACAGATCCACCAGGTAACAGGAAATCATTTTCTGCGATAAGATCAATACTAGCAAAGGGCCTTTGTGATATAACAATTTCAGCAATCTTTGGTTCTATTGCACAGATATCGCTTAAATCCTGAATGGATGCGTTATTGATGAATTCCAAAATCTTACCGTCGATGGTCGTATACCCACCGTATATATTATCGTCTTCCTCTTCCATGGAATCACTTCCCTCATCATCATCCTCTAGTATATCATTCTCGTCGTCGCTGATTTCAATGACATTCTTGGGAGACTTGTTTGATTTTTTATCTCGATTTCTTTTGATTTTCTCAATTAATTTCTCTTCTAGGATTTCAATTTCATCTTTCTCTTCTTCTTCTGGATCAGTCAATGTGACCACATTTGGCGAGGTTTCATAACCTTCGATATATCTGAACTTTGAAAAGTCTGGTAAAGGAATGGGAGAAACGGAGCTTGATTTCGATGTAGGAATAGGAGTTGAAGTAGGAGTTGGCTCTGGTGACGTAAATCGAGTAAGCTTTCTTTTTTTGGGCAATGACTCTAATCTTCCAAATCCCAAGCTATCAAGTGTTGGTTGTTTGGGACGGTTGAATTTTTCAAGAATACTTTTTGTTTTGGTAACATTAACTTTAGTCGATTCCTTCTTTGAAGGTGAAGTTTGCAACTCATCCATGATTTTTGGTCTTGCTCTACCCTTGACCTTGATCTTGACTGGAGATTCATCTTCTTCATCATATGTTGTATTATGAATGATTCCAGACTCTAATTTTTCGTCGCCTACATTTTCAACTTGTTGAAGTTTCTGCTGAAATCGTAATTCTTGGTTTCTCTTACGAACCTCTTCCTGTTCCTTGATCTTTCTCTGTTCTTCTTCTTTGTCTTTGCGTAAGTATTCCGATTTATCAAATGTTTCTTCTAAGTATTTGGTAATATCTCTAGCATTACCCTTTCCTTTCACAAATCCTTTGAATATATCACTTTCACTTAAATACCAAAATGTCTTTCTGATCAACGGGAAATTCTCATGCTGACGTATTTTCTCTCTTTTGGCTTCTAATAATCTCTCTTTTTCCTTGCTTAGTGAGGGTTGCTGCATTGTTGGTTGCTTGATAGGAGAAGAATTAATAATTATGGGAGAAGAGGAAGGAACTTGAAGTTTGCTCTCTCTTTTTGGTGTATTATTATGCATGAAGCTCAATTATACATAAATGAATAACTGTCAGTTTGGCAGGATTCTACTATTTTATTTGATGGCTCCTTCAATTTTTTTTTTTTCGTGTATCTTGGGCGATGTGATGTGATTTTCTGACGCTTTGGTGGAACAAAGAAAAAAAAAAAAATCTCTGAGAAATCAACACGCGTCATATGTGCCACATGATTCGGATTTTCGAATATTCCGGTACTATAGTCGTGGGAAGTCCAATAATTCTTCATCCAAATATTTGCTTTATTCAGTATCGATCGAGACATTAAGCAAATATCTCCTTTCTAGTTGATATTAGTTTTCCTGATTGGTATATGCTCCCTTGGGTTTTCTGTAACTAACAAGAATTATCACTTGAATTTCGTTTGAACAGAGGTAGTGGACAGCATACCGATCGATGATCTACAGTTCAGTTAAAATTCAAGTTCTCCTATACATTGTGTTATTAAGCCATTTATTATCATCATTATTTATAAACTATATCAAATTGCTTATATTTACTTTGTTTTTACGGAAGCCAATTTTCTAGCTTGTGCAAATTCAAACATTTCTCTTGCTTGTTTTGGATCGATTGGTATTTCCACCCCTAGTCTAGCATTTTTGCTATATCTTTCCTCTCCACCTGGGATAGTTCTTACTGGGATTTTTCTAATGTCTTCAAGCAAGTAATCTTGAGATGGAGCGAATTCGAGTGCTGTTTTGTTTTGTGTTTCCATGATAATTTTTGCTGATTGCATGAGAAGATAAAATGGAGGTTAGTTTATTCCTCAAATAAAAAGAATATGAGTCAAGTAAATAAAAAATCAAGATTACACCACTGAATTTATAAATAAAATTATATCACTTTGACCATAAAGTTAATTTCTCTTTGGGAGGGGAGGATTCAAGATTTTATATATTTTCGGAAAAAATAAAAAATAAAATCATAACGGAAATAGAGAGAGAAGAGAAACACGCTTTTCCGAAGTTTTGTGCCTAATAAGTAACCCAACACTTGTTATGCCGACAAATGTAACGAATCGACTAGAATACACGAATTTTACCCAAAATTGAATAATTTTCCGGCTTGAGTATTTTTCTTCTTTCCATTTTTATATGTTTGTGAACTGCATGGCTAATTATGAGGTTTTACTAAGCTTACTAAATGTATTAAAATTTTGCAACAAATCGCGAAATAGAACTACTGTACGGTATCCACCAATGTCCTATATAGTACATGCTAAAAAAAATTCCAAAAACGTTATATACCCTTGAGAATTTCACAATTTAATTTGGAGACTTGATGATAATTCCAAATATGAATGCAAACATTGGCATCTGCTTTATCTTTGGGGGCCAAATTTCAGTAACAATATATCGTCGCGTCAAGTTGGTAGGTTTTGAACTGGACCATTGGTAGCATTAGCCAAAAATGCATTGAAATAATTTAAATTACTCCTACTTCCGCAGTTATGTCAATGTCCCAACTTCCATTTGTGCTTCATGATGAGTTTGTGATCTTATATCTGGAAAAGAACAGTTGCTTCAAAATTTCAAATCTTGTTTACAAGTTTAAATGAAACGTCAGGAACGTTCTAGTATACTATTATAGAAACTTTAGAACAAAGAGAAATACTCAGATATCAATATATACTATTATTTTTAATCTTTTTCTTTATCTTTTTTATCCCACTATTAATATTATTTCAGAACTTGAACATTTTAGCAAGAATTGCCTTGAGCTAAACTAAAGTAGAAAACAATAAAATGAGATAAAATAAAACTGTAGAACTATAGTACGACTTAGTAAGATAAAAATATAGCAAGTCATAATACTTGGAGATATAGAAAGCAAATATCTGAAGAAAATTTTTCTACGACTTTGTATTCCATCTTGCAGGTAATTTGGGGGAGAAAAATGGGGGAATAATTTGCAACAGTTCATGCAGCATATGTATGGTAATAAAAAATTGGTTCTGAGGAGAATAACAATAAGGATTTGGGTGTTCGGAGGTTATTGCGAGAAAAACATTGATTTACTTACTTACGTATTGCTAACTATGTATATGGACTGTTTGATTTCGAGGCTCATAACCATGGTGTCTTGGTGTAAAGGTGTTACTGATCTTGGATATCCTTGAAAAAGGTTTCATACAAGCGATAGGAATAATCTGGACAACTCCTTCAAAAGGTAACAGGAAGTTCATCCTCGAACTATTTACAAAATGATTTTAATGGATAAATAAAGGTTGATCAAAATTGACCAATAGTATTTGTCATTCTAAAAGTTTTTCTGGATTTGACAAGGACTTACAGTCGTCCAGAATTTCAACACAACAAATGCAAATTATGACCAGAATTGGAGCCACAAAATAGAAGAAACATAAAAAAACCATCTTGGAGTACATATAAAAACTAGCAACTTACATCTTGGTAATAGTTTCCAATCAATGTAGACAAAATAGAAAAGAATCTTAATAATACAAAAATCGTATGAAATATACTTGTGTATAGTTTGGATAGATTGGAATAAAGTATAGCTGATGTAACAAAACTCGGGGCATTAGCAGTCGAGCATATTTGATTTTTATGACACATAGAAAATTTAAATGAAATTAATCAGAGTTTATATATGGGGCATAGTGACATTTCAGTCAAGATTATAGACGCATAGCCACTACTTTTGGCATTAGATGTCACTCTCCAGTATGAATTACAAGACTGTTATCTTGAAACAAGCTTCTTACTTCTATGCCAATGCTAGGAGTATCATTGATGTTATTGATTACCTTAGTCGATTATTTTCCAAGTCGATATACATGTATATATCTCGGAATTTTGGAATCTGTTGTCAACAGTGTTAGTTCAAAGTTAACTTTAAACTCCTGATTTTATTTCACATAAATAACCTAAGAAAGAGTACCAGGTCGACAGTAAAACTCAAAGCTACGTCAATGTTTCTTATTTTTTTCTTAGAAAAACAGTTAAATTTAAACTGCTGTTCGATTTCCATTCTATTTTTCTTGTTGAATTTTGTTTCAGTTTTATTTGAAAGCAAAAAAGAAAACTTATAACGGAATAGATGCTTCCTATCTTGAAGATTAACTTTAACAATTTTCAATTGGGCACGTCAAGAAACGTTCTTCAATAGTATTCCACGAGGCATGATCACAACGAAAAAATTCTTGTATTTGTCGAAAATTTAACTTTACTGAACACTTTTGCTTGAGGGTATCTTGTTATAATACAACTTCAGTGCAAAAGCAAGGAGATGTTTATTTACCTTAAATGGAATAGTTATGACAAAGAATTACAGAGAATAATTCAAAATGAACATAATTGTCTAGATCCAAGATAACCTCTATAAATGTAGAACCTTAAATGATATTTTTCGTGTATTACGCCTCTATTTGATATCCTATAAAAATACTCTATACAAAAAAATATTCTTGCATCATACTTACATACTTTTGCCTAAAATGTTAAGCAAATTTGCCAAGTCCCAACAAACAAACTCCAGCAAAATACAATCCCTACAAAAATTGGGTTAATCTCACGATAACCAATGATTTGTGACCAACAACTCCATGCTTTGACTTTGTAATTGTCACGATACTAGCAACGAATCTTGTCAATTGGTTTCCTCCTTTCGTGACAAAAATACAACTGAGATAAAAAGAGTGTGGCATTTATGCCATTCAAGATACAGGTTTCTGTAAACAACTAATTAGGGCTCACTTCGTTTTCAAAAACGGAAGCGTAGGGGCTAGTCCATTCCCTGCTCCCGCACCCACCCACTTAGGGCGGGGAGCGACCGGGACGTATCTGGGCTCGCCCGGCCCTCTGTCCCCTTCCTCGGGGACCTGCTCCCACACCCACCCCTATCGGGGGGAGCGGCTGGGCCCCAATTTTGGGGGCCGGCCCAGCCCTACAACGCAGGTCCCCTAGTTCTTTGGGGGACCGCGTAACCCCCTGGCCCAAGGGGGGAGAAACCGGGTATCATAAGAGGGCTGGTCACAAGCCCTCCATACCTGTTCCTCTATTCTACAATTTTACTATCGGGAAATAATAGAGTAACGTTCCTAACCCGATAGTATAGAAGGTAACTGAGACCGATTGTTACCTCCTACTGAAGAACCCTCACTAATCCACATTGTCCTTTTTTACTTTTGTGTGGATCCCTTAATAGGTTCAAGATAATAATCTGCCCAAATCACTATCTTATTTGGAAGGTTCTCCTTCAATGCATGTGTATTAGCAACAACATCAATGATTGGTATCCTCTTGTAGTTATATGTGACATTTTTGTAATAATTTTCTATCATTCATATCCTAGTGGTTGTCAAGAATAATATGGGGCATTAATCATTTAGAATGATCGGACAATTCAAATAAGTTATTGATTCAGTTATATCCTTTTGTAATCTTTGAATTCAATTAGTTTAATTATTCTTGAGACAACCAATAATTATCATTTAAATTATTTCAAGTTGGTAAATGAGCAAGAACTTGATGTTATTAGTATGATTGGTACTTACCTCTATAGTTATTTGATGGATTCATTCATAGAATGATGGAAACTTGTTGTTGATAATATGTAAACAAAAAGAAAGAAGGAAAAAAAAGTGTTGTAAAAAGAAAATATTTTGATAGAAAAACAATTTGGCTATTTATAGTTGTCTATTTGTGGGCATTTTTTTAAGGCTGCAAAGTATCTATTTTACTTTTCGTCATGTCACACGACCATTTGGAGAGATTACAAATACAAACACAACGACAACGACAACTGTGTAATACCTGAATATGGTATCCAGATTAATCATATACTACACAATTATAACAATTATAACCACAGAAATGGTCTAATTATGTTTTATGACTTAATGGTCAACTCATTTATTTAGTTCTATGCGTTTGAATTAAAGAATAAACATAGCGGGTTAACAACGAATTACTATTGTAAAGCAACACAATCAATCACAGACAACACAAGAGGATTGCATCTTATAATGTAAATTAAGATGAAATTCAACAAATGTATATATAATAGTGTGCTTCATTGTCACACGTGTTAACTATACGAACTACTGAAAGTTGAAATTCATAATATCTATTCCACTTATATGACAAATGTCACACTATTTCTAGCAATCGCTCCTTATGTCATATATCTATTTTAATCTTATTGGCCATTTATGGATCTTAATTAATCCATTAATTTCCACATATTAATTGCTGTTGCTAAGTTTTATTTTACTTTATTTGCATTTCAAACTTATTGGTTGTTTCTATTTCATTGAAAATCTTCTTGATGATACATCATAGCTGCAATTTTTTTCAACAATTTCTTGCAATTCAAACCCTTACTATTTTCATCAAATATTACCTTTTCTCATAATTCCATAAGTCCATTTACAATACTGATTATTGGTTTTATCTGGCCCGATGGTTAATTAATATCCCGTAATTTATAATGTCATGGCTACAGTTAGTATATTTATTTTTGGATAGTAATCAAATCCCTAGCTTTACATGCTGACACACTAGTTGATACCTTCTTCATCGACTAGTATATTATTCAATTTCATGATCACTTTCAAACACTAATAATTTACTACAGAGTAGTTGCTATCTGAATAAGAGTCTCTTACTATTATTGTTGTTGATATTAATCCGGTTATGTTTTTTTAATCTAGGAGACTATACGTCGTGCATTCAGGAATTTATCCCACTATTATATTGCAATTTTGTAGATCAATACATCTTCAATTATTTTATTTAGTCTTAACTAAGTTCTTGTTGCTCTTGTTTTAAGGCATTTGTCAGCCTATTCATCTTTCCTCCTTACACCCTGGTCAATTACTTTTTCAACCCATTAGTTGACGCATTAATATTATTGCTTTAGCTCTTGTTTCAACTATTCCATCATATTTGTGTATATTAAAATATATGTTTCTTTTTTGTTACTACCAATCGTTGTCTCAACCTAGTCGTTAGTTTTTTCGAAATATTCTTTCACCAGATTTAATAACTTTCACTCCTTTAACCCTTGAATTTTAACTGTTAACTTTACTTATTTACCATAACTTCTGATTTTTGCTTTTATTCTGTTGTTAATTAATGTTTCACTAGAATTTGCTCAACAAACTTTCTTTCCTTATTTGCAGCCTTGTTTCTTTTTGTAACTGAATCCTGGTATTACTGGCACCGTATTGTTAATTTTGAGTAAATCATATAAAGATTTCAAATCCATAAGAATTAAATTCCTCGAAGATAATAGAATAAATTACGTAGTAAGTTTGTACCTTATTTATGTATGGAGTTATTTCAACAACAAATTCTTGGTCAAGTTTTTGAATCTTACATTACCTTTCTGTATTGTTTAACAGTTCGACAGTAAGAACTCTTGGTGACAATATATGCCATTGTTATTCTAAACTTATGCTGGATGTAAAATTGATAAAAAAAGAACTTTTCCTCTTCCGGTTAAATACATATTTTATATCAAATAATAGTAGAAATTATCACTGATACTCAAGAGACTCAACAAGATGACGAACAATATAATATCTTACAACTTCTCAAGTTCATCCACTTGGTTTCAGACATATAATTTTACCACGATTGATCATCAAGTCATTAGAATGATTGTCATCATGAACTCTCTGTCATGAGCATGCTCTACGCATGCTATTAAAAGCGCCACGCTATTCATGCCCACCGCATGCCCGACGCTACTAAAGCGCCACGCTATTTGAGCGCACCGCATGCCCGACGCTATTGGAGCGCACCGCTATTTATGCGCCACGCTATCTATGCCCTACACTTTTTCTACCCTACGAATGCCTGGGGATATCATGTGCTTGCCCTAGCGATACTGTGATCTTACCCTGGATATATGGTGGGCATGCTAATTCTTGCCCGGGCTACGTTTGTTGAACATCGAGTAGTTTAATCTGAGCAGATTCAGTTGTTTCCATAGAATGAATAGTAACAGTTTGTTGATTGCTTTCAGTATCAGACATAATAATTGTTATTATTAGGTAATATACAACTTGTATAGAATTTAGAGATCATTCATCTTGCATTTATAGTTCTCATAAATAGCATAACTTAAAGAAAAGTTTAGCATAGCATATTGGTTACATTTTGTATATTTTCCTTACAACTGTTCAACAACGCTGATTCTTGCCGTGGACAAAATAATATTGGCCGTGGACGAAATAATATTGGCCGTGGACGAATTAATATTGGCCGTGGACGAAATAATATTGTCCGTGGATGAAATAATATTGGCCGTGGACGACTAAAAATTGTCCGTGGACGAATTAACATTGTCCGCGGACGACTGAAAATTGGCCGTGGACGAATTAACATTGGCCGTGGACGACTGAAAATTGTCCGTGGACGAAATAATATTGTCCGTGGACGAAATAATATTGTCCGTGGATGAATTAATATTGTCCGTGGATGAATTAATATTGTCCGTGGACGAAATAAAATTGTCCGTGGACGAATTAATATTGTCCGTAGACATGTTTGAGACCTATTTTCATACTATTCTTGGTCGTATTATGTGTATACCTTTCTACCCCAATAATTTTTTTTTTTTTCGGTTTTTGGGTTTTTGAGGGTTTGTTATCAGATTTTCTGTAGAAATGCGAAAATGTGGATAACAGAAGAGAATGAACTAGGATGAGTTATTCTGAATTTAAAATATAAAGTTTTGAGAAATGAATCATAACTTTGTATAAATACGTTTCGATTGAAACCAATCTTTGTAATTTTTTATATTTTACTTTATTTATATTAAGTGTTTATTACGCATTAGACGCTGATATTTATTCATGTTGAATGAAACACTCCGAACTGTCAATTGTATTTAGTATACAATTGGGACTCTGATACTATACTATCTCATTTAGTATAAGTGTATGGAAGGCATTTTAATGACTTACATTTATTGACAAATTGAAAATTTATTGACAAATTGAAAATTTAATGAGAATTTGAAAATTTATTGAGAATTTGAAAATTTTATTGACAAATTAAATCTTGATTGACACGCTCAATTTAAGATAAATACCTTAATTATTGTTTAAAATATTAACCTTCATAACCAAGGTTTCAATCGCCGTATTCAAAGTCTCTATATCTTTAGTAGAAGTGTTAGTTGCTATAATGAAATATCTCTATTGTCGTATTGAAATTTTTTTGTGCACGAATATTTAAATTTTTATGGACCCATATTGAACATTTGTACGACTGATATTTGAAGTTTTGACGCGCCAAATTATATCTGGTTGACAAAATCAATCGCCATATAAAATTTTATCAGAGATCTCAGTACCTGGACAAATTCATAAAGGTGAAATTTGATATTTGCCATACTATTTCAAGTTCTTCATAGCCAAAACTATACATGGATTATGAACTAAAGAAGTTGCAATAAAAATGAGACTGAATCCAAGAATTTACACCCTGTCGTTGGGCAATTCAATATTATAGACCCATTTACTTCAGGTAGCTATTCTTTTGCCTAGAAATAAATTTAGTACAGTTAGTAAAATTAATGATACAGAAGAAGGAAAAGAAGCACGGTCGAATTTACAATCAATCAATGAATGATAAATTAAATTTTGGAAACTAATTTGAATAGTTTTGTGGATGCTTATAAACCTCCAATCAGGCCAAGTCGATTTCTTCATAGAAAGATTTAGTGTTGTATCGTTGTCACCCCAAAGGCTAAGAAGTACCAAAAATAAAAAAACTTTTCATAAACTAATAGATCGCTATTACTTAAATCAATTGATCATTCATCAGTGAACACTTTTTCGTGATGAAGTTTACTATTATCCAAGCATATTGTCGTCTAATCACAGCAAATTTCAAGTCTCTCTGTTCATGCTTATCGCAGGCAATTTTATCCAACTGTCCTATTTGTATACTCGCTAAATGCTTCTATTGTAGCTATGATTATGTAATTGCAATCATAAATTTAACAGCTAAATATCCATATGGTACAGATTACCTCATATGTCATGGAAACATTCTATAACTATATATTAAGCTGCTCTTTTAGTTCAACTGATTTTGTACATACATAGCCAGTCACTGTTTAATATTAATCAAAGATCACAAATTATATCCACTGTATAGTCAATATATATGTCCTTTGTGGGGAGGGTTTTACCACGATTTATTTGCAACGAAGTAGATAGAATGTCATAATTTGTTGCGTTGCGAGTGACTTACCCTGGGATACCCCCCTTCTCTCGTTCTAATTTGTTCTGTTCTTGCCTGCTTTACTCTCGGTTTTACAAGCAAATAATACAAAGGAGAGAAAAGAACAAGAAAGGGTACAGTATTTATTTTTCTTTCAGTTCAACGATCCCCCGCGCCCACAAATTCGACCCATAAATCAAAGAAAAATAAGAGATAAATTCTTATGATTCGAGATACAACCAGGGGCGACGATTATTGTCATGGAGTGAATTCTCTATGCTCTGAAACTTCGACTGAATTTGGCACTAATATAAACTAAATCACGTAACGTTCAAAGCGTAGCTGGCCAGTGGGCTCAGCATCAATGTAATAAATATATCTCTCCTTCATCCAAAGTGAGTAGTTCGTAATGTGAGGAGTGAGATATTATTTCTCGGGAGCAAGCATACAAATATTACAATAATCAATAAGGGAATATCAATAGAAATATAGTTATGTGATGATTTTTTGAAAAAGAACCATAAAATATATAAAGCATCCATTTGAATTAAATAAACAGCTATTAATGTACTGTAAAATTCTCTCATTGGAAAACACATTAAAATTCGACGTATTGGTAGTATAGTTTGGGACTTCGCAGTAGAAAAAGTGTTCAAATTGCGCATCGAACATCAGAATCAAAAACTGTATTCCTAAAAGTAGAATACGTCCAATTTTTTTTATTTTTAAATATGTGTACTATGAAACTACGTGTTGATCTAATCAGTATCAACCAAGAAGTGAAATAAATATTTAAGTGAAGCAACGACTTCTCTACCAACAGGAACTATTTGCTTAGCTGGAAGTAAGAATCCATGATTTCCAGTATCTCTCAATTTCAATTGATACGCAAAATCTGCCCTATTATGGTACATATAATCCAAAATAGTACCCGCACCTAAATCAGGCAACAAATCCGCATCTCTATCTAAACACGCAGCAAACACTTGATAGGTTCTTCCTGTTTGCAATCTGATTGCCTTGGCCAAACCAAATGCAACTTCAATTAAATTCTCTTCATCTCGTGGTTTATCTTCACAAGAAAAGGCATATGGGTACAATATTTCTTCTGCATAAGAATGTAAATCAATAAAACCCCAAATCTTATGATCAGAGTTGGTTTCATTCAAATATTCGTTCCAGATTCTAGATTCTAAGGCTTCGAATGGATATTCACCACTGTATTCATCACCACATGCCCAATCGCTTGATCTTGTCCAATGATAATTAAACGAATGATCGATATCAATACCAAAACAGTTTGGTTTGATTGTCTTTTGACGATTCTTTCTCCATAATCTATCCGTTGTCCAAGTATATTGATAACCATCCGGATTGTAGACTGGGATAAACAAGAAATCCAATTCTGAGAAAATTCTTGATTGTGGATCAACCTTGTATAACTCAATCAATTCATAAATAGCAAATAATGTTGAAGAAATCGATATCCATTCACGAGAATGAACCCCACCAGTTATAACAACAGTTCTTCTATCACCATGGTCTTCATCATCGGTGTGCTCGTGAGGAACTGTAAAATGAACAACCTTTAATTTATGATGCTCAAATGTTTCTCCAATATCTTCAAGTTGTATAATATCAGGATAAGTTGCCTGCAATAACTCCAACCAAGCATTAATGGTATCCAAACTACGATAGTCTTGAAAAAACAATTCAGACTTGGAAATGACATCCTCAGATTGAATTGAAATCTTTGGGTACGACTCAAAAATCTTTTGTGGTAAATCATCAATTAAAACTTCAAGCTTTAATGTGTTCTTAAACTTTGTATCATTTTAACCATATTATTATCATCTATCTGGATATCAAT